>WEIT01014360.1:126015-189105 GCA_013389985.1 Dryoscopus gambensis
CCCGCGCTGTGTGTGAATGGCGGGGCGCGTACGCTTGGGCTTCGTGAGGTTTCATCTGATAAACCTGCGGAACTGGCTACCACAGGATATTATGGTAAATAGCTTGGCTGGGTTTGAGAAAAGGCAGATTAGACACGTAGAAGTCAAGACAGCACCGGCAATGCTGCCGGCATCAACCTTGGCGAGCGCATGTTTTGACGGCGCCCACTAATCTGTTGCTGGGATGAGGAAGGAATTCCCTTCCCCTCTGACAGGCAGTTTAGGGATCGATGGGAAGGGCTGGCTGCCCTAAAGGCTGTTGTTTCCAGTGTGGCAACTAGTACGTTTTAACAGTCATTATTATCTTAATTATTCCTTAAGAATTTTTCTATGCTTCAGCCTGAAGTCTCAGTTGTAGAGTTCGTCATTTTTTTTTAATAAATCCTGGAAGAGCTGGTAGCCTTGTGTACTTTTATAGTATAGGATGCAAATATCTAAAGGCGTAGTTTGAGTTTTGTGAAAATAAACCTTTAAATACTTGTGCAGCAGCCTCAGAAACTTCTGGAGGGCTGAGCGTGTGAACTGTGCCAGTGTCTGGTGCTTTGGTCTGGATACATAAGCATTGGGACTGGGAAGATTCCTGCCTTCGGTGCAGCTCGGTGTTGGTAGCACTCCAGCAGCTTACAGCTGAATTTCCATAAACTGGAGAAGGATGCATCCACCCTCTTCTTTTAACAGAGGTGTGGTCCTTGGGGCGGCAGGTCCCGGCATGCAGCGAGGCACGGCTCTTGGATGAAAGTGTAATGTTGCACGATCTTGGCAGTTGTCACCTTGAGAAGCTTTAGCTTCATGTAAAAAACGTTTTATTCTATGCTAAACTGTGCCTGCATGAAGGGATCTAAGGAGGGAGACAGGACAGCAGCTTCAGAACAGCTCAACCCCCTGGCAGTTCTGGGAGCCTGTGGATTATTACAACCAAATGCTGCATTCTGAGCAAAGCAGAAACGCTGTTGCTTGCTGATGAGTTCCAAAACTGTTCAGGCAAGATAAACAGGATGGTGAGGAGTCTGAGGAAGACTTCTCCTCATTTTAAACAATTAAATAAATTTTCTTAGCTCGATCTTCTTGAGCAAAATGCCTCTAGTGTATCCATCCAGTGAAAGGAGTGTTTTGAGAATTGTCAGGCTGCCTGTGGTTTTCTGCTGTAATTAAATCTCACGATGTAGTTTGAGTACAGATTTTTCTTTGGTTTTGTTTTTGCTAATCCCAGCAGGAAGGCTTTGTCCGTGCTTTCACAAAACAGTTTGCTTGCCTTGTTTATTGACATTTATTCCCTGCAATAGGAAGTGGACTGTTACTGGATAGGATAGTTCTGTCTCGTCTGCTTTCCCCTGTATGCAAATCTGTCAGAAGGGTAGTAGGTTTGTGTGTTTTTAGAACAGGTCATCTTGAAAAGCTGCTGGTGATTTCAGCTGTGCCAGATATTTAAAAATAATACAGAAGATCTGTGCTTTGCATCTGCTTCTTTAATTCACTCTACCGTTCAGTAAGATATGAAACTTGGGTCTTAGAAACTTGTCTGACACTGGAATTTGCTTTCAATTTTGATTGTGCAAAGTCCATAGGCCTTTTTTTTTTGTTTGCTTTGTTTCATTTTGTTGTCTTCAACAAGCTGAGGGCCCTGTGAGCCTTCTCTTCAGATCTTCAAATAGCTCTGTGTGGGAAGTGTGGGGTCACCAAGAGTGTGGTTTCTCTATGCGTGAACAGTGGGGGTCAGAGGCAGTGTTTGTTTAGCGAGATCGTTGTCACTGGGAGCGTGTAGAACTTCCTGACTTCGGGAGGTTTCTTCTCTCTGGAAGCTGCCGGCGTGCTGGGAGCGGTGCAGCTCGCGCAGCGGAGGGCAGTGTGACAGAGCAGTGTCATGTGCAGCTCTGCAGCATCACCCAGGGCTGCCTGACGCCTGGAGATTGTGGTGTGGTCTGACGAGCCTGCAGGTCCTGGCGCCTTCTTGCCTTTCACTAAGCTGAAGGCCAAGGCTGCTTGGTCAAGCAGCATAGCACTTGCTGCTGAAACATTCCTATTTTCTCTTATTTTTTCTCAGTTGACCGGTATTTGCAGAGCTTTAACTCTTGCTAAATAACCAGTCCTCTGTTTAAGTACAGGAGCTGCTCTGCTACCTTTTTTGAGCTCGGAGGTGTTCACTATATGCATGCTGTAACTTTGTATTTTTTTGTTCCTTCCCTCTTTTCCTCCTTAGCTGGGTAGTAATGAGAAATGAGCAGGGCTTCTCGTGATGGCTGGTGATTTGAACTCTTTGCAAATGAGACCTGGCTTACTGTAATAATGCAGATTTTTAGCTTGGTTTTTACTTTTTGTTGGTAGCTGTTGCCACATGACAGCAGCTGAGAACTACTGGAGTTCTGCATGGTCTTGGCTTAGGTCTTCTATTAAGAAGAACTTGCAAGTTATACATAATGAAAATAATTACCTTGAATAACTTCTACCTGAAAAGATTTAATAGATAATTACCCTGGTGGAGTTGAATTTCCTATTCATGCTGCAGCAGATTTATTTTTGGGAGGAAGGGTCATTAACAGCAGAGATGTTGTGCAGAGATAACAACTTGGGGGCATTTAGATATCCAGATTCCCCTAGGTGGGTGTGCAGGAATGAGTTTCTTACAGTTCTTGTCTGAAACACTGTGAAAAATGCTTCCCTGCCACAGGGTGTGATCAGGGTGCAAACAATCAAATATGGAAAACCTAGATGAAGTGCTACTCAAAGCACTTAGAAAAATGTTTCATGGAACATTTTGGCAGTAGGTACAGCTTCAGAAAGGTGCGTGTCCTTCCTGTTAGATGTGGAACAAGGCTGTTTTGGATGGCGATACAGGACAGTGATTCCCAATTCCTGTTTGGTTTAGGCTTCCATTAGACTGTGGCCATGCTAATGTGAGCTTTGTAGTACCAAGCCCTGGTCTGATTGTCAGAGCAGTCCAAATTCCACACAGAATGGGAGGTAGGCAGTGGTGTTACTGATGTTACACATGATGTGCAAGTGGAATTCAATAGAGTGCTGAATTCAGAGCCATGCTCTGAGCACTTGTTAATTCACAGGGCACGCTCAGCTTTGGCTCTTTCCCTAGCAGATGTAAGCCTCCTGATTGTAAATTTGCTTGTAGTTATTATTCTTCTCTGACCTCTTGAACTGACCACAGTTCAGAAGCTGCTGTTTGAGGGTGTGCTGAGGGCTGGAGGAGGGAGGGGACAACTCCCCCCTCCCCGCACTGCTACCAGAAGCATCCTGAGTGTTGGGGTGACTGTGCTTGGTCTCAGTGCTGAGATGAACAGTCAAGGTGGATGGTGATCTGCTAATCTTTATGCAGTGGATGGGTAAAACACTGTTAATGTTCCCTGACCCCCAAGATGACTGTATTCAAAGATTTGCTGTGTTTGTTTGTCGTAGGTGTGGGCAAGAGCAGTTTGCTGTTGCGTTTTGCAGATAATACCTTCTCAGGTGAGTGGTTTGTTTCCTTAAGTAAGTGAAATGCTCCAGGTTTACTCCAGTGCTGGTTGATGAGGAATCTGTGTTTGCCCACGGATAGCTGTGCTGGGAATACATCATGCTTTTAACTTTGCATCTCTTGGTATAAGCCTGTACAGGCCATCCTGTCTGATCTTCACTTGCAGTTGGAAGTCCCTGGGTATTGAAATACTGAGGTGGTTCCAGAAACAGCTTAGGTGGTTAGGTTATGCTGTACTCTTTGCGGACTTCCTGTTGGCCATTTGGGGTTTAGATTGATTGAATATTGTGGCAAACCATTTATATTTGTGATATAACCAATTTATTGGGAGGAAACACTTAGAACAGACTGTATTCAAAATAAGTGTTTGCACAAGCATTTAAAGCAAGGCGTTGTCTCAAAATTTTCACAAGTGAAATGCTCTCATAGTTACTCTCTATTTCTTGAGATATTTGGGTGCATACTCTTGAAGACTGTGGTTGAAAAATAATAATTTTATTTTGTAACACGGAGCTTTTAATTTTAAGGATGGCATGGGAGAAGTGGTTTTATGGCTAGGACAAAAAGCTATTAGCTGCAGATAAAAATATGCAGATCAGCATGATATAAGGCATTTTAAACAGTAAGCAGATATGGGGAACCTTGTTCTCCTGTCCAGTCTGAGAGCTGCTGCCAGGGAGTGTTCCAGCAGTGTGCTTTGGGACATCCAAAATAAACAAGACTTAGGTTCTTACTTACCCACACTTTCCCTCTAGGCAGCTACATTACGACCATTGGAGTGGATTTTAAAATCCGAACAGTTGAGATCAATGGAGAAAAGGTGAAACTCCAGATCTGGGACACAGCTGGCCAAGAACGCTTCCGGACTATTACATCAACGTGAGTAACGCCGGGCTTTGTGCTGTGTAGCTTTGAGTCTGGATTTCGTAGTCCAGAGTTGGGGTTTAGATATTTAAGTGTTGCAGTTGATTAACTAATGATAGCTGTTTGGTCTGTACAGTGAAACTTCTCTCAGCTGTTTCAGAACTGACCATGGTGGTGATATTCTGGCAAGGTTTGGAACTGGGATTTCAGAGTTCCTCCGCCCTTCTCTGCATTTCCATGGTGGCTTTGTCTTATTCCTCTGCTGCTGGTTTCCAAATGGTAGAACTGGAATTATTAGACTGAATGTAGTAGAAAACTTGTCTCTGTGCCTGTCCAAGTTCATCCTCTGATTGAATGCACTGCAGAAGCACAGAGTGCAAACCCTCTGTCAGTGTCGTATAACTAATGAACAGCTTGGAGTTCAAAGAGTAAGATTTCTGATCCTTGGGTTTTCTTTAGGGCAAATGCTTTAGCAGCTATCTTTGTGTGGAGTTCTGCTGAAGCAGACGCCCACACGATATTAACCTTTTCCTTGGTTGGAATCAGATGCGAGCTCATTGTCCTCTGAACAGCGTGTGCAGAGCTTTTCCTGTTCCTGAAGAAACCACACCCAGAGCTGTAGTGGTGGGAACTAAAAATAAAATGTGTTTGTAAACTGATTGCAGTAAAGGTGGACCGCTCACTGGGGAAGAGGGAAATGTACACTTGGAAATGGAACTTTTGTTTCCTTGGGTATTAACCAAAATAATAATTCTTGAAAGACCCACGTGTTTCACTTGGTCTTTCATGACTCACTTCTCCTTTGGTTCTTGTTTGAGAGGAAGATCATTTTCAGCTGATGAATTGATTAATTTACTCAGACCAGAAAATAATGAGATTGGTTACATCTGTGTTATGTCTAAAGCACTAGAAATGGCAAAGTTGAACGTGATGTGTGCACCGCCCCTTTCCTCTGCACTCCTATGCCAATATTACTGGATTACTTCCATTGTTTCTTAAATGTTTAGCTTGAAACAACCTCGGTTGCCTCTTGTAGGGTTCCTGTGTGTGACATCACTTCTTGTTTCAGTGCTGCAGGCAGCTTTGGGAAGGAAGCGATAAGGGGGAGGCAGCGGCGCAGTGCTGCGGCCCCGTCAGCTGTGAGAGGCTGGTCAGAGAGCCCGGGTACTGCTGAGTCAGCAAATGGCCTTCCTGTTTGCAGATTCCCCGAGGCAACCCGGAGCTTGGTAATGAGCTCCGGGTCGTGGGGCCGATGCCAGCCAGCTCAGAAAGCCATGGTGTATCCAGCACTGAGCAGGGAGTACCAGCAAAGGAGGATTCCTTCTGTCAGTGGGAATAGCTGCAGATTGGACTTTGCATAGTGTTTTATGTAAATTCCTTTATTGATTAACATTTAATATAGATAACCTGAAACAGTTTGAGGCATTTGTGCCATGACCTGTTGGAACTCTCTGCTGCTACTTCCTTTTGCACAGCTTTTTACCCAAGTGAGGTGTATTTTACTTTGGGGGGAGCTAAAGTTTCGAGGTTGCTGCCTTAGCTCTGGTAGTTACACAATCCTCCATGGTCGGGGAAAAAGATTTGCATTATGTGCCATTCTAAGAAAAGAAGTTCATGTGTCCAAGTGCATTTGAAGTGTTGAGGAAAATGCTTTGGTTACATTGGTTACATTTTGGCTGGTTACACTGAGAGGAGGGCTCCCCTTGCTAGGTTGGCTGGCTGTGTGTGTCTACTGTTCCTAATCATATCACCTATAAAACCAGGAGATAACAAGAGTTGAATTTTAGAAATGGTTCTGGCTGGTTTTTTTTTTTGTTTTGGTTTTTTTTTTCATTTATTGGCAAAGTAGTACTGTAACTGATTTATTTATCCTAAACTGAGTGACAAATCAAGTAACCTTGCTTAGTCTTACAAAAGGGCTTGGCTATCAAATCATGGGTGGAGTGTGAGTGCCCTGTCAACAGAATGTAGTAGTCTGCCTAGTCTTTGACTAGACTAAGGTTTAGACTGAAGTTAAGAGTTTAAAAGGTGTTCCTTCAGTATTACAGTAGGTCAGGGAGTCCCTTTACAGTGAAGGGCACAGTTCAGACTGACATTGAGCCAAGCCTGGCAAGAAAGCCTGAAATTAGAGCTTATCTGGTAATTACAGTAATACGGTTGGAAGTGCTGCTGTGTGGACTTAGAACTGCAAAATGCTAGAGGTGGTAGGAAGTTAATAGTGGAAAATTAGGAAACATTAAAAGGTTGTACTAGTTTGATTTCACTTGACTATAGCTACAGTCAAAAGCTGAAAAGCAGAATAAAAATGTTAAGGAACAGAAATCAAGTTGATCTGGAGTATTCTACAGAAGCTCAAGATAATGAAACTAGATCAGAATTTCAGAGTAGGAAGTATAAAGGCAGCTAGTTTTATTGTCTTTTAAATGTGGAAATACTGAGATAGCTGGTGCCGTCTGGGAGGAGAGGCTGAACTGTGTGAATTTGGTTGCCATGGAATGTCATCCAGATTAAATTTGATTTAAATTCACCAGGGATTTAGCATGCCAGGATGCAGCTGTATTAGCAAGAATACTTAAAATGCATGAACAGCCAGTCCCTGTACTTGATTTCCTCTTGTAGACAGGACTACTTTGTCCTGATTCAGGACTGTGGGTTTAGGATTCAAGCTTTATATAATAGTTGTCAGATGCCAGCTCAGGATGAATAGTGATAGCAGAGGGACCTTCTGCCATGGTTTCCTGTGGAATGGCATGTTCAAGAGAGGGATAAGACTTTTGAGATGATAGAATTGCTGTGTCTTTTAAAGCAGATGCGACCAAAAGACTAGTGGTTAAAAGACTAGTCTGTCTGACAATAGATTCCAACAACCTGAACGAAAGATGAGTATGAAACCAGATTATTAGAAGTCTCTGGAAATGGTTAGAATTCTAGATGAATGAAAAAATGAAGGAAGTGTGTACTACAAAGCAGTGAAATATGAACAAAGAAGCTGGATTGAACCAGTGGCCTGTCTTTCACATTTGGCAGTTACATGATTTCCTGAATACAACAGCATATGGGTCCTACTGGACTGACATAGTGTCTCTCTGAAATCTGACTTAGCTACTGCTGTGCTCCATGAAACTGGTTGTTATAGCTCCAGATGTTAATATTGGGAAGCAATTGCTAGAGGGAATATGAGAGCTTTCTCACTGGTATCTTGCAGCAGGGAATGCCCCAATGAGTGGCAAATGTTCCCTCGTGTTTACCAAGGCCGTGTTCAGGGATGTGAGGGGAGGGTGCAGGTGGCTGAAGGACATGTTGAGTTTGGGTAACCCCCAATTTAATTCTAATAGTAGAACAAGCAATAAGGTGTTTATTTCAACTTAAATGTTGGCTTGTTTAAGCCTTTTCCACACCAAAGCTAAATGTAAAGCCTCTAGGTCTAGGGAACTCTTCCAACTATTTGGGAGATTGTTGGCTACTACCGAGCAGCTGAGGGCATACACAGGTCAGGTTTGATTGTCCTTCACCTCAGGAGGATACTTTCATGGATACCCCTAACATGACTAAGTGATCTAGAACATTTTTTTCTGTATTTCACTAAGGTATTTGCACCAGCAGATGCTGGCTTTGGGGGTTTGCAAAGTACATGGTGGAGCACACCCACCATGCAGAGGACAGCCAGCATCAGTCAGTCTGTGACTGGGAGCCTCCGATGGAGGACTTCAGGGCTCTTCTGCTCTCACTGCTGTGGTCTCCATCTTCCTGAGAATGTGGATGGGAAGGAGATAAGACATTCTTTCCCTTGTGTCAAAGTCTCAACTACCTCCTGGTTGCCAAAAGCACAAAATTTACACCTACTCCTCCCTGAATGCCAAAAGCCCCATCTGTTCTCTACTTGCCAAAGCCCACAACTTGTTATAAAAGCAATTCTGCACTGCATCATTCTGGAAGTTGAAGTATGGGATAGGATAAATCAGATTTTGTTTTCTAGTACTGTCCTGCATTTGGGAGAAGCTTTGCTGTACTTGTTAAGCCTAAAATGTTATCTAGGATGCAGAGCGGTACCTAACAACTGATAGAAAATAGCATGACCAGCTTTTTGAGAAAAAATGTGTGCTGTGGGTCTTAAGAGTTAGAGAATAACAAGTAGTCATGGCCTTATCTCTCAAGCTTATCTCTCTTGGTAATGACAGCCAATAGAGAAAATGACATTTTAGTGTAGATGAGAGGTTGGCAACCTTTCTAGAACGATGTGCCAGACAATTTCCCCTTCCAGAAATAGAAGCAGTGTGTGCTGGTAGGAACTCAGCAGGAGTCAGGGGTAGCTGTCTTGCACAAAGGAAGATATTTCTGATGAGGTGGTTGGCAATATCAGTGGCAGGAGCTCCAGGCTCCTGCAGGGTTCCCACTGCCGTGGTGGTCTCTGCTGCAGGGTCCAGCCCACAGCCCTCGTCCCAGGAGCACAATCTGACGGTGCTGACGATGTGTCAGGAGTGGGATCAGTACGTGCAGGCCGCCTGTTTTCCACTCCCCGACATCACATGCTTTGCTTAGAAGAAAATCTAGGTGCGTGGGCAAGGTAGGAGCAGCAGGATGCTCCGCTGGCCCCTGGCTGGGATTGCAGGGCTGCCAGGCTGGGCTCGATGGTGTGCACAGCAGAACGAAGCAGCTCTGCGTAGGTGCAGCTGAACCACTGCGCTTCTCTGAGGGCTGAGTGTTGTCTTGGCAAATGCAATGCTCAGTGTTAGGGAGGAAGTGGTAGGTCAGCCTGAGGGCTGCTGAATTAAAAGATTATTAGGTGATGATATGGGAGAGCTTGAAGATAATTGGTTTATTGTTCAGCTGTGGAGAAATGCAGTGTGTTGGTAGGATTGGGAATCTTTCCCTTTCTGATGTTGTCATACAAAATAGGGTTCATCCAAAGCAGTGTGCAGGACATGTTAGTGTCAGGAGAGGATGGGTTATTTTTGCAACATGTGGATTCAGGCCATGGAGTACTTTTCCCTCTAAAGCATCCAAGTTACAAATTAAAGTTGAGTGGCAATGAAGTAAAGAACAAATGCAGTGCTGCAGCAAGTTTTTAAGCTGTTAGAAGAACTGACTGTGAATGGACTAGAATATTTGAAAGTGCAGGATCTCCTATGGGCTGGGAATAAGTGATTCTTACCTGAGCTTGTTCTTGCCAAGGGAAGTGAATGGACCACATAAATCACTGGTAAAACATGGCATGGGACAAGTATTTGAGTGTCTCCTGCAAGTGCCCAGATGGGCAGTAGGAGCAGCAGACTGTTCTACTTGTGCAGAGCATCATGGAGGAGCACAGATACCCAGACCCCGTGGCTGCAGGGGCATCAGGAGAGGCAGGTGTGTGTGGAAGGGACCTGGGCCTCTCTGGAAGTCTGCCGGGTCGTGTATTCAGGCAGGTGCCCTCTCTTGTAGAAGGCTGATGAGGCTGGAGGTGGGAAGAGACAGTGACTTGCTCAAGCACTTCAGTAGCAAAGTGAGCTGGAAGCTTTGAGATCTTGTCAAAGGTGTGCTTGGGTTAGATTAAATGCTTTGAAGTTCAAAGGTGTGTTTGCTGAGTTGGAATAATCAAAGAGGAGCAGAATGGTTACAGTGGACATCCCTGAAGTGCAGTGGATGTACTGCAAGAAGTGCTTGTGGTAAGAGAGCAAGGTCTAGGAATGCTGTCACAATTTAAGGGAAAATCAATTTTGTATGCTGGTTTCTTGACTTTGTGTTATTAAAAATTTTAATATTGATCAGAAGAAAGAGAAGAGGGTGAAAGGAAAAGAATAAAGCTACACATAATATAAAAAAGGGATCCTAATGAACACCTCACTGTTAACTGTTTCCTGTTTCAATTACTTTTTTTTTTTTTTGGGTCACAGCTTCCGAATTTGCAATAAGGAACATACCTGGTAGCCCTGTGATTGGGGCTGAAAACTGAGGAGGTAGAGCTTGCTGGTTTTTTATATAGCATTTTCATGGTGCACATAGTGTCTGTCTTTGGCAGCTTTGTGCAGGTGATAATGCTGGAACCTGAATTCATATATTTTTCTTGCATATCAGACTTGTGCATCTTTTAAAGGTGCCAGTTGCCCAAGACTAGTGGGAATAAACTGAAATAAAGCTTATTTTTAATGGCTAAAGGTGGCAGAGTGTATTGAATGCACATACGGAGTAGATCTGTTGAGTAGGAAGGTGTGATCAGAACACAGTCGCTCAACAAGACAGAAATTTTTGAGAGCTCAAGAGAATTGTGACTGAGGGTTGGGTATATTTGGAGATCTCCTGAAATTTTAGTCTGTAAGTGATCGTTGACAGATAACAGAATTACTGCAGCAACTTGATGTGGCTTATACAGCCCCAAGGTTCGTATCACAGCCAGTTCTGAGGTCATGCTGGGGGTACCACTGCCTTTGGTCCTGTAGCTGGAAGACAGTATTCATCTTTGAAGGTCTTGACAACCTGAACAAGGAAGATTTTGGAAGTCTTTGGACTTTGAAACCTGTTTGTATAGACTGAATGAGCAGGGAGCTCTGCAGCTTTAGAGGAGTAGCCTGGGATCAAGCTGTTATAAAAGAGCTACATGAGTCTCAATGGAAAGAAAATGGGGACACTTGATTAGCATAACTTGAGGCTTTGTTGTGACTCCTGTAGAAGCTAAGTGGAAGAGCAAGAGCTGGGAAGGAGATACCTTGAGTTAACATTTGCTGTCCTTTTGTGCCCCACAGGTATTACAGGGGAACACATGGGGTCATTGTTGTCTACGACGTAACGAGCGCAGAATCTTTTGTGAATGTGAAACGGTGGTTGCATGAAATTAATCAAAATTGTGATGACGTCTGCAGGATACTAGGTGGGTAATTAGGGAGTTACAGCATCTTATTTAGTGGGCTGTCCTGCTGAAATACCAAAATTACTTTTCTTCTCTTTCCTTTTTTTAGTGGGGAATAAGAATGATGACCCAGACCGAAAAGTCGTAGAAACAGAAGATGCCTATAAATTTGCTGGGCAGATGGAGATCCAATTGTTTGAGACCAGCGCCAAAGAAAACATTAATGTGGAAGAGGTAATAGAATATTCAGAAGAGTAGAGATATAAGGATTTGGGGATAATGGTGTGGGAGGAAATAAAAATTCCATTCTTCCCATTGACAAAGAAAGATAAAGTGCTTGTACAAGTTGCACGTAGTAGGTAAATTGTCAAAAAGAGACATTCATCTGTTTTTGGAAGAGTTAGGGAAGCAAAATGAGGGAGCCCACGCTGCACTTTCAGTAGCTTTACAGTGCTCACATATTGGGCAGGAAAGGCTTGAGAATGCTTGTAGGAGGTAGGACTGCTCAGGCTGCACTCCTGGCCTCAGGTGCCAAACTGCCCTGGTTTTATTTACTGATTTGGAGAAAGGGATAGAGTTTGGGAGTGGGTTGGGAAAAGGTATTGGATTTCCACTCGGGCCATAGTGGGTTGGGGAAGGTCTCTGAAGCATTATTGAAACACATAGAAAAGGGGAGTGCCTTCCAAGGAGTAGCACCCCACAGGAGCCAGCCCGAGTTCTGGGGTGGTCTGAGTGTGCTTGTTTCTTTTGCAGATGTTTAATTGCATTACAGAGCTTGTCCTGCGAGCAAAGAAAGAAAACTTAGCAAAGCAGCAACAGCAGCAACAGAACGATGTGGTGAAGCTAACGAAGAACAGCAAAAGGAAGAAGCGGTGCTGCTAATGCCCCTTCCCTGCTGCAGAGACTCTGCTCTCAGACAGATCAGCCCCTCCAGCTAGACTCGGGCAATTCCACTGGGGCAGGCTTTGGGAGGACTTTCTCAGTTTTGTGCCGTTATTTAAAGATTATTTTTTCTCACGTTTTCTATCAAGAGGCGCTGGCACCTTACCACTGCAGTGCCAAGAAGGTATTGGATGGAATCTTGCCCCTCTCTCCTCCCCTGCTCATTCCAGTGCGCCTTGTAGACAAGAAGGACGTTGCCTACCAAGTGGACTAATTAACCCAAGAGTTTGTATATAATGTATATTGCTTTAACCAGCCTCGCCTCCCTGTTGTCGCTTTGGCTTCTGCCTTCTTAATGTCAACCAATCATGGACTGCAGAGTTCATCTTTTTAAAGAAAAAGTTAAAAAGTTCTTAATTCGAGTTGGCCCCAGGCTGGCAGTGACTGCTTCCTGGGGCCTCCAGCTGCATTTCTGTTGGGCTCCAGGCTGGCCACTGGTGCCCCTGGGGCCCCTGGCTTCTCCTGAAGTCCCAGGCTTTTGCTGGGGCTCAGGCTGTGTTTTTCTAGGTACCAGGATTACAGGTGTCGCTGCTGGAGCCTGGGGTTTCACTTCACCAGCCCCTGGGCTGGTAGCTGGTGCTGCTGCTGGGGCCTGGAATTTCAGCTTGCCATCATCCAGATTTGTGGCTGGATCCTTGGGTTTCACCTCCTTGTGCTGCAGCCCAGCTGTACCTGTGCTCTCCTGTAGTTTGTATCAAGATACTGGAAAACAAACTGACCTGCAGAAGTGGGATTTGTTTGGATAAAACCTTTTCTTTTTTTAAAAAGCAAAGTTTAACTACTTTGACCTCTGCTTCTGGTTCTGCCAGTGTCCTAAGTGAGGGTCCATTTCTTTTGAGAAGAACAAAAATCATGTGATTCTGCCAAAAACCCCAAATTTCTCCTTGTTGCCCTGTCCACAAATAGGCAATCTGAACTTGAATGTGAATTTTGGTGGCAAAGCTTTTGTTTTTGAGAGAGCAAAGGCATGAAAAAAAAAATCCAGCTCTTCTTCTTGATGTCTGAATATGAAAATGCAGGATCATTCCTAGGATTCTTCTGTTAGGAAAGAGGACTGCTGTTTAATGCAAAGAAATGGGAAGCTTGCTTGGGTTATGTGGTGGTGAAGGATCACACTTGGAAACAAACTGGGCTTGCTGTGCTCAGCAACATTTTCTTGGCCCTTGTCAGCCTTTCTGGGAAAACAAGCGCTCACTTCCTCAGCCTGAACAGATGTAGTTAAAGGTGGAGAGTGTATGTGTGTGTAACTAAAATAGCAAATGTCTGGGCGGAAAGGACGTGCTCAGCACCTGAATTATTGCCTAAATAATAGTAAAAAATAATTTTTCCTTAAAAGGCATGGAGGGTATGACTTCTTTTAAGGCCGTGAAGGTGGATGTACTCCATGTGTCAGTAAGTGCTCCTGTGGAATTGCTGGCCTTAGTTTGGTAGGATGTGATTCACCCATGTCCATGAGCTTGGAATCAGCCCACTTCTCTCCCTTCCTCACCCTTCCCCCAGGAGAGGCTAAATTTTAGTCACTTATTTTGCCTGCATTTTTTTAGATTTTTCGGGTTGTGGTAAGAGCCCTGATCATACAATCACATCACAATCAATCACTTTAAAGACTTTTTCTGAAATGCAAACAATGAATGTGTAACACACGGGGTTTTTAATCGGTTCAGGTGCTGGGGATATGTATCCAGCTGCCTTCACCCATCTCTTTTCTTCACATATCTTGCAGTGGTAACCCAAGAATTCGAGTGAGCTGGGATGATGCTGCTGGAGTGAGCTCTGATAATTGTAAGACTTGAGTGGCTTTGGAAAGTGGTGGCTTAGGTCACACCAGTCCATCCTGTCTGCTCTCCAGTGTGGAATGTGGTGTGTGCTGGGAGGAGCTGGCCAGGCCCTGGAACGCTCCTGGGGGAGTGGAGCTGTCCTGTGGGGTTACCCCTGCAGATTAAGGGGCCCAGCAGTGTTACTTTGGGACTCTTGTTGGTAGTGTGTGTGCAGATCTAGGAGGGAGTAACTTCATATAGGCAGAAATAAAGAACATGTCTGAATTTACTGGAAATGATGCAATAAAATGAGGAAATGGTGCACCCAAGCCTGGAGTGTTCTCTTGTATGGAAAAATTGGTCCTCTTTGAGTCCAGGTTTTTGCGGCCGTGGTTGGAATTCTGTCAATCCAGGTCCAGCTTCCTGGCTTGAAGTGGGAATTTTTTTTTTTCCCCCGAGCTGGCTGTAGAGGAGCAGTTACCTCTGTTCTTGCCATCACTGTTCAATTGGAAGGGGTGGGGACTGTGTCTCTAGTGGTGCTGATGTGAAGTTTCCTAAATGTTGAGCAATGGAATGTCTAACTGGTTTGCTAGGATTATTTCTGTAATGAAAGTTTCTAATTATGCTTTTTAAATAATTTTAAAAAACTAAAAATAAAGGTTACAAGCTGCCAAATCTTTTTTTGAGGCTCTGTTTCCTCTGCTGTCCAGCACCTGGAGGTGGAGGGTGGCAAGCCAGGGGTGAGCTCTGCTGCTGTGTGTAAAGGGTTATTTCCTGAGAGGGGATGTTAAGAAAACCATAATTAATGCTTTCAAATGTTTAGTTGCTGTGTTAGTTTGAATGAAAGAGCAAGGTGGAACTGGTAACTTATTTCTGTGTGAAGTGAGATGCCTGTGATTGTGCTGTAATCTTTTGTCTTCTCAACAAAAAATATTGAGTGAGCTTTGAAAGCTCCTCCTCCCGACGTGACTAAAAAGCATCTGGAGTCTCTCTTCACTTTTCCAGGAAATTAATGTGAGCTTAATTAATGTGTGCAGGAACTGCAGCCATGGCTGTGCCCTCAGCATCCCCTTGCCCTGCTGCCCAGGCTGCAGGGGCAGCGTGATGGAAACCTGCTCTGGGAAGGTGCCTTTGCTCCGTCTGCATCCTTCTGGTAGGAGTAGTGGAGGGGAATCCCGGGCACCTGTGGATGGACTGAGCTGCAGCTGCCGCCAGCTGTGGGTGTGTCACTGTCTGTGTTTTGTGTCTAAACTCGTTCCGGTTTGAATCTGCCTCCTTACAACAGCCAGCAGAGGACACCAATGGCTGGAAGGTGAGATGATTTACCCACCTTGGTCTCTGCACCAAGAGATGCAAATGTTTCAAATGATTTTGCCCTGGGCCCTTCTCTCCTACACACACCCAGGGGCTGAATTTCATGGGATGCTGCAGCACCAAAGATGCTGTTGAGTGTTAAAGGACAGTTGAAAAAATGAGCTTGTTTTGCAGCTGGCACAGTAAAGTGGTGAGACTGTATCGTATAAATGATCTGTTTTATTCTGAAGACAACTATTTACAAAAGAAGTAGAGCATTGTTTTTACTAAAAATATGCCTTTATAGATTTTTGTAATATGTATCTTATAAAAACCATACATTTATTTACATGACTGCTACATACAAAAATTACAGCACTGTGGTATATGTACACATCTGTAGGTACATTCTTTCTGCTATAACCCTGCTGTGTGCTTTTTCCCTCTCCGTCCAAGGGAATCATTGCTGCAGCACCCAGACACTTTCTTTCTTGGCTTTTTGGTTCAAACAATCTTGCTTTTTATAGCCGAGTGGGGGGTAGAGAGTTTGCCTGATGGAGAGGCATATCTGGAATTCACCATCCTAAGTAGGACAAGTGCATGTGGCCCTGCCTGCAGCCTCACTTCCTGCTCTCTGTGCAAGATGACTCTGTTGTCATTAACTCCTTGATTTACTGTTCACCATCTCTGTGGCAAGTTGCTGATCTAAGTTTCTATGAAGATAAAGTGCTAGTGACTTGCCTTTTGTTTACATTTGTTCCTTGTTTACAGCTGCTTCTTGCAGAGTTTAGGAAGGGGAGACTGATCCCTTCTCCCTCAGGCTGACATAACAAACATTTGCCCAAACAGTCACCTGTTACTCAGCTGTTGGAAAGTCCTTTGTAACCTTAATCTCAGCAGGCATTTCTTCTCTGTGCAATATTTGAACAGTGACTGTGCAGCACTACTGTTTTATTTACCATTATTTCAAAAGCAAGGCTGAGGGTTGTGTTTAGAACTGCTGATCCCACTCCCTGCAGGATTAATGTGCTTCCTCCATCTCATCCTCTGGAGCTGATGTTTCCTTTACACCGTGTGTGTCCTGGAAGAGTCAAGTACCACAAGTGAAGTGTCTTCTAACCAGCAGTGCAAGGCTGATTCCAGGCTCCTGGCCATGACGGGATGGAGGTGAGTGTGTTAATGACAGCACAGGGTGAAGTAGTGGGGACCTTGTTAAAACACAACGTGACAAATGAGTGTGAAGGACTGCATGGGTGAGGTTTCTGAAGACAGAACAACAAAACTTAGCTGCTATGTTAAGGCAGTTTCTGTTCCTGTGGAGTAGCAGCTCAGCACAAGGAGGTCTCCTTTGGTGTGTTGTCCAGTTCATTACACCCAGTTCTCTTGTATCTCTGGGTTTAGTAGTGCAACTAAGTCTTTAGGGTTAAGGGGATTGTTGAAAGAAACCATGCCCAACTGGCACCTTAGAACATGCTGACTTTCCTCTTGCAATCTCTTCCGTCACTCTTGCTAAATAAATAAAATTACAATGGGATTAAGGATTCTCCTTAAAAGAAGAGCTGTGCTGTGCCTACCCCTGCAACTGAATGAGTCACTTTCCTCAGCAAACATGTAGCAGAAGGCACCTTTCTTCATCTCATTACTGCATCTTCATGGGATACCTTAAGGCCCTTGCCTTAGGATTGCATCGATTCATCCATCCATTCATCCTCACTGGGGCAGAGTCCCACCCAGCTGCTGGGCATGTGGCTTGAACAGAGTTGCTGCGGTCTGGGAAATCACAACTGACAGCAGAAGAAGGGTCCCTGAGGACCGAGATGTTCAGGGCTCTCCTGCAATGCAGCATCGTTCTCAGCGTTCACAGGTGTCACTGGCATCACGAAGCCATGCCTCATTTTGCAGGTATCAAAGGTTAGGGTGATGCAGGTGGGTGTGACTGAGTCCTGGCAGCAGGAGATGCTGAGCATGTGCCTCGTGTCCCTGCCCTGTCCAGAGTCACAGTACAGGCAGGACCTGCCATCCTGAGAGCATGTGGCACTGCACTGCAGCCCCTCCCCTTGCCTGCACAAGTGGGTACAAGCAGATACTCAACAGCTGAGCACTGCCTAGAAAGGAGAGGCCGGGGTTCAGTTTCCTTCCCTGCCTGTGAGCATCTTTCCCCATAAGCATCAAGCTGTATTGGTGGGGCTTTGCCCAAGCACTTCCTGAAGCAGGCTCTGCAATCCAGGGTTCATTGCTTTCACGTAGATGGGTTTTACCACTCGACTCTTTACCATCATTGCCAATCCCAGAGCACTCTGCTCCTTGCAAGCCAGAGCTGCCTTAGTGCAAGACGATTTCATACCAGTGTGGTTGTTTCATGCTAACAAGCAAATAGGGGAATGCTCAAATCTTTGTAGGCAGAAAGGATATTTGTACTGAGGTATCATGGGTGTTCTATCCCACAGGTAAGCTGAATAATACTAAAACCCAAGCCACCAGCCTCTTACCTGCTGCTTAGAAGGTGTTTGGTACCTATTCTAGCAGAAAGCTTGTTCCTGTAAGTAGTAAACAGAGATAGCAGCTCCCTGTGGGATGGTGTGTTAGCACCAAAGTTGCTGAGCATGGCAGAGCTGAAGGTGCACCCAGCTCTGTCTGCTGTGGGACAGTGCAGGTGGTGGCCTCTTTAAAGCAGCAGGAAACCACCTGGGGCCTGTGGGTATTGTGAGCTGGGAGAATGTGTGAAAATTGCATGACAACAGCAGGACATCTCTGAAGTGAGCCTGGTGCTCCTCAGTGGCTTATGATGCTAGACTGATAAAGAGAAGAGCTGTAAAGTGCCCATCCAGTGCAGAGGGAAGGTCCCTTACTTGAGTATTGCAGGATTTTCAGCACTGCTGTGTGCATACACCAAAGAAGCCACGTTCCTTCCTGTTGATCAAGTTGTGCAAAGCAGGCTCTGATCATCTTTGATCAAAAGGAGCTTTGGCTACCTGCTCACTAAAGGGCTGAGTAGAAACTGACCCCCAGGGACAAGTACTCCTTTCTGTCACAGCCAATGTTACTGCATAGGGCAGAGTAACCTGCAAGCCTTCCAGAGCTTTGTAGACACCCTGATGGCCTTTGGCTTCAGTGAAGGCAGATGCCAGTGTGCTTTCTGAGGATTGAGTCTGCCAGCCTAGTGTCAAAGACCGACTGACATCACTGTGAGGCTTTCAGTGAATTATTAGTTAGGCTTTTGGGGGCCTATCCAGTTAAAATGACAGTTTTCTTACTCTGTTTGGGAGATGTGTATGGCTTTGGGGAGAGGTGGGTGACTTGCTGAAGCTCCCAAACTACTTTTGGCCATCCAGGACTGAACATGCACAACTTTTGTCCTGTCTGTAATCTGTTGTAGATGGTCAGTCTCCTGGGGAGAAATCTGTGTAGCTACAGCCTGCAACTCTTACCTCTGTAACAGGAGGGAGCTGGAGAAGACAGTGACACCAGTCCCCTGCCCTGAGCTGCGAGGAGCCTGGATCCCAGCAAGGGTGAATGGCCACGCAGAGCTCCAGGGGAGATGGTGCCCAGGCAGGATCTGCAGCGAGGGCTCAACTTCCACCACGGAGAAAGCTACATTTGTCAAAACATGGTAATGCTGGGGCCAGAGTGACTCCAGTCTCAGTGGGATGGATGAAGGATGTCACAGCTGCCAGGGTGGTACAAATGACTCCCCTCTGTCCTCTTGCATTCAGCCCTCTTCTTCCCCCTGTGCTCGCTGTGACAGCAGTTCTCAATCCCCTGCACTGCTCTGTCTTGGGGCTGCTTATTTCCTTCTCCACCATAAGAATGCTTTTAAGACAATCAGAGTGTTCTTCACAGCAGAAACTGGACTGTGTCAAAGCGCCTAAAATATACCCCGAAGTTTATCACTTCACTTATAGAATAAGAAAAGTTTCTTTCTATTAGAATCACATTGTCAATTTGCAAGTCTCCAACTCATGTAAACATTTGGTTCAGACCAGGTGCTGTGTAAATAGTGCAGAGTCTCAAGGGTTAACTCCTTTGCCCCCTTCTTTTTTTACTCAGTGGATCAGACTTGGGTCCATCAGCAAGCTGGGCAGCTGCCCCACTCCCCATCTTGACGCAGGAATTGTTGGAGAGTTTTCTCTTTCTCAAATTAATTTTTCTTGAAAAAGGAGAAGAGACGGTTTCCTTCGGCCCCACCGGGCTCATCCCCCTGCTGCTCTGGCCTGAACGCAGGGGAGGGCCTGGCACTCCGCTTGGCGCCGGAGCCACTGGAGAAGGAATAAGCAAGCTGGCTCCATTCCTTCGGGTGTTTGTCCATCAGCTGCTGGTCAATGACCCTGTGCATGTCATCCTGCAGCAGAGGGAGAGCACGGGCATTAGTGGCAGCTGATGCTCAACGGGAGCTCGTGCCGGGGGCGGCTGCAATGGGTATGAAACGTGCAGTGATGAGATGGAGCAGGGATGACAGGAGTGGGGATGGGCCTGCGTCCCCACCCGACAGCAGGCTCAGCTGTGCTTGCTGCCGTGAGGCTTTTCAGGGAGCGAGGAAAATCAATCACACAGTTCTGAGGGACAAATTGCTCAGGTGGTCTCGCACAGAAACGCTGTGCCTGCTTGGGACTCTGTGCCACCCCTAAGCTTTGTTTCTCTACTGTGTGCAGCTTGCAGATGTCCCCTTTGAGGGAGAAATAAATAAGAACAAATGCAGCTGAGAGCAAAGGCCAGAAGAGGGATGGAGGTCTGTGCTGAGCAGGTCTGCGTGCACACCAAGTGGACAGGCAGGGCTGGCAGAGCTGCATGGTCAGTGTCACTGGGGCTTCTTTGGGCAAGGTGCCGAGGGGCTGGGGCAGGTGTGGGCCCACCAGATCCCTCCTGGGCTTTGCACCAGACTCACCAAACAGAACTGAGCTCATCCCTTAGACCCCTCCTTCCCCTAGAGGCAGTATAGCAGTGGGAGCTCTGACTGACAGCTCAACATGAACTGTGGCTTTTCAGATGTACCAGAAATGCTCTGATTTCGTCCATGTTTGCACCACAGTGAAGCTGCTTTATACAAAATAATTACCCAGTTCTGTTGCCACTAATGATGTGCTAACCTGTTCCTTGAAAACCTGGCTATCAATTTTACAGAGTTTAAACTTTCAGATCCATTGCTTCTCCTACAATTGCATATTAAACTACAGCTTAGTGAAAACGTGTATACACAGACTAGCCCCACAGGAGGAATGAACTGCTCTTCAGCAGTTTGGTCCCTGGTTAGGGCTGAGGACACTGTAAGGTGAGAACAAGGATACTCTGGATGGGCTGGAGTGGTGGAAGTGGTGTCCATTCAGAACCCGGTGAGGGGCAGCCCCAGGAGTGAAGGGAAGGTGGTGCCATCACCCAGGAGGTGCCCCAGCTGCTCTGTATTGGAATCAAATCGGCCAGCTGGGACTGGAAACTTGGTAACGGCTAATCTCTTGTTGCAGCATTTTATGCAGGGAAAAGGATTGATAGCCATGACCTGGACCTGATTTTAGTATGGGGATTTCCCCTGGAGGAACTGGAGGGTGCAGAGCTACACAGACTGGGGAAGCTTTTTAGAGCAGGGCTGGAGAGAGGAAAGGCAGAGGGAGAGTTGAAGAGGTTGAGGTGAACATCAGTATGAAATATCAGTGAGACAGATTTCCAGAGCTGAAGCTGCCATGTGAAAATGTACAGCACTTGGATTTTGAAGGCACCTCTTCTGCTTAATGAAGTAGGTACCCAGGCTCCTGTGTGGCAGATCTGTGTCCTTGATCAACCATGCAACAAGGGATGAGAATGATTTATATGTATATTTTTATATATTTATACACACAAAAATATTATATATCTATAAAAATACAGTATGCACTATTGAGAGTGCACTGCTTTGGGTCCCTGTCTGTCAGATGTGTGAGTCAGAGAGCAAAGCACTTGGATGTGGAGGGTTTTTTGCTTGAGTCCTATTTTATAGCCTGTATGATTATGTCCTTAGAGAACACTGTAATCTTGTTGATGGCCCTTGGTGAAATGCAGACTAGAAGTATGCAAGAGCAAGATGTTACCAGATTAAAGCCTCCAATTATGCCCAGCTAAAGCAGAGACTCTTATCCTATTTTATCAGACACTTTCTGCAAACTCCTTTGCAAAATAGTCCCCAAAATGCATAAATCACCCAACTTGTTTTGTGCCTCTGTGGCTGAGCTGCTGTTAAGGGGACGTGAGGTGGTTGGAAACTATTTTGCTGCTGTGTACTAACACCTCAGGTCAGGATGTTGGAGACAACTTACTGCCATGAAGCGGGCCTGAGCCTCAGCTCAGAGAGCTGATGGGAGCGGGTCTGGGGTTGCTGTGTTTCTGCAATAGGACTTGTTCTTAACCCCTAAGCTGGGTTTATTCTAGCACTAAGTAGGTCTCACTTTAGACCACCCATCCAGACTGAACTCGGGTCCAGACAGCCCCTATGAAGAGCACTGAGTGTCACTTACTAGACAATGAGGCTGAGAAGTAAAAAAGAAACTTTGTCTTTCAAGAAGCTTTCCAGTGTCTTTCAAGAAGCTTTCCAGATACTAAATATGTGGATATAGAGGGTTAATAATATGTGCACCTCAGCCTGGCTTTCCCTGTGGTGCCCTGGTAAAGCCTCACCATGGGGTGCAGGATGCTGCCCCTGGCCTGGTGCTGGGATGGGGGGTGTGTGTGGAATATTGGTGGGTGATGGAGACCCCCACTGGCCTCTCTTGCCAGATGATGGTGAGGGCAGAGAAGGATGTGGGTGATGGTGGCAGCAGATGGAGAGGGGATGGTGGGTGTAGGGAGCTCACCTCAAAGGCAGGAGGGGTGTACGACTAAAGCTGTTGGTACAGGAACTGAGAAAGGCCACTAGATCAGAAACCAAAGGAGCCAGATAGTAAAAAGCCCTGAGGAAGCAAACTGTAAGCGGGAAAAAGAAAAGAAAAGAAGAAAAGGAAAGGGGAAAAAAAACAAAAACGAGAGAGAGAAACGAAAACACAGTGGAGTTGAAACAGGAGCGAGGTTGTACGGGAAAGGTTTCTACTGGTCAGGCTGGCTGTTAGTAGAGCTGGGGCCTTATATGGTCTGCAACAAACCACTATAAATGGCACAGACCTTTTCTCTTGAGTCTGCTTTATTTTCTGTTGAAGTAGCCCTCCCTTGGTGCTGGTTCTGGGAGGAGGCAGCTTTGTCTGCCCCCAAGGGCTCTCTGCCTTCACAAGGGTTTTCCCCACTGACCCCATGCAGAGCATCTCCAGGGCAGCTGTGGAACTGCCATGGCTTTGTGGTTTTTACCTTGGTGAAGGACTGGATTTTAGCTTCTCCTCCTTGATGGATCTTTGGAGTTGATGAAAACAGTGCGGCAACAATCAGCACAACCTCGTTCTCCCACCTTCCTGCTCCATCATGGAAATGCACGGACATGCTGTGCCCACATGTACCCAAGATGTGCCTGCCTAGGGACACCTCCTGCATAGACCCCTCCCCACCCCAGGGCAGAGCAATGTGCATATTTCCCATTCTGCCAGGAGGCACAGTCTGCTTCTCCATTTCAAATGAGTATTTAGAGCTGTAGAATTAACAGCTCACAGCCAAAAGGCTCCGAGCAGGGAGGGCAGCTCACCCCCTGGGCCCCACAGCATCGCCGGCTCCTGCAGAGCCAAAACGAAGCACCCCCGAACACCCAGCCCGTGGCTGCTCAGGCGGAGAACACAACAAACCCGCAGGGAGGGGGACACTCCCCCGCAGGTGGCCCTGGGGCCATGTGTCCCGCAGCCCCTGCCCTGCCAGGGTGCTCACCTGCCAGGCCTCCAGCTGCTGCGAGAGGTTCACCTTCTGCTGGATGGCATCCAGGAGTTGGCTGTTGAGGGACATCATGTCGATCTTGCACTTGGTCAGCTCCACCTCCACCGCATTCTTCCTGCAGGGACAGAAATTGGGGCATGGCACTCTTTTCTTTTTAAACAAAGAGTTAAGCATATCTAAATGAGTCTAAAATTTATGTCTTTCACTGGCAAATCGCCACATCCTAAGGTGTTCATCTCTGTTGTATTCTGGACAATCTAGTAATCTGAAGAGTGGGATAGAACTTTTGACATCATTACTTTAAAACCAGCAGATTTCTGATAAGCACACTGTGAAGAACGCTGAAAGAAAATCAGATACACTGCTGTGTAAGATAATAGTGTGCCTGGATAATATGCAAGATTTGCCAATAAAATGAGATCTAAAACAAGGTACGATCTATATACTAATATTTTTTTTTCTTCTGTTTACATGCATAGAGAATACAAATGGTATGTGCTAAAAATCAAATGACCTGTGTCTGATCACTTGATCAATAAATTGCAATATAAAACAAAGAAATAAAAAAAACCTCTTAAAGAATAAAACTGTGCTTTCACCTGAGACTTGGACTGAAGGAAATTAAAGAAGAGAGCTTATCACAGCATATACTTTTAAAGAATGACAAACTGATAAAATTGTTTGAATTAAATGTTAGGCTTTAAGGAAAGCTTCCACTTTCAGTGGAGTTGTCCCAGCCCTTGGGAACACCTCGGCTGCATTTCTTCCCAGACATTTGGTGGCCATTGGGCATGTGATGCCATGGCCAAGGTTACCCAAAGAGCTCCAAGTGCTCAGTGGCTGAGATGTTCCAGCTGCTCCTTGCTTAGGGAGAGGAATTGTCCTTCAGGATTGAGCAATTTCCTAAGCTGCTGAAGCTGGGAAATGCTGCTCACCATGCTGGGACCACACCAGGTGAGCACAAAGCTTAAGTTTTCAATTAACTGCTGTGTGATAGGAAACTGTAACATGACTTGCTGGGAACCATCTTTCCTTGCAAACATTTTCGAGAGAAATAATTGCATCTTATTAACTGTAGCTAATTCCTTGTCTCCTAATAGCACCCTTGTGCTCCCCTGCAGAAGAGCAATTTGGAAATTTGTGTTTATATTCCAGGTACTGGTTGCTTAACACTTCCTCTGAAAGGATCCTATTTTCCTATTGCTTCCCCTGTTGCCAAACTTCAGCTTCAAGCAAAAATTTTCCACACCAGATGTCTGCCTCGGGCAGCGATTTTATTTCTGTTCAGAGTTAGGGATTTTTGGGGGATGGGTTCAAAAAAAGCAACTTAACCCTTTGGCTGTGAGGTGGGAAGGAAATCACAAGCCTCCCCAGGCAGCGACCAGCCCACTTGGTCTGGGAGGGATGTTTTCACTTCCAGTGACAGGATGCTCTTGTCTGCTTTCACTTGCTGCCACTTTCTGCTCCTTAATGCCCCTCGCCCGTGCCCCATTCCCGGGGCTCCTGCGCTGCAGGACAGCCAGGCCCCAGTGTTGGTGCTTTGTCCAGCAGGGTCACAGCAGACTGGAGAAGCTGTGCCCTTCCACTCCCGGCTGTGGTTTGGGCACCTGAAGCAGCCTTTTGTCGCGACGCTTCCCTGCTGCCGGTTGGATGTTTGCAGGGGATTGATCGTAGTGGCAGAGTGTTGCCATAGCCACGGCAGAGCCAGCAACCCACACGCACCGGGAATGTCAGAACTACCTCCCTGCGCCCGGCTGACAGCTGGGATGCTCCTGATCCTTGCCAACAGATGGAGGTGTTACAGAGGACAGCAACGGGAATCTGGTAGCCAGCTCTCCCGGCAAGGGCAGCACGGATGATGGAGCCACTTATAAAAAGGGATGCTGCAGGCTGATTTAGGTCCTGCACCCTCAGAGGTGCAAGCCTCTCCTGCTCCTCCTCTTGCCCAGGGCTTGAGTATTAGGCTTTTCCCTATGAAGCTGGACTGGTGGTGTCCTGGCCCACCTGCTTGTTGAAGGGATTATCAGATGAATCCTTTCTAGCAGAGCACAGAGGGGTAAAGGAGTCTGTCCCTCTCCTCTGGGCAGGGAGTGCTCAGGGCATTTAGGCAAGCCCAAGGACAGAGCTGGGGAAGGGGAATTAGGGTATGGGGGAGCAGAACTGCACAGATCTGTAAGGAGGATGGGCAAGATAAAGAGCCAAACTAGCGGGAGAATCCCAAAAGGAGAACCAGAGAATTACAGGACTGGAGATGCAAAAACGATCTTGGAACAGGAAAGGAGACAGAGTGACCAGAGGAATGGTTTAGGGAAGAAGCCCAAGCAGGCTGTAACGGGGATGGTCAGGAAAGCAGGGCTGCATGTCTGGAATAGAAAAGGAAGAAAAATATGACAAATAGGGCAGACCTAGCGTTGCCATTTGGCTCCCTGAAGTTCTCTCCTCCTTGCTGTGCTCATACCAGCACTAGGGATGGCACATACATGGCTCACAGAATCCTCCTAAATGCCCCAAATCAAGCCATGGGGCAGCTCTGCCTTTAGATTTCCTGCCCTGCTCCCAAGCTCCTGGCAGCATTTCCCGGTGCCAGCAAAGCCAAGATACCATTTTGTCACAGCTGCTGTGGAGAGCAGGAGAAAGCCACTCCAGAGGCATCTCCTGCCAAGGCACTCCATAACTGCCGCCCCGGCCTGGCCCTGGCTGTTGGTGCCACTCACTTGGCGATGGCCTCGTCGCGGTCCCTGATGGCCTGCAGGAGCCGCTCGCTCGCCTCCTTGTCCTCGGCAGCGCCGCGCAGCCGGTCCCGCTCCTCCTTCAGCGTCGTCATCTCCACACTCAGCAGCGTCACCTGTGGGCAGAGGAGGCTGTGAAACCCAGGGCCGCTCAGGAAAACGCACCACAAGTGTGTGTGTGGGAGAAAGCCACATGGGCCACCTGCAGGTTGAGAGATCGCCTGGTCGTAAGAGAAGCTGTGTCTGCTGGGGGGGGGCTCTCAGTGCTGATGCCACCCTCCACGAAATGTGCTGGCTTGCCCTGGGATGCTGGCCTGGGATGCTGGCCAGGATGGCCTCAGTGACATGCACAAATAGCACTGAAAGCTGTGCTGGGCAGGACCCACCTGTGACTTCGCTGCCACTATGGCATCAGTGCTACAATATTGCCCCTCTCCAAGCAGTTTGTCTTGTGCACACATCCTCTGAGTCTGCCTGTTGTAATTCTGGTCTTCCCAGGGTTAAATTATTGCTAACATAATTCACCAGCAAATAAGATTTTTCTGAAGGGACCACTACATCTCCTGAAGTAATATGAAGCTGTAGACAAAGGATGAGAAAATTCTTTTGCATGCCATGGAAGGTGTAACACATCTTACAATTTTAACTAGACTTTAAAATATGTGTGGAGTCTTAAATAGTCTGAGAAATGATCTATCGTTTTGGTCCTGTGCAGAGTGAGTTAACAGGGTGTGAAATCATGCAAGGATTGCATTAGCACAGCTTCACAATACTTCATACACATTTAATTTCTTTGTCTAGGGCACACACATGCTCTGTTACGCTACTCCACCACCTGGAAACCCTTCCAGCATTTGACCCATCTCCTGCCTCTAAATGCAGCTCAGTAGTGCTTGAATCTTCAAAGAAATCTTTAAATAGAGGGCAGACAGTCAAAAAGGGCTCATCACATCCACGGCGTGGGAGGATCTGCCATTAGCGTGGCACGGCTGGGCTGGGGGGAGGAGGGTGTGAATGCACCCTGTCTGTGCAGAGACTCCCCACAGGACTGGGGAGCTGTGCCAGGGCTGCCAGGGAATTGGGGAGCCGTGCTCTCCCTCAGCCCTTTATGGGGGACACCTCAGAGCAATGATAGACAGAGAGCAGTGGTGGTGGGGTGATGTGAAAGGTGCTGAGCAGTTCTACAGAAATCCCAGGGGACAGAGGATCTGGAGGCCCAAAACATGGTTGTTTGGGGATAGGTTTGGGATTTTAATTGGTTCTGTCTGTGCTTCAGGTAAGAATGGGAGGAAACAAACAGGCAGAAGGTGTGAAATAGCTTCTCAGTGTAGACAGAGAGGGGGGTGACTCCTGACTCCACCTGCTCACTGTGCTTCTGGGCAGGAGCAATGAATGTGTGTGATGCTACAGGTTCTAAAAGCCATTTAGAAGAAGCTCCCCTTAGACTGTATCAATACCAGTGCCAGAGCAGAGGGATGAGGAGGCAGCAGAGCACTGCTTCCCCCAGGTGGACCAGATTTCCACATGCTTAAATTTTCTGTAGTACTGAACAGAAGATGACATTGCCTCTTCAATAGGAGGTGAGAATAATTATTAGCCTGGAGCAAGTGTGAGGCTGGATAACAGGCAAAAGCTGTGGGAGACGTGTACTTGCTGTGGGAGGCCAGAGCGCCTCTCTGAGAGTAATGGCTGCTACAATTGCAGCCATGCCGCATCTTTCTCCACATCACACAGAGGTGTGAGAAGAAAATAGAACTGCAGTCCTCCCTTTGCTTACTAAATATCAGGAGCTTTGGTAATTGGGGACCCCTAAAAGCAGACACAAGGTTCCAGACTTGCAGTCCAGGGCTGGTACTCTGGTCCCTCCTGACTGGAGAGTTTGGGTAGATCAGACAAGCCTAAAATCTGTGACTAAGCCTCTAAAGGTCTCTGTCAGCACTGCCAGGTTGCAGAGATTGAGCCCTTGTCTCCTCCATCTCAGGTGTGTTTAAGGGCAAGAGGGGCTTGTGTGTGGTGCACAGGACTGTGGCAGCATGGCCAGGGCAGTGTCTGGACTCATGTCTCACTGTGGGTAGAAGTCTGGACCCTCAAAAGTGTCTCTTGTGGTGGCCACATTGCTGAGAGGAGCAGTCCTGGGGGAAAGACGGGCTCCAAAGCTGCTCCCCTCCTGCACTCTGCCCCTCATCAGCTGCTGTGGCAGCAGGACATTTCCCACCCTCACACGCATGCAGCCATCACTGCCAGGGTATTTAATGATGCTCTCACTCTTCAGTCCCATGGTGGGAGCTCCCACAGCCCTACACAAGGCTGTCAGACCCCAGATTGTGCTGACTTGTGATGTGTTGTCCTGTTTATGCTCCAAAGGTTGATACAGCACTGCTGGGAAGACCAGCCAAGGACGTTAATCCTATTCCCTGCTAAAGTTCAGTTGCTGCTGCTTCTGTTGAAGCCTCCAGATCCCCTCCAGCATTTGGAGTCTTGTCCCACAGAGATAAGGACTGCCAAGCATCTCTTTGGATGCCTGGTCTCCATTTGCTGCTCTTGGCAGAGGGCCTCAGATGGACAAAGCTGTGCTGAGTGTGGATGCAATGGGATTCTGTGCTTTGGGTGTGGAGTTGGTGTCGGGGCTGGATCATTCCTTGCTGTTGAGGTTGCCTCAGCTGGTCCCTGGGGTGCTGCCTGGTGCCTGGCCATGATTAGGATTCTCTGAGAGTGCATTTCTGAGGGTTTTCTGATGCTGCTGTGGAAGGGGTCAAGCCCTGCTCCATGCACAGCAGAGCAGCACTGTTATATCCATGGAATGGGTGCACATACCCCTCACAAGGGCTCAGTGCAGCAATTCAGGTCAGCCTGGATACTTTTGGGTTTCCAATACCCCATATCAAGCAGCCTTGTACTTTGGGGTCTTCTGCTGAGAAGAACTTAAGCAACAGAGATTGGCTAAAATGCAGATTTGGAGAAAGGCTTCAAGGAAGTTTGGCTGCTTGAGATGATGCCTCAGATGGGCCCCAGACAATTTGTCAGAAACTTTCATCCTAAATGCTTAAATCCTCTGCATTTGGTTTAACAAAGTCTCCCTCATCCAACCATTCTGGCCTAAATCCTCCTGGGTTATTTATCATGGTGGTCTCTTTGATGGAAGGCATGTCTTGGAGGATGAACACTGGTGTTACAAGACCACATGTAAAGTGTGGGAGTTGCTAACCTGGCTGTGCAGTCGCTGCAGCTCCTCCAAACTCTGCCTCAGTTTCCCCCGTTCTCCCTCCATTAATTCCCTCAGGGCTCGCGAATCCTCACTTGTTCTCCTGATCTGCTCCTCTAAGGTGTCGTCGTCGCTTCGCCGAGAGCTCTGAGAGCGGGAGAGAAACCTCTTGCTCAGATTTCACTTTAAAAAAGGCAATTGCATTAATTTGACACCAGTTTGGGATGACGGTGCTAAACAAGGAAGAAGAAAATGTGGAAATGTGACTTCGGTGGAGTTTATTGTTCCCATATACCTCCACAGTGGAAATGTGCTCAACCAAGGGTAGTGCTTCTACACATGATGCAAAGAGCATGCAGCCCTTGGCATAAACCAAATTTACAGAGACCTACTGCCCGTTTGGGAGCCCATGTGGCTACAGTCTCTGTTTGTGGACCTTTTACAGGACTCTCTACATTTTATTTAACAAATACAACTTCATCTCTATACTCAGCCTATGGGTACTTAAATGAGGAGTGTGAGTACTCCCTCACAGCCTCCTGCAGGGGCTGCGCTGTTTTCCTCTCCACAGCACCCCAAATAAGTCATAATGCAACCAGCTTGTAGGGAATGGGAGCAGGCCTGATTTGAGCCACAATAAAAAGTGAGGTGTTCTGTTGTAATTCTGCACTCCTGTGGATGCTGAGTGGTCCCTCCATGCCACCCCCTCCTGCCCAGCAGCCTGGGGCCACATCCTACAGACATCATCTTGTGCCAGCAAAAGCCTTCACCTGCCATGGATTTGAGTTTGGCAGCTCCTGCCACGGCATTTTTACCCGAAGACAATTCACAGGGACAGAACCTCCTGACATAGGGGTTATGATGTCTTTGTGATACTATTGCTAATAAAGCAAGGTTAGAAAAACCCCAAAGGAAATAACTGATGTGTAAGGCAACCTGCAATATTTCCATGTTGAAACTCTACCTTACTGAAAATCTCAAAGTAAGCCTACTTTTATTAATTTTCCAGAACAACTCCCAGGCCAATGACGGTTGTATGAGCTTGAAACTTTAGGTGGTCTGAGCACTGCAGGCTAAACTCTATGTGCTTGGCTCTTGGCTGACCATTTGAAACAACAAGGAGTGGGCTATGCTCTGTGACTGCCCATCTCTGCGAGCCACAGAGGTTTTCTGGGAGACCAGGGCCTTCATGATCCAGTGGAACCTGCAGCAAGCTCTGGGCCAGGGGATGTGCACAAGCCAAGGCCTCTCTGAGCTACCAACTTACCGTGGAGTCTGCCCCATCCAGCACGTTTTGTATCAGTCTCTTGAGCTCACTGAGAGCTGCCCGCAAGCTCCCGGCTGGGACGTCTTTGGCTGATGAGGTTTCTGAGGACTCGTCCATGGAGGAATCCGTGGACACGGCCGAGTCGGCGCTGTCGTTGCCCCGCAGGTGGGAGCAGAGGTACCGCACTTGGCAATACGCTTCCCAGAGCTGCAGCCTCAGCTGGAACAACAGAGCCTGGCATTAGCCTGGGGCATCAGGGCCATGGAGACCCTCCTTCCATGGTAAAGTGAAGCGTGTGATTGCCAGCCCTCACAAATATTTGCCATGTTGGTTTTGAAATGGATGCAGAGGTTTACTTTCATATGGTCAAAAGGATGTGCTGATGCCAGACCCCAATCCCAATTTTCTGGCCTTTGGTTCAGCTACAATTCCAGATCAAATGCAATAAACTCCCTTTTGCTCTGGGACTGGTCACAGAGGCCCGTGGGTTTTCCCAGGGGCTGGAGGGCAAATACCTGTTCTCGTTCTTGCTCCAGCTCCTCTGCCTCCATGCTCTGCTCTATCTCAGAGAGCAGGGATGTGCTGGTTGTGTTGAGGTTTTGGAGACTTTTCTCCTCGCTGAGCTCCTCCACCTTGCCCTGCAGCTGCCGGTAGGACAGCCTCACCTCCTGGAGCTCCAGCTGGCTTTGGTGCAGCTTGTGAAGAAAACCAAGGAATCAGAAAAATATTAATGGAAGTGATATGGACTGGATCAATCTCTTGGTTTGTGAGGGAGCTGGGAGGGAGGAATGAGTGACACAAAGCAGGGTTTCCAGCCAGGAGGAAAGTACTCTTGGCTGGTATTGCTGTTTATTGGAGCTTAATAATCTCCAAGTGTCATTAGACACTGTTTAGAATCCAGAATATCCAGAAAGATAAAAACAGCAGGTTAATCAGCACAAAAATGAGGAACATCGTGAAAAAGTTGGGACTCAGGTAAAGAAATTTGCTGAAAGCAACACAGAAGGAAGTGAATCCAAAAAGAAAGTGGTATCTACATGCTTTTTAAAAAGATATACAAATATATATTAAAAAAAAGAAAAAAAATACTCAGGGCTGTTTGGCAGAGCTGAAGATCCAGTGCTTGGCAACCCACAGAAGTGAAATGGAAAAATCTTGATCTGCCCCAAGGACCAGAGGTGCCAAGCTTGTTTTCTGGGGAGTGACATTTGGTGATTCATGGCTGTGAACACCATGGAGATTGTTGGGAAACCACCTGAGCACTGGGATCTAAGAGGCCAGTGACTGCCCTCTGGAACAGCAGGGTCTAGAGAAGCCCCTTTTGAAGCCAATTCTACTGTTAAAAAATTTAAATAAAATGAAATGCAACTGGAGTCTTCTGATTCTTTTTGCATTTACCTCATTTCCCCAGCACCCTGCCCCACTCCCTCGCTCAGATCTCCCTCCTAAGCTGCTCTTTGCTGTCAGGATGCCTCGTTGATACTCCAGTCTCCATGGAGAACACCCAGGACCTTGCTTGCTGCCACTCTTGCATGAACCATTTCATTCTTCCTGTTGTTCTGTCTCTCAGTTCACGGCCAATTTTACCCCAAATCATGACTATGACTGCATCTCCCCATCCCTTCCCCATCTCACTGCTGCCTCCTCACCTGCAGATCCTTATCATGGCTTTGTCTCTCCAGGATGAGGACTCGGTCCTGCAGCTCCTCCACGGTTCCCTGGAGCAGGTCGTTCTCCTCCATCATGGCACTGAGGCGATGCTCCAGCTCCCGCTTCCTGTCCGTCAGCATTTTGATCTGCAGGGCAAAGAGAGTCCCTGTCAGACTTTGCAGGAACCAGAGAGGAGAGACACCACATTCCGAAGAGAGAAATGAAACAGCAAAAAGAAGAAGGATGTACACAGGTGTTCTGCACCTGGATGAGAGAAATTACCTCTCTGTGTAGTTTAAAGCTTAGGAAAGCTCTGAAAGGAAACACCTCCATCCCCAGGCTGCAGACGCAGCTCCAAAGGGGCTGGGTGTGCACGGGCAGGTCAGGGAGCAGGCAGGAATATTCAAAGGTATTAAGTGGAGACCAGCCCTGCCCAAGTCTTACACCTTAACATTTGAAAGACTGGGCAAAACTAATTACTTTTCCTAGCTGGTCCCTGATGGTGGCATTTTCTCCTGTGTGGGTGCTGGAGACAACAGGGTGAGCCAGCAGGATCCAGAGTGAGCCTGTGGGATCCTGCTTCCCACAGGACCGTGCCACAGTACTGCCCATAGCTGTTCTTAATTGGTCTTTGTTCATCAGGTCCTCACCAGGGATTTTTCTGTCTTTTCACTTGTGAAGACTCCTTTCTGTGCTGTGCATATTTTTAGCCTCCCAGTGATTGGTTGCCTTTAAAATTGGTTCACTTCTTTTAACTGTCAAGGGCAGTGATTTCAGGCAAGGGACAGTGTGCCAAACAAACCCCCCGTGACTCAGTTAGCTGGGAACAGTGCAAAGGATGAATCAGCACTAGCCAAGGTCACTTCTTGTTTAACCAAGGAGAAGGAGCCTTTTCCCACATCAGTACACACAGGGTATCAGGGGTCTGGTATGCCAGCCATCCACCAGTCCAGTATAACCCTAAATATTCCCTATGGCCTCCTTTCAGTTCATGGAGCATAGACAAATTCAGCAAATTCCCTCTTGGCCTCTTTGGGACCTTGTCTCTTTGCTGCTTTCCAGGTTGCTGGAAAGGTTTGGCTGCACAAAGGAATATCAGCCAAGTGTGTGGACTTGCTATTTCTGCAGAGTAAAGGCTCCTGGAGGTATTGGAAAGCTGCTCTGAGGTGACTAATGGTTTCTGAGATGTCTCTGCCCACCACCATCATGATTTGTGTGGGTTGGAGAAAGAAAAATAAGAGGTTTAATGGAGAGATTGTATCAAGAGTTCATATTTGGTGGGCAGACCAGTAATGAACATGCTGTAAATAACCATACAACAGAAAAAATGTTGCTCTGCCATGAGCCCTGGACCATGGGAAGGGCACAGGGGGAAAGGGCTTGGAAGGTAGGAGACAGGAAGGAGGTGAGGAGGCAAGGTGTGGCATGCACAGTGACAGGCATGCATGGTAACAGTGATGTACGTGCAGGCAAACCCTTTCCAAGCCTCCATACTTACTTCAAGGACCTGCTGCTCCACACCAAGGGGAGGGGAAGAAAAGGCGAGGGACCAGCAAGGAGCAGGTGGGAGCAGGAGAAAAGAAATTGAGAGATTTTAGGAAAAGCTTTTCCAGAGAGCTTTTAAATAAAAGAAGTGGTTGGGTAGTAGAGCTGGACATCTTCTACCCATCTAGCTCCTGCCTACGTGATCCCCAGTGACCCTGTCAGGGAAAGGAAAAGGAAGGAAGCTGTATCATTCCTGCAAATGTACGTGAGTTAAAACAGGCAGGGCCTCCTGGCTCAGAGGCAGGACAGGATTGCTGCTTTCTTTGCAAGCATGAGGAACAGGGGAAAAAAACCCTTGCAGACCTTCCCACCATGCCCACCAGAGTTAATCTGTACTGGGCAGCAGCCCTGCAGGAGCACAGTCATGGTTTGGCTCCAGGAAGATCCTTCTCATCCGTTCATTTTGCAGGAATGCTGTGGCCGAGGCAGCACTGGAAGGTGCCCTGAGCCAGCCCAGCCAGAACACCATGGAGCAATCCTTGGTGGGGAGTCCTTTGCCCCAGTGCTGCCATCCCTCTGCCACCAGCTGACTGCTCAGCTCAGAAGGAGTCATTATACAAGCTCAAACAGCCCTGGCTGCTTTCTGAAGGAGGGAGGCAGGTGACTCACCTCAGCCTGGAGGCTCTCCAGCCTCACGATGTGTTGGCTGCTGGAGGAATTCTTCTCCCGAAAGTCCTCCCGGAGGGTGTGGACCTGCAGGGAAAGCTGCCGCTCCACCTCTGACGCCTGCAAGGAGACACCAGCTGGAGTCACCCCATAGACCCAAAGCAGCCACCTCCTCCTGCCCAGGGAGACCTGCCCAGATATAACTTCTGCATAAGCCCGGTTTCATCAGAAACTCTGAATTCTGCAGTTTGGGTGAGTGAAAATCTCATCCTGGACAGACACTGGGGAGAGTTGCCATTTAAACCATGTTGATTTTTCCCTTGGGGCAGCCAAGGGGACACAACAGCCCATAAGTTTTTTCCACTGTAAATAAACACAATGACTCCTGTGTCCTACAGGAAATTCACTTTGCCTTAAAAATTGTAGCCTAGCTGGGGCTGAGGAGAAGACCAGGAAACACTCCTACTAGATTTACACTCTCTTAACCTCTGAACATCTTTGGCACAGCTCTCAGATAACAAGTATTCTTTGCCTCTGATTCCCAGCTCCTGTCAGGGCCAGATGGAGAAACATCCACTCTACATGACTGTCAGTGCAGGATCCCTGGACTTGTCTCTCTTTCCCGTTTTGAAGGAGGGATGCCCCACTTATGCAAGGTCGTTTGAGGACAGCAGAAAGGCCATTCCTACCTGCAGGATCCAGGCTTGAGGCAGCCCTTACAAATGACAGCTTAGACATGTTAACTACTCTCCAAACAGCTTTATGGCTGATCTTTACATGTGAACACACTTGTTTAGGCTTGTAAGACAGCATAAGGTTTTTATGACAAAACCCTAATGAGACAGCACAAATGGATGGTTTTCTTTTTAATTAGCTTCTATGATCTTTCATTACACTTAGGTACAGACCTCCAACTATGCCACATGGGCTGGAATCGAGTTGATTCCCCTCAAGAGGTGGCATTGCTGTCCTGCTTGGGGTGTGTCCAATCACAAAAGCCACAATGCCTTAGACAGGGAGGCGAGGTGGGAGGGAGGGATTGGAATAAGCAGCTGTGGGCACGTTGGGGAGCGCATCCTTAGGTCTGGCAAATGTGGGTGAGGATTTTCTCTGGGTGTTCTGACAGCGCCCAAGGCAGAGCTTCACCAAAGGGTGCGGTGACTCTGCTCCAGCAGCTTGTGACTGGAGCAATAAGCACACAGACCCAGCCTGAGCTGCCCACAAAGGCAACACTGCTCCCTTTAAAAAATGGTCCCTTATTTTGCACAGTGTGCAACAAAATATTCCAAATAAGAAGCATGAAGTAAAAGGCTGTTACAGCTCCATCAAGTGGAGGAAATGGTGGTGGCCCCAACAGCTGGGTGGCCCCAACACTGTTTGCTTGGAGGGGCAGCAGCAGACAGAAGTGTGGCCACCAAATCAGGCTCTGACCACCGGCTTCTTAAAAGAGAAAAGAGTTCCAATAACAAGAAATAATCTTGTCTACCAATTGTTTTTTAGTTCCCTTCTTAAACTGTTTTTCTCTCCTTCTTTAAAGCCCCATATCAGAACCCTTTGCATATTGCCTCATTTATTTAATAAAGCTTCCTTGCATGGGTAGAATACACCAAATATAATGACAGCACAGCACTATAGGAAGGGGTTGGTTATTTTTCTTCCCTTAAGCAACTATAAGTTGCAAAGCATGCTGAGCAGCTATTAATTGGTGACACTAAGGAAGATGGATGGATTGTGCTTTTTCTGAATGATTCACTTGCTTTTGTAATGACTGCTGAAACATCTTCATGCTGAAACACTCTGCAGGAGCTATCAAGGATGAAGAAGCACCAGATGAAAAGCACTGAAGGATTTTGCCTGCAAGATGCTGACCACACTCCCAAGGAGCACAAGTGGCACCAGAGGAGATGACACACCAGTATTTGATGGTTCACTGTGTAACACAATTTGTATGCTTGAAGAATTCTACGTACAGAGAGTATAAATGTACAATATAGCAGTAAGGAAACAAGGGAGTATTTAATGGCACTGTAAAAATCCCTGGTAAGAGAATATATAGCTGCTCTTGCTCGTTCTGCTCCCCATGGCCAGACTGGAGCAGGTGAAGGGATGAGCTGCAAGGATGATTCAGATTGTGGAAAGTCTGTTATATGAAAGGAGTCTAAAAAAAGGATGGCTTGTTTTATCTCATGCAGTGAATGCTGAGAGAGGACTCCCTATAAATACATCACGGATGAGCACACAGAAGGGAGAAGCGCTATTTAAGCAGAAGCACAATTTTGGCAGAAAAGAAAGATGTGAATAAACTGGATAAGAGTATATTAAGGCTGGCAATAGGAAGATTTCTACATTTCCAAGGACCTGCTGTAGGATCCCTCTTCCTGCACCATTACAGTAGTAGAAATGGTGGCAAAAAAAATTAACTTTGTAATGGAGCTGGGTCACTTTATCATGCAGCTTCTTTCAGAGGGCTGCCTATGACAGAAGGGAAATGAACTGACCTCAAAGGTTCTCTCCAGTACCAGGCTGCTTGCAGGACTGTAAGACTTGTATTCAGCAGCATTAAATCATCATCTGGAATTCATCTATTTGCTGCCCAGCTCACAGGCTCACACATCTCATTCCCACAACTATAACCCACATGGAGGGAAAAAAGGACTCAGTTACTGTTAGTATTTAGAGCCCTAAAGCAGACAGGATGTCACAGTGCCACCTCAGTGAACACCATTTGCATCCTACCTCATGCAGTAGAGAAAAGTAAAAATAACACTAGCTTTAGCCTCACACAGTGCAGAAAATACTCTCTGACCAGCTGTTTAGCAGAAGTAAACAGAAATAACTGTATTTTGTGTTTCCACAGGCTAACAAGAAAAGTCTTCATCCAGTTTTTCTAGACACGAAACAAAGTCTTCTGAGCTGAGCTCTGGTCATGGAATCTTCCTTTTCATGCTACATTTGTTTCAGAGGTTATTAATCCTGCTGCCAAACTACCCTTTCTAATTGATTATAAATTAGAGATTTTTAAATCAACTTGCATTAATTTATGAAAGCCACCTTGACAGTGTCCAATATTTCTCAGGCTTTATGGTATATTTTCATACAGTGTCTGCTTCAGTTCTCAGCACTGCAGTTGATGTGCACCTGTACATGTGTGTTTTAAACCATGAGCTCACCACTGATTACTTCTAACATGCTCTTTTTACTTAGTGGCATCAATGAAGATGTAATCTTCTATCCACATTTTCTTTTTGGTGCTCAATATGGCTTTTGTTGAATGGAAGTGAGTTTCTTCTGCCTCAGCCAGCCTGTGCAGCTTTCTCTTCTCCATCAGTGTTTCCTAAACATTAAAAGCTAAATCTTTTGTGGTTATGTCAATCATTTAGCAATGCACTGATTTTGCTAGAGACAAGTAATATTCTTTGCAGAAAGGCAGACATATATTGCCCAACATCACAGCTTTGCTCTGTAGTTAAAAATGAATTAATTTCCTGTGTACGGCAAATTGGCCAACACAGCCACCAGGCAAGGTTTGGAACATATCTGCAAAAGCATAGACATCAATTCACAATTAGATACATCCAATCAACTGTGAGATTTGTTTTCTGGTCTTCAGGCAAGATTTCGATGAGATTTGGGCAGTGCAAGAAGAAGGGAAGAGCAGGAGGACATTTTGGCTTCTGCTCTTATTAAGGGCTTTTCATCATTGCAAACTTGATTAAGTTTCTCTTGTGATTAATTCCCAAGTGCTAAAATACACAAAACTGTATAGAGCTTTGGCAGAAAGAGATGCTTGCCAGTTACAAGAACTCCACGAGGTTTAGCATCTGGAATATATGAGCAATAAATAAATAAAACAAATATAAATAAATTGGAGCACTGAAGTGGGGATCTTTGAGAAGTTTAGGACAGACTGTGACAAATTAATGGCCTGTAGGTTAGTCTTACTCAAAGAAAATCTGCCTTTTTGATAAATAAAGCTAACTCTATACAAAATATCTAGCTATCAGTCGTGTCAGAAAGAAAAAGAGAATGGAAAAAGTTTAATAGACTGTAGCTGGGTGAAGAAACAAATATTTCCATATGATTTACTTCTACAAACATGATGATTCAGATTTAACAAAGGATATTGAAAATTTTCTTGCCTAAAATAGCTAAGAAAGAGAAGTCCTAATTAGTGCTATATTTGTAACATTCAGGAGAGCGTGTTACCCCTTTTATTAATTTGCTAATAGCTGAGTTCAAGGGACTTCCTGTTCCCACTGTGGTCCCATTAACACTTCAAACCACTAATTGCTGCCTCCCCTGGCTGCAGGTTCCTGGATTCCCAGGTCTTCTCTGGAAGGAAAATATATTTGGCTACTAAAACATAACCAGAGGAGGAAACAACAACAAAAAAATGCCTAAGATTAATAATTTTTTTAAAAAATTGTTAATCTGGCTTCTGAGGGAAGCCCCAGAGGACTGGGACTGCTGCCCTGCCACCGCAGGGAGGTGGGGAGAAGCCTGGTTTTCTGGGATACTTGATCCACTTGATCCATGCCAATAAGTCTGCTGTTTCCCAGCCCTTGGCACTCTGGCACCATAAGCCACCATCAATATTTTGCACACTTGGAGGTTGCTTAGTTTGGGAATCTTTGAAAAAATTTTACCAAAGCTTTTAATGCAGGTCAACTTCAAATTGTTATTTGAAACATTAGCCTATCCAGGAAAGTTCTTACATAAAAGATGTGCTTGCATTCACCACCTTTTGAGGCCTGCAGCGTGTATTTGCTGATTTATGTGCCCAGAGGGATTCCCTGTGAAATTCTCTGTGGAGAAGAGCAGTGGCACCCTGGTGGGCTGGCCAGATGCCCACCCAACTGCTCTCACCCTGCCTCCTCAACAGTGGGGGAGAAAGTAAGATTTAAAAGCTCATGGGTTGAGACAAAGACAGGGAGGTAATATACACACACATATATATACTCCCTGTATATATATATACATATACAAATCAGGGGAATTTGAAGTTAAAACAGTGACTGGTAAAGTAAAAGGCAAAGCTCAGACTGGCCATTGCCTGGGAGTGGAGTAGCAATGGGGATTTTTGTGGTGAGGGAGAGGATGGAACTGTACTGAAGGTGGCTATTGTCCACCCTGGTGGGGTTCTGATGATACTACTTCCCTTGTGGTGAGAGGAGGTTGTTTTGAGTCTGATGTCACCAGTGGAGCTGTGAAGGGTGTGTCGCAAGTGAATATTTTAATGACCATTATTGAATTAGCATTTTGCTGAGGCAAGGGGTGGAATTTACTTGCTGCAGGTGCCCAAGCACTGCCAGGGGTGCTGAGAGACCCTCTGGGGTGAGGCTGGGGCTGCCCCCAGCAGGATGGACATGGTGAGTTCCACCCCAGCCCCTCTGCAGGGCAGGGCTGAGCCTGTCATCCAGTGCCTCTGGAAAAATACACTCAAGAATGGACAAAACACTTCCTGGCAGTGACAGCTGAGGTAAAAAGTGTAAGAAACCACCCTGTGAGCACTGTGGTTGAAGGAGGCGTAGGAGGGGATTTGGCTAGGCCTTCTCCAGAGACCTCCTCCTGCTTCTCCCAAGTGAAGCTGGGAATTGCTGGTGAGAGCCAGCACTGCCCCCGTCCCTGCCAAATGATGGAGTGGGGCTGAATCCTCCTCCTTGCCTCTGCTATGGCCCAGCTGTGGGGATTTAAGGTTGATGAGCCTTCCCTCCGCCAGGAAACAGGCTGGCACAGGCCAGCTCCATTGGGCAGGGGGACAACACAGGAAACAAAAGAGTGTTATTTTTGCACAAAATGGATCTGTCAAGAAAAAAAGGAAATCAGAGATCTTGATCCAAAGGATTGCCAAAGCAAGGAGACTGAGTAATGGAGGAAAGGCACTATTATGACTCTTGTATAAGCATCAGGCTGGGGACATATTACTGATGGGAAAAGCCTCATGGCTGCAGCATTTAGCCTATTCTGAGAGGATTCTTTGAGACAAACGGCAGCAGTGGCAGCTTATGCTAAGCTCTGCACTACTTCCACAGTTTTGACATTTTGGAAATACGAGCCTTTATTGCTTGCATGAAAGTGAGACTCTTTTGTGCAGATTTGTTCCCTTTCCCTTCTGTAGGACAAGTGGGAAATGCATAGTGTGTCCTTTGACCTCACTCCTATTTACCTGAGTTTTACAATAAAAACCCCCAAGAATGTCTTTCCTCTCAACAAGCCCTAGTTGTGCAGTAGCTGCTGTGGGTGGCAATGGGTTAATGCCCATCAGCTCTGATGCCTCACACCTGAGAGGCAGAGGCCCAGATAGCTGAAAGACAGAGCAGGGAGTACCTGGGGCCTTGTATTTTGGGGTGGGGTGGGCTGGCACCCCCTTCTTGAAGTGGAGTTAAGAGTGGGGATGTTTAGTTCCTTGGTGGAAACATCTACAAACCTTAGCTCTTCTCAGGCTGAAGCTGAATTGCCTGTTTTTGGGAGGTGAAGTGTTTGCATTGTCTGGCTTTGCTTCCTTCCTATATTTCTTGTGACTGGAGGACGGTAAGTGTGGCTGGAGATGAACAAAAGCTCCTGCTGCTTTTTTATTTTCAAGTGTCCTTGAAAAGTCCTTTTAACAAAGATAGTGGACTTTTGCTGCATCACTAAGCAAAGTGTAAAAAAAATAGATAGGGTTTTCCTGGCAGTGTAGTTGTTCTTTTTTTCCTTCCTGTAAGGTTAGGTGATATATCAGAACCAGTTTGCAAGGCAAATACCTGAGTGCTTTGGGAAAGAGTTTAGGGGCATGAATGCAAAATGGTGGTCTTCATCTTGTCTTTTAGTAAGTGCTCAGATAACTGTCTGATTGAGGCCAAAAACATTAGCTTGGGCTAAATCAATTTACAGGATTAGGAACTGCTGTTTAGAACAGAAGCAAGGGCAGTAGGGTGCCATATGGGGGCAACTCTACTTGGGTGTAACATCTCCAGGTCTGTTGTTTGAATGAAAGAAAGAGCTTCACAAGTAGCTGTGGGCTGTGTTTTAGGAGGTGCCTAAACATGAGCTTCCCTTTTTTTTTTTTTTTGTGGTTTATTCTTGACCTAAGCATTTGGCTCTTGTGGAGAGGAAAATAGAGTGTGTGGAAAAATGAGTCAGCCAGCTTCCTGTGGGAAGGACTGCTGGAGGCACGATGCTTTGAATGCTGCAATAAATTAGCACTGGAGATAATTCAGAGGACAAAGTGTGCCTGGAGGACACGCCATGCTAAGTAGTGCACGAAGTGGCTCCTGCGCTCAGTGTGCAAATCCTGCTTTGCAGAAGAAGTGTGGGAGATGAGACAGCTCTGCTCAGTGTCTGTTGTGGGGCTCTGCAAAGAGAGCTGAACATGGGCTTGCTAGTGCAGTGTGGCTCCTGGATGGTGAGAAGGAATGGGGTAATAACATGTAACACCAGCAGGCTCTTCTAGTTCTGTGGGGATGCTGCACATCACCTGGGGTGAAGCATTTGTTACCTATTTGCACATGGAAGCAGAAAGGCTGCATTAATCAAGTCTGGTGGAACTGAGAGGAACCACCACAATAATTCACTGCAGCACAGCCTGGGCCTTGTTGCAAGGGGGTCTGTGACCTTCCGGTTAAAAAGTCTGTCATTCCCCTCATGCGTGTGGGAGATAGCAGTGCCTGAAGTTTTGTATTGGACTAGCAGAGGGAATAGTACAGTTTGAAAGCTGGATGGTTCGTGTTTTGCATCAGTAAGTTCTGTGGTCTGCTCTCCTAGATAACTTCTAATGCTTAATTTCCACTAATAAGTTGGTTTTTTTCCCCTCCCTGAAAAATGCATATTTTATCTTGATAGACCATTTTGGCCATTACCTTCAATGTGGGTTTTTATTCCAGATTTGCTTGAGCTCAGTCTGACTTTTCTATATGAGCTAAAGGCTGAAAAGTTCTTCTTCCAGTAAGTTTCTAATGAACCAAAAGTGTGGGTCAGATGAGATGATAATAAAATACAAAATGCCTAACTAGCTTGGAAATAACTGAACTGGGAACATGAAGACTTAACCTGGTCATTAAAACCTTCTGAAAAATTAAGGAGGAGGTTACAATGGTGGAGACAAAGAAAGGTAACATTCCCTCCTGCTCTGAGAGGCTCTGCTGTCTTTCCATGGTAGCCTGAAGTCAGGACAGCCAGTCTCTGTTCTTGAATTTATTTTTTTATGAAATCGTTTTAGTCTAAGACTTTAAACCTGGAGGTGTTCAAACTCAAATGGTTGTGCCTGGAAGAAAGAGACAATAATTAAGCTTCTTGCAGTCTCTTGCTCTGCCTTTAAGCACTCTCTCCCCTTTATTTCCAGGAAAATTAACTGAGTTCTGTTGGGGATACCTAATAGGTGACGGCAGACTGGCAGCTCTGTCTGCTCTGAAATCTTCACGACTACACCCTGTTAAGCTCGCAATATACTGTTTTAGGATTTATTGGTTGTAAGATACAAGCCAAAAGTTTTCCAGTATGTGTAGACCTGATGCTCAAACCTGTAATTACAAACAGGTCTGAGTGCATGAAAATAGTGGTGTCCATTCCCATATATGTGAAATGAGCAAGTGCCCAAAAAGATGGGGCAAAATTCAAGGAGTTGGTTTAAAATATATTAAACTCTCCCAGGAAGCCTTCAGACAGGAAGCAAGAAAACATTTTCTCAAATGTATATTTAAATTTTATAGTAGATTGACCTGGAGATGTTTTATTAGCTTTTAAATCCCTGCAAAGTTTGATTCCAAATAACTTCTATCAGGCTGTTTCTTAAAAACGGTGCTCATGTGCTCGTTTCCTTTAAAACTTAATAAATTTATTTCCAAAGTCAGAGGAAGAAGAGCTAAGAAGTGGTTTTTTTTGAGCTTCGCTTGACTACAGCAAGATGCGGAAATGTTTTGTGCAGAAGGCTGATTTCTCATAGCCAATACAGTAGAACTTGTGGCTGCTTTCTATGGAAAAATAAGGAAACCCAAACCCTATAGTGAATATTGGCCAGGATGAAAGCTACAGCTTCAAACTATTCCATAAAAGCTTCCTCTTCACTAAACGTTTTAACCACTGATAGGTGCAATAGGGTCATGGAAGCTTGCAAGTTGAATGCCATAAAAATGAGCAAGTCCATCAAAGAGTTTGGAAAAAACCCAAACTATGAAACTGATATGACAGCATGTCACATTCCAATGCTTAAATAAAAGGGTACAAACCTACATTCTTAAAGGATTGTTCTGGAGCTGTTAAGTAACATTTTACTTGAAAATGTTTCTTGGTCAGCTAGCATTTGATCTGTCCTTCTAAACACAAAAGAACTGTGCTGAATACCTGCAGACAAAAAGCTTCTAGAGAGATACCATTTAACTTAGCAGTGCTTCTTCCTGTACTTTGGCAGCCTCCAGCTATATCTGAATTGTTCTCCCTTTTGGCAGCGAGAAAAGATCTGTTTAGAGCATAAGGTCTTTGGAGCAGACTTTGAGCACAAGGCAGACCTTGCTCTTGGTGATTGCTGACAAAAGATAATTACAATGTGTTAGTAATAACATCTGAGCACTTTGATCTGCTGCAGCCGAATCTATACTTTGTGCATTAAGATGGGTAATAAGTACAGGAACACTGTCTCCTTTCAGCCAAGCTTTGTTCTGTTTCCAGCCAGGCTGAGCCTGTGGATGCAGGTGCAGTAGATGCTGGAACACAGCATGTTTACCTTCTGTGCAGTGCACAGATGTAAACACTGAGGGGATTAGGTCTTTAATTCCCTGATCCTCAGGGCAGGGCTTGCCCGTCAGAGCAGTCTGCACCTCCACAGCTGTATGTAGGGGCAAATACGCAATAGTAATTTCTAGTGTGAGCCAGAGCCTAAATTCACAGCAGGTGTATTCAAAGCTGAAGATAAATTTTCCAAACAACACCTGTAAACCAGCTGTTGGGAAACTTGAGTACTTCTGCAAGTGCCCAGATCTTATGCATGTGCCAGCCTGGCAGGTGAGGTGCTCCTCTGCAGAGACTGAATGGCTGTAGTTGTGGCCATTGCTTGGATGAGGGGAGGGTCTGGGAATATGGATCTCTCCTTGTGGCTTTGTCCTCCTACAATCTTGCTTTTAAAAAGCTCTTACATGTATTTTATTTAAATAACAGCTTTTGGCAAACTCACTGGCATTTTGGTACTTTAAGTCCTACAAAAAGCTGTGCTTGGAAATAAAAAATAAAGCAAGTAGATGCGAAGAGGAAATGTAGCTGAAACATGAGATGGGTGCAGCACATGCTGTGGGATGGCATATAAAATATACTATACTCTGCCAAATCATACACATGCAGTGGAATCATTATCAGGGACTGGAAAGAGCTCCTCTCTATATGAGTTTCAGGCTTTAGTGTATCTGAATATCACTAAAGGTAAAGTATGGATGGTCCTATATGGGGGAAGACACCTCAGTCACAACCCCTTCATGTATTCAGCTATTTTTCTGATGGAAAAGAGGTGCAGTGTTATCAGAGGAAGAAAAACTTGCTGTAGCAACATCCCAGCAGCTGTGTTAGAGCAACTGCCTGGGAGAGTGTCCACTGGAAGTGTTACAAAAACTGCGCTTGGCTGTGGGCAGCCAGTTTGGCACAAACATGTTAGACTTAGACTTGCACCTGTAGCCAAGGTTTTGCAAATCCAGGTCAGGCGTCATTGGACTGAAAGCCCTTTCCCCCACTGTCTAAGATGCTGCTTACGGGGATAAGAGTCACTCAAGCTGTGTTTTTTTGGCACGGAGGCTGTTGCTTTCTGACAGCTGACTCCATGCAGACAGCCAGCTCTTGGCAAGCTGGACTGAGCTGGAGCAGGTGCCAGGCAGGTCTGGGCCTGACCCACAGCCCTGGCTTGGGGATGCCTGCAAACCAGCACCTGTAAGCACTGCACAAAGTCTTACACTGGGAAACACTGCACAGACATTCTAGCAGCCTGTCCTGTGTCTGGTGCTGAGAAAAGATCTCTTTTCTCTGATGGCTGAAGGTTTCACAGCTGAGGCTTTGGCTGGTAAGAAGCATGCTTCTCTCCTTCACCCTCAGTGTTTGTCTTGGAGTTCCCCATTTCACTCTCAGTGATTTGTCTTGGAGGAGAAGAGTTTGTAAAGGCTTACAGCTGCCCTTTAGGGATAATATTGTTGCTTTTGGCTCTGGTGCTTTTAAGCAGAAGTCAGTACCAATGACATTTACCCTGTGCATGTGCCTTTTGGCCCTACCTAGGGAACAGGAGACTGCCTGTAAAGCGCAACAAGAAAAACACAACAAAAGTGGTGTGGGCAGTGGCTGTTTTTAGCTTCAAAGACTCCCTGACAAGCTACTGTTGGGAATGTGCTTCATTTTCAAAACTTTCTTTGAGCATGCTCATACTCTACCTGTGGCAACCTTTGATGCTTTCCAGCTATGTTCTTTTATCACTTTATCTTCAGCAGAGAGGGCTGCCTTGCCTGAGTGTGTAGATTCTCCTGCATTTGCTGATGGGCTGATCTACTCCATTTCTTCTGCTATTACAGTAGGATTTTAAACTGGGATCTTCCCGAGCTTTGCTGCACATAAATGATTAACTCTCTCTTTCTCTTGCTGCCTGAAATCAAGAGTAATGTGACCAGCGACAGAGGAGACTGTGGTATTCAGTTCTCTGCAGTTTTTATTACTCCTGCTGCTGTAGCTGAATTTCTCTATGTGCACAAGCCAGAGGTAGCAGTACTAAATCTCCCGAGCACATGCTGTGAGCTGAGTGTCTAAAATGGTGCTGCTTAGAGCTTCTGCCAGTACACAGACATGTGAGTGAGTTACGAGGACTTTTATCCTATCTGTGCTAAAAATCACCTGCCTTAAGCCACTGATCCCTTTTCACCCTCCTTGCAAGTCTTGCATGTGGTGAGGTGTGTGCTGGAGCTGGCAGATGGCTGGGGAGCAAACAGGTCCGTGCAGGCAAGCAAAAAAAATCAGGTTGCATCACTGCTAACCAGCTCGTGCCAGGACTTGGGTTTTCTTCTGCCTGTCACTGCCCTGCCTACACTGGCTTCCCCATCACCCCCTGGCTTGGCTGTTTTGTGACCTACCTCCTGGAACAGTGTTTTTTCCCCTCCTCTCTCAGCTCTTTATAGTTGATTAGTCTAAGAGATATCAGCCATAGCACATTGTTGAATTCATTTTTAGATACAATGCTGTGCCAGAGATTTGTTTGCTTAATTACAGAAATACTATTATTTCTGCTGTAGTATGTCTGGATTTGGTTTTGTTCCTGAGGCTGGTGCTGATTTCAGCCTCCTTTCCTTGGCTCTGCTTAAATAAACTTTTTGTTGTTCTGTCGAATTAGAGCAGATATCCTCAATCTGGAACATTATAAAGAACTGAGTGGACTGAAGAAGGAGCAAGTGGTTTAACCATGCCACTCGTGCAGCACAGGTAGGCTTTTATCACTTAGATCTTCAACTCTAAACACTTGTACGTAATGCAGGGCTGCTCAGCTCCATGCGCTGGCACTCGCTGCATCTACTATGTGAGGACAGGTCTCAGGTCAGTGCCACACATGACAAAAGCTGGCTTTGGGTGCCCAGGATGCCACGTGAGACAATCAACTTCTTTCTCAGCAGACTGTCCTAGGTTACAATGTAAGATGTAACCAAAGTATGTATTGTATTACCATCTTCACAAGCTGTTAAAGCAGGTGGGGCGGTGCTTGTTATCCCCTACCATGGCTCATCCCCGATAATTCCCTCCAGGAGTTATCTCTGTTAATGGGCCATCAGGGACCCACCGTAGGACTCATAGAATTACATCGGCCCATTGTAAGATGCTCCACCCAGGGAGGAAGAGCCAAGCATTCCCACCTAGATATAATCTGGGGTTTGGAACAGCACAAGCTCTGGATTCCCAGAGGTCAAGAGCTACCACTGGACCTTCAGGTGAAGACCAGACCCTTCTACAGGATCACCGCTTCAGTAGAACCACTTCATCTGGACTGCTGCCACCATCCTGATGAACAGGGTGTCAGGTTGTATCCTGACTCTCTCAGTGTTCTTGTACTGTTGCATTTACTTTAATTTTCCTGTTAAATTATAATTCTGACTTGCACTCTCCCACTGGTTTGTTCAAACTAGTACACAGACCCAGATATAGAGCAGAGACAAGCTTCATGCAAGTGGAGCATGTGTTGAAGCTCCTTGACTTGATACTTTGGTCATGTCTGCCTGAGCAGTGGGGCATGAGGGTGGCAACCCAGAGCTGCTTGCTCAGAGGCAGAGAGTCTCAGTGCAACCCATGTCAGATAGTCTGTGCTGACCAAGTGATGACCTGAACCCCAGATAATTTTCAGAAATTAATACATTAAAGTGTAGCATAAGTTTGTTAAGCTCTTGCAGGGATTTGGAATTTCCCAGTGTGATCCCCACTGACAACAAGGAATGAAGAAGATAAAGATATTAGAGCCAAGTTTTCAGCACAAACCTTCTCTCAAGTACTGATTCAACATACAGCTTTATGTGTCAAGCTGTGAAACACCAAGTATATCCATGTGTCAAACTTATTTATCTGGAGGATAAGACAAATACTACCACTTAAAAAGCTCTATATTGGTTTTCATCCTTACTCAGGTTTGCTGAAAGGGTCTAGGATTTAATATTGTTTATGGCAACAATTAAACATTACCAGGAAAGGAGAGTGTTTTGGCCAGGTCCCTTCACAGAGTCAGAATTTACACGAGGGTTATAAGGCTCATTGGGGCTAATCCCTGCTAGCATTATACATCATCTGACAGTTGCTAAGGAGACAAGGATAATCTGAGTGAAACAAGATATGTAAGAAGGATATTTATGGACATTTGCCTAACGATGCTGGTGGAATGCACCAAGAAGTGATTATTTGAGTGCCTTTGAAGTACTACCTCTACTGTGATGAATATGGAGGACTGGTACACATGCAAAAAAATGTCCCTGTTAACTTAAAGCAGCAGCAGCTTGGCCTTGATTTTTCCACTTTATCCTGCAGTGGCCTCATCCAGTGCTGTGGGGAGGGGCAGACGAGGATTTTGTGCTGCTGTGAGTTCCCTGTCCAGCCACCTGCACTCTGTGGCACCAGCAGAGCATACACAAGCATAAATGGTGTAAAGAAGCCATTTCAGTCTGTGGTGCTGACAGAAGCTTAATGAAAACTGTCCACTCCACGTGCTTGAAATACTCACAGGTGCCTCATGCAAAGGTCTTGGATGCCAAGTGGTGTGTGGAGGTGGTGGTGTACATGTACTTACAGGCATGGAGGTGTGTGTGCTTTGTCCATGGATTTGCAGCCAGCCAGCTCATTCCTCCATCCCTGTCCCCAGGGTGAGCCCAGCTGTACCACAGCCACCTGGCTCTGGGTGCTTGTGTCACATTCACTGAGCTGTGGGCAGGGTTAGCACCCTGGCCTACTTGGTATGTGGGTCTGGGCAGGCATGTCGGTCAATTATGCCACTTTCCCTGACCTGGGGTGGCTTATAGCTCTGCTTAGGGAGATTAAAAGAAGCTGCAGAGTTAATATCTTCATTTGAACAAGTTCATGCCTGAAAAGGCTTCTGGACCGTTGGTTTCACACAGCAAAATATTTTCTTGGCAGGGTGTTCCCTGGCCATGAAAAGGGTCAGAAACTGTTGGAGGAGCCCATGTCTGGGACCAGGAGCACTAAAGTTGTGTGGTCTGGAGCTGTCCCACATTGGGCAAATCTTCCCTTCCCAAGGCAGTGACCTGCAATGAGGGAGAAAGCTACCTGTCTCCTTCCCTCTCCCCCAGTTTGCCCTTCCTAGTCTCTGATATTGCCTCTTGATGGATGATTAAGAAGGACGGGAAGACAGAAGGAATTTCTCAAGTTTTGAATGCCTGATGCAAATAACTCCTTTGAAAGGAGGGAGATGTTGAGAGCCAGCCCGCAGCTGATGGGCTGTGTCTCGTGATGCCAGAGTTAATCTGGGTAAGCAGAGATTAACTGAGCTGCTGGATTGGATAATGCCTGGACTGGTTTATTGCAGCTTCTGCTGATAAAGCAGCCCGAGACCAGGAGACCCCTCCTTGTCTGCAGCTCTGCAGGGTGAGGGCCTGTGCCCATGGCAGCAGTGCCTCAGGCACAGGAAGGCCCCAGGAAGAGGTGGCGTTAATGAAATCATCAATTTCATAAGCGTTTGCCTGGAGCTCTTAAAGCGTTAAATATTTATTAGTTAGACTTCACTAAGACTCTGGTCCCTTGTGCTAAGGTGGAGAGGGAAATAAAGGCTGAGCAGCACAACATTTAGGGAGAATTTGTGCACAAAGTGAAGTACAACATCCAGTAAAGCCTAGGGAAATAAATCTCTCTGGAACAGAGGCAAACCGACAGGAATAATTTGAGTTGGCAAATCCCCGTGCAACTTCATAGCTGATCAATAGATGTTATTTAGACAAATATCACACTGTTACATTCTACAATCTCTTTTGAACAAACATGGTAGTTCCAGGCCTTCTCATTTGGCTTCTCTAAACATAAATCTGTTGAAAAGTACGACTCCCACAAAATCTCAGTCTATTCAAGCATTTTGCCCTGTTTACATTTGTTTTCACCTTTTCATTACTTTATGTCCATGTAGAGTGAAAATTCAAGTCAGTTCCAAAGCCTTTGAGATCACTTATTCCTTGTGAGTATTCCCTCAGGCTTCTCTGCCTCATTCTTTAGTATCCATAAATAGCAAGAAGACTTGACCTGATGCTAGTCAAACTCTTGTCTGCATAAAAGGAAAACCTCAGGTCTCTTTCAGACTTAACTTTGCCTAATTCTTCTCATATCAGTGCAAAAATTGGCCAGACCTGCCTGACTGGTGGCTACTTGCCCACTTCCCAAAAGTTTCCTTTGATGGAGACCTTGTAGAATCTCTGGGCTATCTCCTCTCCTCAGCCAAACTTACAGCCTTTTTTTTTAAATATCAGTCTAATTCTTATTCTGCAATTTATACACATTGCCCTTTATTAGAAGGGACATGGAGAATAAAGCTTATACTTGGTCAAGGAGTAATGTCTGACCACTAGCTTTACCCTGCCATGCTGTCAGTGTGGGACATAGATGAATAAATTCCTATGCCACACCTTAAAAACAAACAAAAAGCCCCACCCCAGGTCATCCCCATTCTGTAAGATCAAGAGAAAAGCTCAAACTCTTGTGTACTCTGCATGAGTGGAGAGGGGATTTTTTGTTCACTAGGGTCTTGTTTATTGGTTTACACTGACAATTACTGCCTAGTCTGTCAGTGCCTCAGTTTCCTGGTGTTCCAGTAAAATCTATGCCACATCACTTGCTAACCAAGTAAAGAAACAATGGAGAACTCTTTAGGTACTTCTCCACAAGGTGCCAGGATAAGGCATCACTATTGTCTACTAAATTGTGTTTAGAAAAGGCAAGCCTACTTGAAAAGAGGGAATTTAAAGACTTTCATTATAAGGTGTGCAAACTTTATAACTCAGACTGGGTCTTTAAAGATCAAATGCTTTTAATAGGTTTTTTCTTATGTAGATATTTGCAAAGCCTTCAATCATGTTTGTCTCTGGTTCTAGCTAGTAATGCAGTGGCTGGATACAACAAACACCTTCTGTGTCCTACTTTCTAGAATCTCCTGGAGGAAGTGTTTACAGCAAGTGTGAATAAGCAGAAATATTTTGAAAAAACTTTTTCTGCCCATGTGTTCCTACCTCTGAGCTACTGCATAATAAAACAATTCCAATAAACAACAACCTGGACCTAAACAGAATAGCCACTGGAAATTTTTAGTGCAGTGCAAGAGGGGAGGAAAGGACTCATTCAGAATTTTATCTTCTTACTCCAGGACAAGTTTAGCTTCAGTTTATGTTGGATTCTGGCTTTCAGATGTTCACAACTTAGTGGTGCTGCTGATGTCTTAAGACAGAAGCCTTGTATGAACTTTTGAAATCTCTTCTAGGACCACTTGCTGGAGGAGAAAGCTGGGCCCAGCTGAAGTGCAGGGAAGAACAGTGTACGGCTGACTACCAGGGGCTTTACACGTACGTGTGTTTGTCCTAGAGAGTGCTGTGGACACTCATTCCTGCGGATGTGCTGCCCAGGGAAAGGGGGTGGCGGTGGGACAGGAGGTGTGGCTCTGTGATGTCTCCCGGGGCAGCCTCTGCTGCTCCAGGCATTAACGAGCCTCTGAGGGTGAGATGAGCCGGGCACAGCCGGGAGGTTCAGTGGCTCGGGCAGACAGTCATTTCTCCGGTGCCCTGTCCCGAGCTGGACTGCCGGGCGATGCTGTGTGCCAAGCCCTGGGGGGGTCACCGTGCTCACAAGGGGCTCTTTTCACTCAGGATATAAAATGTTTGCCTGTCCCTCAGCAGGAGCTCGGGAGTTCATTGTGGATGGTACAGACAACAGGCTGCCTTGGGCTGGCACAGCTACAGCACGATTTTGGGGGGGAAATTGCCGTAAGCAGAGGAAGAAGGCAGGGAGGGGCCCGCGGGGGATGCAGAGGCGACGCGGGAACACGTCCTGGCAGCGAGCCGAGCCCACGGGGGTGGCAGACGGGCCGCGGCCACCGCCCGCCCGCCTCGGACGTCACAAGTGCGTCTCCCTGCGTGTCCCTGACTGTCGTGGCATTACAAGCAGAGAAATCACACCCGGTTGCCACAGCAACGTCACCAGCTGGGACGTGCCGTGCTGTCATCCAGCAACCAGCGAGGGGACCCCGGGGATGGAGGGGATGCTCCGCTGCCCCAGAGGAGGATGAGGGTCCCACCCAGCCCCTGGGACCCAGGGATGCCATCCTTTTGCCCAGGAGCAGCGATTTGTGTAGTTCCACTGCCTTAATAGTAATTTTTTTTTTTTCAGCCATACTAGTAGTTTAATCCTTCTCCTAAGGAGGGCTTTGCTATTCATTAGCCCCTGTTTTATTCCATGCACAGCTTTCATAGAAGCATGAAATGTTAAGGGATTGGAAAGGACCTTACAGATCATCTAGTCCCAACTCCCCCTGCCACAGGCAGGGAACCCTCCCACTAGAGCAGGCTGTTCCAAGCCGCATCCAACCTGGTTTTGAACATTGGAAGGGTTGGGACAGTCACAATCTCCCTGGGCAACCTGCTCCAGTGTTTTAGCACCCTCATGGGAGAGAACTTCTTTCTAATATGTCACCTATACTTCCCTTCTTTTAATTTTTCCCCGTTCCCCCTTGTCCTATCACTACAGCCCATTCTCTTTCTGCCCATTCTTTCTCAGCACTCATCAGCACTGAAACCAAAAGACTCAGGGTAAAAATCTTCCATGAAATGAGTGTGTGCAAAATCCTTGGGCAAATTCTGTACGGGTACCTCCTCCTTATGTTTATTGAAATTACTTCTTTGGCACTTCCTGTGTTTATTCCTTCGTGCCTGGATGGCCCTGTTCCTGTTGGGTCCCAAAGCTCTGTGTGTCCTAAAATGGGGTTAACGGGTGCTGCAGGCTTGGACTGACTCTCAGCAGAGGGTTCAGCCTTCCTCCTTGTCCTCCTCAAGGGATGGTGGGTAAATGCCACTCAGCAGTGACCTCAAGGTGTTTCTTCATTACCTTCTAGGGGACTGAGTCATTTCATTGAAGGACTTTGTAGGCGAGAACACGCAGCTGCAGTCACATCCTGTATTTACAGCTTTATCATGGAAAGCCTCAGCATTACAGGCCTGATGTGGCACGAAGCTGAATTATTAACAAGTGCTCTCTGCTAGAGGAGAAGCAACTGGAGAGAAGGAGCCTTTCTCATCAGTATTCCCCAGGTGATCATGGATCTGGCTATGTGGCGTGAGGATCTGCTGATGCTCCAGAGGGGTGGGGAGCTGGGGAATGAGGTTACTGGGAGGTGTGCTGGAATCAGCGTTTGGCTCTGTCTGGTCCTGGTGTCTGTTTCCTCTCACCTCGGCATGTGTGGCACGAGTGAGCCTTAAGCCAGGCACAAAACATTGCTCAAGGGCTGTCTGCCTTCCCCGAAGGAATGAGTAGCCCCACATAGGCTGCCATGACAAGCAGGTACTTCAGCCCCTTCAACAGGAAGCAGTGCTGCCTTTTCTCCTGGAATCTCCCCCTTCCATTGAATTTAGACTGCTCAGTGGTGATGCAGGTGGAGATTTGCTATGTGCTTGAGGTGTTCAGTGTAGAGCTCCTTATAATAAGCTACTCACTGAATAGGTCCAGTAAACACTTTGAAAAGCAAAAACTGGAGAGTTTTTATGAAAAATAATTCAGTGTAGTGGCTGATCTGCACCTTGAAACATAGGGATAGTCAAAGCGACTCTTCTTTAGCCTAGGTCCACTCAGGATCTTTGTCTAGTTAAAATAAACCCCCTGAAGCAGGACTTAAACTCAGCCTGACTTGCCTCTGTGCTAAGGATGGAGCTCCCAGTAGATCCCACTGGGCTATCGGAGACAACTTAATAAACAAGAAACCTAATGAGGCTTGCCTTAAGCACCTGTATAGATAAAATAAGGAATTAAAGACATAATTCATAGTGTAATTGCTACAAATCTCTGGCATGGCAAAAACACTGCATCTTGCCCAGCATACTTCTTCCAGCAATTTTCTTTTTCAGTGAGTAATCTGAATTTCTTAAAACCAACATTGTTCCTATGCTGATAGACCCAGCAACCAACCATTCAGAAAAATCTTTTCAAATTAATAACTGACAACAGACCTGCCTCTCTTGTGTGTTCTTGACCATAAAAGGATGTATTTAAAATACAAGTAATTTGGAAAGGAGAATACAGTATGGTCAGCTTGTTCTTAAATAAAAACCTATTTCTTTCAAATCAAAGCCAGACAGTGCCTGCCAGTTCTCTAACATGCTGCATGAAGTGTGAAACTTCAATTGAAATATTACTGAAAGGAGGGTTTTGTGGTTAGTAAATAATACCTCCTTTGGAGAACTGTGGGCTGGCTGCTCCTGTTCTTGCTGTACCAGAAGGGATTGACTGAAACACCTCATTCTTTGTAGCAGCATGCTGGCTCTAGATGCTGAGTGAATATAACGAGTTGGTGATTGAGGGCCCCTCTGAGGGATGCCACAGCAGCCCAGAGCTCATCTCTAAACACAAGGAGCTGTTTCAGCAGTGCAAGATGCCACTCTTCCCCTGCCCCTGGAAAGAGATTTGCATTGCAAAAACTACCTGAGCCTGACATTGTGAAATCACTCCCCTATGTTCCATGTACCATAAAAGAAGCCCAGCTGAACTGGGAAGGATGAGCCTTGCCCAAGCTACACGCAGCAAACAGCTCCAGGAGCCAGAGCTGGGGAGCAGGAAATGTGTGGGAAAGCCATCTGGTGAAGGCACTCAGAAACAGCGTGAAAATCTTTTTTCATTCACTTCCTGACAAAGTAGTAATATGTTGTCTCATTATAGGAAGACAACTGCTTGTTATTATTACTTGCATTAGTAACTCCTAGAAGCCCAAAGGTGGGGACAGGACTCTTGCTGTGTTACCTGCTGTGGGTACATGTAAGAGGAGACTTTTCCCTATACACACTCCCCCATAAAAGGACAGAAAGCATAGGATTATGGTTTTTGTGTTTTTTCTTTTTCTTTTTTTATCCTAGTGGGGAACTGAAACAGATGGGAGAGACTGAAGTAGCTGGAAACAGAACATGTAATAATTCCCAAGCCTTGACTTTCTCAGCAGAACTGTTCTTTGACTCTCATACTTTCTCTGAGCAGTTCTGGTGAGTGGTTTGTACCCTGGCACACTGCTCATGAGGGGCTCTACAGCTCTTGGTAAACTCGGCATTTAGCTTGGTGTGGACACACTGCTGAGAGCCCCTGCACTCTTTGCTGTGCTGAGGCAGGGGGAGGGAAATCAAAGCAATGTGCAGAAGGGATTTTAATCATCACGTAGCAAATTAAAAAATACTGTGGAGGTCTTAAACTTGCTCTTTGGCATTTCAATCATGTCTTTCACTGTGTGCTCCCAGTCCAGCCAACCAAATTTTCCCCACGGTTTAATGCTGTTCTAACCTCAGGCAGTATCTTTGTTCTGCTAAAAGCAGAGAACCAAAGGCTGTATTTCAAGAGGAGGCAAAGTTCCTTACAGCCTACTTACTATTATTAGATATTTAAAGTTCTCCTATATCACCACCTAATCAGAAGACCTCAAACCATTTTAAGGACCTTATTTCAGCCTCTTAGTGACAGAGGAAAGAGGCTAATTTTTAGATACTGGAACAGACTTAAAATTCCTATCTTTGAGTTTTCCTTATCAGTCTTTGCTAGAACTGACAATGGATTGTTTTTCAGTCCCATGCATTAATTGCAAGACGCTCTTTCCAGGTCCCCTTGCTGTCCTTAAGTGGGTGTGTGTGCTTGGCTGGTGGCATTTGTGCCAGGTTTAGACAAAGTGAGTATGTGCTTGCATTGGCTTTTAATCTCTGGGGAAGGCAGGGTTAAAAAAATGTCCTAAAGCCTAATTAGTTGGTGAAAGAATTGCAGCAGCAGCAGGAAGGAGGAGGGGCAGGATGAAGGAGATGGTGGCTGCTGCCCTGCTTTGAGGGAAAAGAGGCTGAAGTCCAGGGAATCCAGAAGAAACAAGCAGGACCATGTGGGGTGGCAGCTCCTGAGGCTGACTGTCATTCGACACACAGGGCCTAGTGCCAAGTGAATACCTTCTCCAGGAGAGAGATGATCAAGAGTTGTTAAACGGGGCCACGAGGTGTTAATTGCTAAAAACTGTAGAAATTCAAATTTAAAGAGCCAGTACCTACTAGCGTAGAATGACTCTACCAGAGAGAAGCCTGTCTTTCTGTCCTGTGAGTGGAGCAGGACAGAGAGTGTTGGATGGGGCAGACTTGAGGCTCTGAATAAGGCTTTCATCACCTTATCCGAGACTTCTCATAACCCTCTGTTCCCAAACAACCCACAGTGACACAAAAGGCAGGTGCAAAATTCAGAACCAGGAAAAAAAGAAGGATACCAGCAACACCTTAAAGGTCACAGAAGCTGTGACAGCACCTCTCTGTAGGTCTTTTCCTCTCCCAGTGCCCAGTTCATGACGCCAGGCAAGACTCCAGCCTATGGCAATATGGCTGTGGGCAAGCACATCCACACAGCTCTATTTGTCCTTTTTATTAATTGGAAGCCTAAGTGGTAACAGGAGCCAGAACTACATGGGTGCAGGGTTTAGGCAGTGCCACTGCCTCAGGGATTACATGTGTAACCTCTTCAGAATAAGAGACCAGACACGAGACTGCAAATGCACTATGGAGCAGCAAGTGTGGAATATTAAGCAGCCAGGAATCAGGTGCTAATATAATGGTGGGATTTTAAAAAGCCTCAGCTAAAGCCCTGAGAATGACAACAGATTGTTCTCCACTCTCTTTCAATTTGTCCAGGTTTTCCTGACTGTGGGAAGACTGTTTACACCCTTGCTATACCCATTGCTGTATTTGAGTTACTGGCAAGTTTTGGCCAGGTGACAAACTCAATGAGCACTTAATCATGCCTCCGCAAACCATGAGCTCTGTCTCTATCAGAGCTTGTCTGCATTGGAGAAAAATTGTCCTCCAAGCTGGGAACAGGGCTGGGCTGGAATGGGAACGGCAGCACCAATACTCAGCTTTTTTGAATGTGGCAGTTCCGAAGTGGGTCACTGAAGATCATTTCTACCGCTAACAGGGAGTTAAGGGAACAAAACCCATACTTGGGCACCACACGCTGGTAGACTTAACTTGGTTAAGTGGTTCCTCTGCCAAGGCTTTGTGGAGTGGCTCTCTGAGCATCTGACTGTGAAACGCTCCTGTAGCACAAATGTCATGTGAGAATAATCCCATGTGGTTTAAAGCCCAAAACAAGCTGTCTGGTTTGCCTCTCCCACCTTCTAGTCTGTTCTTCCAGTTTATGCTTATGCTGGGACCATAACAAATCTTACATTCCCCAGCCAGTGACAGAAATCATACATAAAAAGCAAATTGTTGAGAGTCACCAGATCTAATGGGAGCCAAGTTCTTAGCCCTGGATAAGACACAACACAGGGCTTGTGCAATCTTGGGTGGAATCTCTCATCCATGGTGTACAGGGAATATGCTCTGTCCAGAGAAAAGGTGAAAGATCTGTGGCTCACTTGGGACACATTGCTTTAAAAACATGGATAAACTTAGCAACATAGCTGAGCTAAGGAAGATGAGGTCTTTTTGTATTTTTTTTAAAGCCATTTAAACAAATTGAGCTAAGTGACTTCATTAATCCTTGACAAGAAAATCTACAGCAGAATGAGGGATGATTTCCTCAAGTGTAAGTACGGAGTGTCATACCCAAGACTTGCTCTTCTCACCTCCAGAGGCACAGAAAAACTGCATACACAGCTTGAGTGAAGACCTGCACATTTGGCCCACTTCAGAGTCTTCTGGTCCTGGTGCTGTGGTTGAGGTGTCCACCCTCCCATAGGCAAAATCCCCATGTCAGCCCCACAGACTCAGCTCCGACAGAATCTAGTCTGAGAGATGTTCTTACAGCATGAGATGGCCTCCTCAGTAGGAATCTGTGTGTGTGTGTGTTTTTGTTCTATGGAATTTTGGGAATAAGCAACTGATAACAAGCAAATGCTTTTGTCTGCTGGAGTAATTGTGTTCTCAAGCATTAAAATTATGGTTTGTAGTAACTGTCCAGTGGGGAGGAAAAAAATCAAGGTTCTTAATTCCAGAAGACAGGTTAACTTCTGGGGGAAGGAGGCAGAAACTGTTAAGTCTTTTGCTGTCAGAAAGAAACTCATGGTACAAGTATTCAGTCAATTAGGCTGATTTGTAGCAGCCTCACTATAAATCCTCTTTCATTCAGAGGCAAGTTAAGCTCTTTGATAAAACATGCCATTCCGAGGAATTTCAGTAGGTTCTCACACATCTAACCATGGCAAAGTTATCTGTACTGACACACCATCTGAGAATGATATGGTATGTTCAATTCTACAATGTTACAGCCAATGTATCTCAAAAAACGGAGGCCTACAAAAAGCCTTTCACCCCACTGTTGCAGATTAGCCTTTTTCTTGCATGCTACATTTGTTCAGCCTATTGGTAAATTAGAAACAGATTTTCTAAATCAGCTCTAGATACAAAAACAGTTGAGAGAGACAACTATGCAGTAAATGACCACTCAACCCAGAAACACAACTGTTTTGCCAAAGAAATGCATCACTCCTTAGAGGTGTCAAAACAATTTAAAGGCAGCATGTCTTATCGGGACACCTGTGCAACATGACCAGAGGCAGAACCGTTTGTTTTCCTGGGAGCTTTCCCACTCCTTTGCCGCAGAGGTGGATGATAGCAGAGCTGTGACCCTGTCCCGTGCCCAGCTGTGCCACCCAGCTGACTCACCCTGCTGAGCTGGTCCAGGAGTCTTTGGTTCTGCTCAGAGAGTTCCTGGACAGCGCGCGTCTTCTCCCGGTCGGCTTCGCGCAGGTGGACCTGCTGCTTCTCCAGCTCGTCCTGGAGCTGCTTCACGTCGCTCTCCAGTTCAGACACCCTTCCTTCCCACTCTCCCTCCTTGTTCTCAAATCGCCGCCGCAATTCGTGTTTCTCTTGTTCCAGGTGCTAAATGATGGGGGAGAAGAGGTTAGGAAGGGAGGGAAAAAAGGTGAATGCCTTCTTTTCCTCATCTATGCTAGGGCTAAAACCTTGTGCAGGAAAGAGAATGGTGCTAGAGCGTGACAATGCCATGAAGATGGCAATTCCACATCAGGGCAGGTCACTGGCACTAATGCCATTTTCCATTTCCAGCAATTGGCCTGTCCTTGGCCAGTGGAGTTCAGCACATTGAATTTTTACTGAAATAACTGCCAAAAGAGTAAAGTAGGCTGCATGTCAATAGGTGGAATATATAGGTCAGACAGAGCAATTGATTTAGCATAGCCCAGCTTAACTCCAAACCAATATTTCAGTGGTCAGTGGCACAATTCTTTTAAAATTGCCTTTATAGTCAAAATACACAAACTGTACCCTTACTGTTGGTGAGGAATGTAGATGAGGCATTCTTGTTGTCATATGGGTCTCATGAACAACAGTTGAATCATCTATCCATTTGCTCCTTCTATTCCTGACCTAATTAGTTGTCTGAGAGTTTGATAGTGCACAGTGACTCCATTGTTTGATGCAGTCCGCTCTGGAATGGCAATGGATGCAATGAACTGGTTACTATAGACATTATGTACGTGCATGTTCTGGGTTCAGGTTTCTTAGAAACCACTCTCAGTTCTGGAGACTCTGCTCTGCTTTGGATTGGCTGGAAAATGAGGGACAGCACAAATCTGGGGAAACTTTTGCATGTTTTACAGGCTCAGTTAAATGAGGACTTGACTGAAACAGAGCTGCAAATCAGGTCAAAGCAGATTTATGTTGTGCCCATTTGAAAGAATCCCTGCTCCAAAACTCTGAGCCTGAATTTCCCCTGGTGACTGAAGCCACACATTTACTTTCAGAACAGTCACAGATTGGGGACATGGGCATGTCCCAGAATTAGCAGGGAAACCTGAAAAGTGGGAGTCCTCTCCTTGTTGGTTGTCCTCTGATCCCCAGAATAATTTCCTGCTACTCTCTATCAGATTCCCCAGTCTTTTAGGAATGTGTCTTGGAAAAGAACAGAAACCCACCGAGTCAAACACTGGTAGCACTTGCCTATTTCTCCCAGGTGAACTGTTCCCTGGTGAACAATTCCCATGGCACTTCTGATAGGGGGGAAAAATAAACCTGCTAGGCAGAAAAGAAAATTGCACTGCATTTATGTGAAGTGGCTTTTTATTGCTTGTTAGAAACACAGGCTGTGAGGGGGCTGTTTCCCCTGGGTACCTATTGCTGATGACACACAGCCTCCCTGGCAGGGTCCCTGTCAACTTCCTGAGCAGGTCTGAATGTCAAAACCCTCCAGTTCCTCTCCAGCCTGCTGGTCTGTGTATTGCTAATCTTCCACCTTTTTTGCTCTGCCATGCAGATGCCATGTTTTCTCTTTCTTCATCTGATCCCCAAATCCTTTCCTATGCTCCTTTCAGCTCAGTGTAGCACCATGTTGCTTGTGCCCTTCCAAATCTTTCTGCAATTTCCAGACTTTCATGAAAAACCCTTCAATATGAGGGCAGGTTGATTAAAAACAGTGGCCCATAGCAGGGGATTTCCCCATGTTTCAGACACTAAAAGACTGAGCATCCTTGCAAATGAGAGTTAAGCAGTAATATAAATATTTTAATGTAATAGGTAGGCATGAGATTCCAGCACCTGACTCATGACAACCATTGCAAAGAAATCTTGTTTGTAGTCCAGGTGTGGCTGGAGTAACCACAATTTCACTTTCAGCGGCACAGTGAAAATTCTGTCTTTTATAGCTCTGCCTCTTTCACTGCTAGGCAACATTTAGAAAGATCCAGGGCCTTCTCTAAACGGAAAATGGAACTTCAGCCTGCTGAGGAGCAGCACTGCAGCTGAAGTGCCCCAGACACCCAAATGTGATTTAGAAGCCACTGATAAGCCTTGTCAATCATTTAAAAAGCACTTTAGTCCTTCACTGCAAAAGCAAATCTCCACTACACGCAGCCCAAATAAATGGCCATCACAAAAGCTGGAGTTAGGAAGAGGTGAAGAATATCACACAGTTTATTCTGTTGTGACAGAGAAACCAGAACAGACCAGTGGGGCACGGAGAGGCTATTGCAAAGAGGAGAATAACCCAGATGAGATGTGTTGAGTGGTCCCTCCTGCCTCTGCCAGCAGCTGTCTCCCCCAGCCTGCCCTCACCCCAGCACCTGCAGGGCTGCAGATCTGGAGAGGGGATTTCTGCATGTAGTGCTGATAGGGCAAACTGCTGTCCTCAGCAGGGGAGTTTCTTGTTTCCTGAGTGTGTCTCCATTCATGAGCTCTCATTGATTTTTACACAGAGCTGCTTTCTAGAAGATGTTTTCTTCTGAAAACAGCTTCTCTTCAACTTAACTGAGCTGGGCTGGTCCTCATCTAAAGAGATGAAAACAAGGGGGAGTTTCCCAGCTGACATAGAGAGTTCATACTGTAAAACGCTTGGACACATCAGGCTCCTCTGTGCCAGAGGAACAGCAGTATTAACTGTTTTAATCCCCTACAGAGGATAAAACTGTCTAGGATCACATAGCAGAATTTATTACAGAACTTCAATTTCATTATTAGAAATGGATTTAAATTCAGGCTGCGAAGTGAAAGGTTTGCCAGAGTAGGTGTATGGCAAGAATGCTGAACCTCAGCAATGAACCCACAAAACTAGAACATATTTAATCTTGAGGCAAAGCACCCAAGGGGCAGACCAGGACCTTGGCTGTTGTGAAATGGAGAGGCTTCATGAGCTCTTGTAACCAATTCTGAACTGTGAACTGGGAGAAAATATCTCCTTCTAAGTGCTACTTAAACATTATTATATCAGGCTGTCACCAAGGATCTCATCTGAGACTTTGATTCTTGTCACCATCAGAAACTTCTCAGCATAGGAAAGGAGGGAACAGCTGTGTGTCCTTCCTCTTTGCTCCTCTGAAATCAAAAAGCTTATTGTGAAATTTTATTCACTTCAGTGGCAACAGGAGGAGGCCAAGATTTAATCTGCAGAGGCTGGGATTATCAAGCTTGTGGTTTTTAGAAGATTAATGTTGAAATTTGATTTTTTGTGTGAAGCAGCACTGGGTTAAATTTGCCAAACCCAGCGGAAAAAACCTGACCCTTAAGTAGATAACACTAACTCCTATCAGATGGGTAGCCTGGAAAATAGCAATCTGTTATTCCACTGGGAAGTTAGGGCGATAGTAATGGGATGAAAATATGTAAACAGTTGATTGTGTTTACAATCTCTTCATTTACCTTCTGAATGGGCCTGTGAGACCAGAGGTAAACATTAGTGGGATGTTATTTAAAGTACTATGAAGTCATAGTTTCTCCCCTCTCCTTTTCACCTCTACCTTTTGCAAACAGGGAGTGGTATTTGAGGCTCCTGAAATCCCCAAGAGGCAGCTCAGTGGGTACCTAAACTTGTGTGTTTTTCCTTTAACGGTAGGAGAGGTTCTACTCCAACTCCTAAGGAAAATCATGTCAGCGCAACGCCACATACGTCTGCTCTTGCTTAAAGATCAACCTGGAAACATTCACTCTGGCAAATTTTAATACTCTGGGAAATTCTAATCTGATAAACAGAGCCACTAAGCAACACTTTGAGCAAATGTCACCTTCACTATTTTTCTATTAGAATAGCAAAGGCAGGGAGATTCCCCTGCAAAGAGGAAGGAATCAGCTAGGGTAAAATGACAAGTTTAATAGGACAGAGAAATTTTTGTCAGGAGAACAAAGGGCATACAGTAATTTCAGAAATCCTCTTGAACTTGAGAAATGTTAAGTCCGTGAAGAAGGAATACAGGAATATGAAGGACTGTACAGAAAGGACTGGTCTAGGGCTGTGACTTGAAATGTGACTGTTACTCCAGCACCGTTCAAACTCCCTCCAGAAAGGTGAGAGAGGCTCATCTCAGCCTTCTAAGCAGTATTACTTACTGGAAGAAATACAATTTCAAAAGTACCTCTGAGGAAGAGTGAATAATAGTGGCTCTCTCACAATTGTGCAAGAGTCTCCAAAAAAAGCTGCCTGCACAAGTATTTTTCTTTGTAATACCTCTATTTTATCTTTAAAAATCAATAAATAGCTCAATCCACCGAGTTCCTGGCAAACAGCTCTCTCCAGATACCTGTAGGCATTTTTCAGAGCAAACAGCTAACAGCGATGTATCATTAGGGCTTATCTCCTGCCATGCCTAAAGCCTTATCTGCAACAGCTTAAGCATAAGGGTCACATATGCTCTATAGCTCAGTACCTGCTGTGCAAATTTAACTTCCGAGGTATTTCTGTGACGAGATGAGCCGCACACATCTCTCCCAGGTGGTCCTGGGGCAGAGCAGCCCCCAGGAGCCTCCGGAGCGCGGTGCTGCAGTCCGGCCCCGGCCCCACATGCCGGCTCTCGGCCGGGGGGAGCCGGGGAGAACAGCAGCTTTGCCTCCCCCAGGCCTCGCAGGCATTGCTCAGACCCCTTCTTCCCCGTCACGGCCACAGCGAGTCCCGTGGGCTGCCCGGCAGGGCCCGCGCCCGCCGCCCGCCC
>WEIT01014360.1:189436-207273 GCA_013389985.1 Dryoscopus gambensis
CAGCGCATCGCCACCGCCACTGCCACCGGCGCAGCCACCGGCACCGGGCCCGGGTGGCACGGGGAAAAGCGGGTCCTGCTGGACCCAGCTGCCGCGGGCAGGTCTCGCCCCTTGTGCCGCAGGCCCAGGCCAAAAATCCCCCCAAAACATCGGGGAAGCCCAAAAGAGGTAGCTTGGCACCCCCCGAGGGGCACAGCGCGTTCTCCCCGCTCGCCGCTCGCTCCCCCAGAGATCTAGCGGGGCTCTTTTGATTGCCAGAGCAGCTCTCGGGATCTCTGTGCTCGTTAGTTCACCCCGGTGAGCTGACTACAGCTTCCAACAGCCACCGGGGCTTGCTTTCAATTTTAGATTGTTTGAGATGTTCTCGGGTAACATTTGTCCTAAAGGTACCCTCAGTGATCGTTGGGAATTGTAGTCAGTTCAGCTTCCAGCACTATTCCCTCTATTAGGGGCAGGGCTGGTTGGGGTTTCAGTTTTGGTTTTGTTGATTTTCTATCCCTTAGATCTTGGCACAGGAGGGAGGCTGAGGCAGAATACAGCAGAATAAACCTGTATATTGTCACATTTGCTAAGACCCCATTCCCTCAATTTCTGATTATTACTTTAATTTTAAGCAAGGCTTTAATAGTGATTGAACAAAAACATTTTAAAGGTAACTTGTACTTTTGACTCCTAGATTCTGCAGAAAGGAATTATGAGTTTTACAGCTTTTCCCTTTGTATGCTGCTTTCTTGGGGCTTGCTTTCCTTCCTTCTATGGAAGGTTCACTTTGACCCTGTTCATCTGTATGCAACAGCCCCAGTGCATCAGTCCATGTTTTTGGCTGGGACAGTTGGTGACTGATGCAGTTTTCAAGCAGGGCTGGCTCCTGCCTCGCGTCCGACCCAGGGCCCTGGAGAGCTGCTGATTATTCGCAACAGTTAGAACGTGAATTGTGGGAATGCAAACTTCCCTCTGGCCATCTGCCACTGGGACTCGGCCTTTTGTGGGGATACACCCCAACAGCCCACCTTGGGGGACCTGTTGATCCTTGGCCTTTTTCCTGGCAGCATCAGTTAACAGCAGTGATGCTTTTGTTATGTGAGCACCTACTCTCCAAGGACCAGGCAGAGGCTGGTGCCTCGTGCTGCCAGCACCTGTCCCACCATGGTAACTGTTGGCCCTTATGACCATTATGATTTCTTTTTCACTGGTGACCCAGAGGTGACACCTCCTTTATCTCACAGCAATTCCCCCAGGCACTGATTTTTCTAGTCCTTTTGTCCTTGCAGTTCCACAGACGCTTACATTGCTGGAAAGAGGGATTGACCATAAGGTGAGATGGTTTGGACAGTACTGGCCCTTTTAAAAGAACCCCTGTCCCGGCGGGAGCTGTGATTGCACAGATTTGATCATCGCTATTTAAACACAGGAGGGCGTTTAATATTTAAACTGATTGTGAGCACCTTCTGCTGGAAGTGCCTACTACAGCAAACCAAGCTTCCTGGTGTGATTAATGAAATCCATTGTGGCATTAATTTTCATCTCCAATGCTTCCTTCGGTGTATAAAACAAAAACAGATTATACTGAGATGGTTTTAATCTCCCAAACAAAGCCTGAAACAAACCTCATTGCTGCAGCTGTTAGGATAGGGATGAAGAGAAGCTATTGCATGGATGGAGAGGAAAAAACACATATAAATCAGTGAAATGTATTGTAAATATGCCATCATCTTAGTCAGGCATCCATGCAAGCTTAATACTCTTTTGGGGACTATTGACTACAAAGCATAACTGTGTTATCTGGAGTAACCCCGGATTAAAGCTTTCTTTATAGCACAACATGTTATTGACTTCCACTTAAAAAAAATTCCATTGTCCTGTAAATTTAATTATTGATTTGGCTTTTTAGAAATATGTTACTGCTTTTAAAACTCCTTTGTATGCTACTTCATTAGTATTTTATTTTGTATATGTCACCCCAGTCAAATACCTATGAAAACTATTAAGAATATAACAATGCAGTTTCTTTATAATGATATCATGGCATTATCTATTAGGATCCTAAAATGTATTTCAGCTGAGAGCTGGGACAGTTGCTGCCCATAAGTTGACACCCAACTCCCATTTCTGCTCTTCTTCCCCTGCTTAAGCTTGCTTATGTCCTTTGGAGAACCTCAGCCCAGAAAACAGAACTAGTTATTGGAAACAAGTAAAACATGAGGTTATCTTATTTTGTTTTAATTGCACTACTGAAGCATGATGTGAGACTTCACTCCTCAGGTATTGAGGACTGCAATAGTAGTAGTTCTTGTGGAGATTTAGATGAGGCATTTCAAGAGCTGATGCTCTTGCAACACAGAAGGTTCCTGTGTGCACAGAACAAATGATCTTTCAGCCTGAAAATCACTCCAGGGATGGCCCTTTCTGAAAATGCAAAAAGGCCAGACTAACTCAAGCACACAGAGAACGGAGAGCAAGTGACTGATGCCAGTGATGTCATCACAGAACACAGAAATGTCACCTTGCCTGGGACATATGAAGGCCTTCTTTGTGATATTAGCAAACAAGGGTGAAAATAAAGCATAGCTATAAGAGAGTGGTGTAAGAGTCTCTGCAAGAGGATCAATCATTCCCTCCTTGCTAAGATCAAAATCTTGCAGGTCTGTATAAAAAGAAAGAAGCAAAAGGTTCTATCCTTATGGGGCAAAAGGATGGCACTGACCTTGCCTCTAAGTAATTTTCCCTCCTTGCTTTTCCCCATCCCACAAGTACTGAATCCAGTAAATAAGCCATGGGGGGGTTGGAGAACTTGACTCAAGGAGCCATCCGGGGCAACCAGCCAGTGCAAATTCACTCTGCTAAACAAGTTCCTAAAAGAGCAAGATACTGAAACAGGCAATCCAGCTTAAGCTGTGGATACAGCAATGGGTATTGTCCTTCCCAGAGGGTCAAGGAGAGGTGAACTCTGAGCTGTGCAGGTTCTTCAAGCCCAGTGTCAAGTATATTGTTAAATCTGATGCTTCAAAATCTGTATTCTGCTTTGCAGGGATTTCACAGGTTGGTCTGTTCACAAAGGAAGTGTGGCAGAGGGTCTGGACCTTTACACCAACAAATGCTGGAGCATGTAGGACTGTATGAGTTGAGCAGGACAAAGCATTTCTCACACATCAGAAAAGCTGCAAATTCAATAAATGTCCAAGTGCTTCAATCAATACCTTTACCTCAGCTGTGAGGGCAGCACTCAGATAACAGGCTCTGCAAGGGATCATCCTTTTTTGTTTAGAGTAAGGGAAGAAAAAGATGTGTTGTGGGGAAGCCACAGCCAGACCTGTAAAAGTAGATTATTGTCCTGTGCTTTTAAAGCCGACTGTGGTGAGAAAGGAATTCCCATCAACATCCTTAATCTTCCTGCCAGTGGGCTGATAGACTTCCAGGGGAGGCAGCACAAGCTATCAGGTTTCTTTTCCATTCTCTCTCTCTCTCTCTTTCTCTCTCCCTCCCTGTCCCACTCCCCACTTTTTGAATGATTAATTGCTTTATTTTTCTCACTGTTTTCCTGCACTTTATTTATGACAAATGTTTTATTTTTTCTGGTTGTTTGTGTACCTCTGTGCCGAGGTGTTTCAGCCACAGCCTCCCCTGCTGCAAGAGGTGCAGGCAGCCTCAGAGAGTTTGCAGTTACCCTAATGAATAATTAAAGGACATATGTGTCTTGCTTGCAAAACAGGCCAGAACTGCAAAGCCAGAGGTAAGACTCATGTGTGACCTTTCTTTCTCTTTGCTTCTGTAATGTCCAAAGCTATCCAGTATGTGTGTGCCCAGCTTAACCTTGGTGTTGGGTAGAGGAAATACATGATAGGAAGGTGTATTTGCAGAGCTTGGTAACGGTGAAAGAACCAGAAATTTCTCATTAAACAGAAGGGAAATAAAGCTGTTATGAGTGTTAGCCAAGCAAGATGTAGTAAAATAAAAGACCATCCTGAGTTTTGTCAAGGCTCAATATCTGCACAGAGTTTCTGACAAGTTTGTTGTTTCCCAAGATTATCAGTATCATGTCAGGTAGAGCAGAAAGATCACTCATTCACCAAGGTGACTCATGACACTGAAGTCAGGGGAAACATCTCTTGACTGCCAAGGGGGTAAAGCATGGCCTGGATGACTCAGAAGTGTCCTAGGACAGAGCCAGCACCATGCTGTGCTCACCCTGCCTGTGTGTAAGGAACAAAGGGTGCAAAGGGAAAAGAATAGGGGAACAGTTGGACTTGTATTATGGCACATAGGAGTTAGAGATGTTACTATTTTGTACTATAGGTTTTAGTCTCTGTGAGTTGTGAAGTTTGGAAGCATTCTCTAACAGTCTCTCCAAAACAAAGCTGACAGTGCCAGGAACAAGCAGAACCACTCTGGATCTGGAGGAGTTGCATGGCCAGTATTTCAGGCCAGCTTGATCTGCTTGGGGTACCACACCCGCAGTTTGACTTTGGTTCACGCCTGGCCCTGACCTGACACACATGCTGCTTTGCACCTGAGGCTCCTTCTCGACTTACCATGCTCCCAGGAGACTCTGGACACAGGATCCAAGCTGGGTCCTTCTTAGTGGGACGGTCTTCCAACGCTTAAGCCAAGAGGGCTCCCATCCTCACACCCCCTTGTGCCAGCTGCAGGGATTGCAGCGTGCGCCTTGGGCAGCGGGTGACAGACTGCTGGAGCTACTCAAGAGCTGCTGGAGAAGCTGCAAAGAAACAGAAAACGTCTCAGGGACAGGGTGAGCGTGACAGGGTGCAGAGCAGAGCTGGGCTGGGGCCGTGCAGGATGGGCACTGCACACCCATGTGACAAGTGTTGGGTCTGAGCGCCTCCACACAAACCCAGCCGTGGGCCGGCTGCTTCTGCAGCCCGCAGAGGAGTGAAGTTGTAATGGTTCCATGGGGAGATGTACATCTACATCTAGACTAGCGCTGTGTTTTTTATGAAGTAGGTGTTTTCAGCAGTGAGTGTGAGTTACTCCCTCTTGAATCTTACCACATGACAGTGTTTGCCAAGCCTTTGTGGAACAAACACTCCTACTAAGAATTGAAAAGCAGCTCGTGCCTTCGCTCATATGGGGACACAAACTGAGAGAGCTGTTCTTGCTTGTATTTCTTTACAGCAAACCCTTAAGTCCTAAAATTACCTGTCATGGTGTGGGCCCTGGAGTTCTGCAACCATTAATGATTGGACATGACTTTGTGCTTTGTTGTAGGGAAAAATATTTGTTCACTATGATCTCACTCTGCTTCTTAGGGTTATGCTGTGATTTGTAATGACTTGTTTTAGGAATGCTGGTCTTTGATCTGGCACTACTGGATTGTAATTGACCATGTTGACACAAAGCAATGTGGGGTTTAATGCAGCCTCTTTCACTCACTGTTGTGGTCAATTATTTCATGATAATGGCAACTCTGCCAGGTGTTTTTGCTTCATTGAGCAATTATGTTGTTATGGAAACTGATATTCTATAAATTATCTGAAGAGAGACCTCATTCACTTCTTGGGAACAAGAAATTTTAAAGTAAAAAGTACAGGATTACAGGGTTTTTTATTAGCTGTATATTTATTTGTGTAATTACTAATCCTTAGGGCTGTTAACTCCTTGGTGCAAATACCAGCACCTTCGTGTTCCATGCAGGATCTGCTCCATTGTCACATCATTAGGAGCCAGACAATCCTGCCCGGGGGGAGGCATCCTGGTTATGTGCAGCACAGAAGCTTTCAGAAGGAGCTTTTGCTGCACCCATTACCTATGAGAGTAATCCCCTTTCATGCCCTGAGCTGTTTCCTCAGCACTTTCCAAGACCACGAACTATGATAAACATGTGGGTGGAAAACCATTGAACAGAAGTAATTAAGTTGCTCCTGGTGAGCTAAAGCTCATTCTACATGGATGAGGGACCCTGCATTAGCTTGAGGTAGTCAGTGCTATTCCCCAGCATCTTTCTCCTTTTTCATGCTTTCAAACAGTGATTTCTTATTTCTTTTTAACAGTTGAGTTACTAAAAAGAACATTGTCACTTTTTACATGTTCAGCTCACAGGACAGGGGGCACACTGTCCCCCTGGGCCCCAGGGAGTGCTCTGCACTGTCAGGAGCAATAATCTTTCCTTCTCTTGGCTCTGGAGGGACCTGGAAACTTGTCTTTGCTGTGTCAGCCTGGCCATGGGGAGACCTGCAAGTACTAGGGAATGAGTTTCCACATGATAATATGTTTCCCTGAGTAGTGGGTTTAATTTGGGAGGCAGTAATCAACCTTGCTGTAAAAATAGCCAAGTCTTAATCTCTCCATAAAAATGAAAATCCTGTGTCTTCTCATTCTAGTTGCTGGTTTCTAAATCCCCTTCAGTTTGTCAGCATCCTTCCGCTTCACAGCATGGCGAGTTGCCAGACTGGTGTATCATTTCTCTGGGGTCTGCTGCCCACGTAGCAGGTATTCCAATTCAAAATAGCAGACTTTGTGAGAGTGCAGGACAGCTTCAGTTGGCAGGAAAAGATTTGGGTTTCTTAAAAATGTGGCTACATATTGCTGTATGAGAACAATTCACAATGAAATGAAACTTGCTATGAGTGATTTCCATTTTAAGCTCATATTATGTATAGGAGTTTTCAAGAGAAAAAGAATTGCCAAATAATAGCTAAGACATACTGTTGAATTATGGGTATTGCTTTCTGTTGTTTAATTACCTGCAGACTGCACTATCCTGCTGGAAAGGCAACAGCAGAACAGTTTTCATCTGGCAAAAGTATTTCCATAGGATTAAAAAGTAAATTATTTTCCATCATTTATACTGCTCAGAAAAATCAATGTATCTTTTTTCCCCCATTTGGGTACTTGAATCACAAACAAAAGCAGGACGTTGAAAGCTTTTTTATTTTCTTGTTTTACTGCAAGCATAAGAACTCCTCTGTACAGCACTGTGCAAAGATCCCTGGATGTTGCACACAGCATCTGCTTTTGGAGAGGAAGCAAAACCCAACCTTTCCCAAAACTACACACCACCCCTCCCTGTACTGTCTGCTTCCCAAGGAGTCCAAAGCTCTTCACAGAAACTATAATGAGGCAACTCTTGGGGTGACATTGTCCTCTAATCCCTGTTCCCCTTTCACAGAGGTGTGAGGAGAAGCCAAGGCAGTAACTTGCCAACAGTGCCCAGTGCCAAGGCATGCAAATCTNAGAGCAAGAAAGAAGGTTGAAGCTCCAGAGGGCTTGACATCAAAACGTAAGGCACGTGGAAAACATGAAAGAGACAAGTCTTAAATATGAGAAAGGACCAATGGAGAGAATGAATCCGTATTACAGCAATTTTACTGGTCAGATTTTAAATTGTCAGATAAAATGTGCTTGTAATTTAAAAAACAATTTCTTTATTCCTGCTGGGAAGACCTAGTTGACATCAGTTGTAAATGTGTTAGGACAGAAAAATCAAAGTGTTTAACTGCTGCGAGGCACTCTCATCATATCATAATGCCTTTTGAAGCGGTAATTCAATGATTGATCAGAGGAGATCTAATTAACTGACTACATTATATGAAAAAAACAACCATGGAGAAAGCTGTGATACTCTGGGTATCACATTCATCAGAATCTTTGCTCTGTTGCATGGGTGTGGGTGTTCTAAGGAAAAGCCAAACCTTCATTCAATAGATCACCTAAAAATAAACCCTAAGATTAAAAGGTTCCTTTCTCTTTCTATCCTGCCTTTCCCATATTATTGCTTTGCATACTTCTAGACATTTTAGGAAGTGCATAGACCATATTTGTCACTAAAATATTCAGCATTAAGCTAACTGCTTAAATCTAATATTCACCCACACATGATCTATATGGGGGTGAAATTTAGATATGAACATTACCTTAATAAAGTGCCTTCTATTCTTGTTTCCCATTTTTGCATTTTGCTGTACAGCATTCCATGCCTGCAGGGGCCGGGTGAGCTCAGTGGCAGTGGGAATGACATTTATGAACATTTAGTGCAGTCTCGGTGTGAGTTCACAGCCAACTTCTCCCATGGGGTGTGTGAAGGCAGCGATGTGACAAAAAGGGAGCCAAGTACTGCTCACTGGGATCAATGAATATATTGACATGCTGTTGTAGAAAGAAGATAAAGATTGGGTGCATATTTTGCTTACTCAATGGCCTTTCATCCTGGACGCAGAGATTGATAAAACTCCTCAGCAGTTCAGGCTCCGGCTTGGGCTGAATGCCCTTTGGTCTGTGATTCTCCTCTCTCTTGGAGATCATGTTATTTTATAAAGCTTCCACACCTTTGCCTGCCTACAATGATATGAAATCAGCCTTGTTGAGCAGGAAGGGAAAAATCATCAAAAATCATATATTATACATGCTTTTGGTGCTGTGGGTTAGCTTGCCACTTATTTGGGTATCTGGTTTCTTTCAGCAACACTTTGCTATTAAAAGTATATCTTAGTTTAAATAAACATGTTTTTGCCTATTTTAGTCATCCTCTTTTAGGTCAGTGTCAGATGTAGCCTTATGTGAAGAATTTAATTAATTTTTCTTTTCCCTCACTGTTTTCATATAAAGGCATCATATAGACAGATAAATATTGCTTCCCCAAACTGACATTTAAATGAAGAAATTTCAGTGAAGGCCAAAAACTAAGGAAGCAACTACCTTCCAAACATTCCATTATTGAAGATCCTCACAAATGAGCCTGTATGGCTTCCCATTCCACAGTCTGGCTCATAATCCTTGCTACTCCCTGGGTCAGTTTTGTGCTATTTAGTATAAAATACATGCTGTGTCAGTTTTACTCCAGTTATTTAACTCCAAAGGAGTAACCTATATACAACTAGCTGAAATATTTATGAGTTTGCCCTTCAAGTGTTTTTGTTTGTTGAGTGTTTCAGAACTTACTCAGTGGGAAAGAGGAGATGCTTGCACATAACATGATATGTCTGCAGAGCTCGGGGAATATTGTCTCACTTTTCAGAGCACACCAACATCCCTGTCCAGTGCAGAAGCCTCCTGGGAACTTGCTGTGGGCATGAAAGGTAAGAGCTTACTGAGATTTTCAGTGTGTCTGCACATGCGTCACCCTTGGTTGCTTCCCTTTCTCTCCTGATGACTTATCAGGCTCAATAAGGTGTAGCATAAATAGCCTGAAGTGCTATAGCCACCAGAAAATGGGAAATCAGTCAGCAGCACAGCCCAAGAGCCATCCCCAGCCGATAGGGGAAAGGCCTGTGGGTAAAGGAGGTGATTTATGGCAATCATCTCTCAACTGCTATAGAATTAGCACCTAGAATTGGAAAAAGAATCTGGAATAAAGGAATCTACCTCTATGGAAAAGTGCCTTGCTCTGCACTTCAAATGTTTTGTTTTAAAAGCTGGAGTTGTATTTATTGAAATTAAAATGGGGTTCCCCTGTAGCAGCCTTTTCTGTCTAGTATTCTAACATGCTTCTATTGAACTTTGTCTGGCTTTCTGCTACCATTAATTGTATCTATTAGTTGTTAGTCTGTTGAACCCTTCCTTTATCTCAGTTCTTTGAAGAATAAGAGAAACTACTCAAACTAGAGCAGCTGGAGAATGCTGCCTAGGCCAGTGATTGTGTTTATAAAACAGAAACATATTCCTCTTTATTTACAGTCATTGTGAATGGAAAATGTATCTATTGTTTGTGTGGCTCTGAAATTATGTATTGCTCTTTCAGACACCTGAGGACCTATTATCACCTCCCTAATTTTTCTGTTTGTGAGAGAAAATGCCCTTTATTGTCCTATCTCAGAAACACCATCTCATCAATTGGCAACCCATTTAGAATTCTTTTAATTTGGCAGATCATTAGAATATATATGGCACTTCCAGGGAAAATTAAACCACGTGGAAGCAATAAAAGACTGGCAGTTATGTCTGATCAACAGTAATAGTCCAACATCTTCAGAGAAAATAATGTATTTTAATTCAGAAGCCTATCAACATTTAACAAAGCTGAATTTTATAATTTTAGCCCACTACAAAAATACCAGTATTTGGAAATTGGTTTTGTATTGTTTTGTGTGTGTTCTGTTGTTGTTGTTTTGTGGTTTTTGTTTGTTTTGTTTTGTGTTTTTTTGGTGGGGATAAGGGGGAAGGGTGAAAAGACAGACAGCTGCAAGGACTTGCAGCACATTCTGATTCTTTATTTTGTTTGACCTGATTTAACAAGCTTCCTCTGTTGAAATATCATCGTCTATGTTGGGAATTATGTCAGGAAGCACAATATGCGCAGTGTGGGTGAGTGAGCTTGCAAAAACTGTCAATGAAGATCAATTATAGGAATTTTTGAATTACACATTAGATAAGAAGCAGATGACTTTTTTTCCCTTGCAACTGCGCTGTTAACTATTTTTGTCTAAATTAAAATACAGCCATAGAGGCAGTGAAAATCTGTCACTGAACGTCACAAGCTGCCCAGGCTTATTGATCATTTTCTTCTTTATGACTGAGGTCCCGCAGAGCCGTGGTTTTGGTACGGAGCACTGCGCAGATGAAGCCAGAGAGCAGCAATCCACTAACAACCTAGGATTTATATGCAGCTTGGGCAGAAATGGCCCTTTACAAATGACTTGGTAGGAATGAAAAGAAAAATGCTATTTAGCCGTTGCCATTTTCTGATGTGTTGGTACTGCTGAATGATGAAGTGGGGGCTGTGTGTCCTTCTCTCATATCACAGCTGGGCAGGCAGCGACAGGGGGAGACAGCCTTGTTCCTGCACCTTCATTGTTTATAAATACCTTGTATCAGCCTGTTTATTGGATATTTCTGAATGTGGAATATAATTTTTTGCCCCAAGAGGCTACATATAAGACTCTACAGGTTTTGCAGACTCTACACTGCTGTTGAACACCACTGCCAGCATTGCCTGGCTGTGCCTCTGGCTCAGTTTGGAACTGAATTCCAGAAAACCAGTAGGATTTAAAGAACCCTTTTCAAGAGAGAAGTAGCAGTTCTTATTCACAGGAACTAGATGATACATCATCTTTTGAGCCTGGGATACTGAAAGGTATCAGAATGAAAGCCGGAGGAACACAGAGAGGACAGAGGTGCAACAAACTATGCAGCCTGTGTACAAATCTCTTTTATTCCAGCATCTTGTATTCTAAATAATCTCTATTTTGTAGTATCTGTTCATGGTGGAATAAGTTGATGCAGAACCCAGCCCCCTCCATTGCTTTAAATGTTGTGTTCTGGAGGATTTTAAGTGGTAGCTGGTGTTCTGCTTTAGAAAGGTTGCTAACAAATAACCATTACTTAAGGTAGATTTTTAAAAATTGTTGTTTTTTGTCATTTTGAGGTTGGCTATTAGGCTTTTTTGGATAACTCTTTGATATGAAAAGCTGACTACTTTCTGCTTCATGCTTAAAAGGTTTAAGATATAATGTGTGGGGTGTGCCAACAAGCCTGCACCGCTCCCCTCATTTCCAAGGATCTAATTGCTATTAATTGTTCTCATCCACTGGCACAATTCATTAATGCTGCATCTGATCCATTTCAAATTTCAGAGAAGCAATGCACAAGATCCATTGCTCTGAGGAAAACTGGAGAGCTAAGTGGTGGGAAGAGCAGAAAGTAGAAAATATTCTACCTTAGTACATAAGTAATTAATTCAGTTATAGAGGAATTTGAAATAGTAGCATAAACCCACCTTTTATTAAAAAGTTATTTTTAAAACAAAAGTCAACCTGCAGTACACTTTAAAAACACAGGGGGAAAAAAAGGTAGCCTAGAGCCATTTTTAATTCAGGTAGTGTTTATTCCACAGAAACTCTTTCACATGGAGTTTCCATTCCTCTTTCAAGACTTGTATTTTTGTATCCAGCCTTTGGCTAAAAATGGCTAAGTGCAATTCCTCGGCAGACCATGAACATTGCACCGTTGCAACAACTTCCCACCTTCCCAACCTTTTTTTTGAGGAAGAATATACTGGGTTTGGAGCCTTTTCTTTCCAGGTAATAAAGGGAATTTAAAAGTGTGAGAAAACAATGTGAGCCAGGCCAATCACTATGAGAAACAGTGAAGAGCACTCCAAAAAAAGCAATTTGACTATGCAGTGACCTCGAAAGCAGCCAGAAATTGTCATTCACTTCCTTTATGAACCTTAAATTACTTCAGTGTTTGTCAGTGTTATTTCTTAATCACTTATTCATCACAATTCTTAACATGGAAAAGCTGTTTAAAATGAGAATCCCATAATAGTCACTGTAAAATATTTCTTGGCCTCCAAACAAACATTATAGAACTAATTCTAGAAGAATTAAATAAAGTAACATGTAGGCTGTCATTGCTGAGTTCTTCAGGGAAGAACATCTAAAATCCATAAAGTACCAAAATCATGATTCCAGATTAAAATATAGGCAGGCAATCAAATCTAAATTTCTTTTAGTCTTACCTGGAAGAGTTCTTTGACATTAAAACTGTTATTGCCTCATCTGATGCTTTTATTTATACACTGCACAAAGTGCTACTACTGTTTTTTTTTTCTCTATTCACACTGCCCACCATGCTATAGAGCTGCAGAGCACAGATTATTGGATACTGGCATTTTTGGAATAAATCTTCAAAGGAAAAAGACAGACTTTTTTTCCAGTTCAATTACACAAAGAATCCAAGTCTACCTCTGTATCTTAAATCATCAGCATTAGTGAAGAGTGGGTTTGTTTTTCTTGTAAAAGCTGACATCATTTTAACAGATATATTTTGTTTAATCTATTTTCATACTTAATTTTGGTATTTCAGTCTGGTGGGATTTGTTTTTCTAACAAAATATCTGGGCACTGATGCCCAATCCCACAAACAAGCAAATTATTGCTGTAGTTAAGGAAAGGGTGTCTTTTCTGTGGATTTGTTGATTTAAGGTAAAGAAAAGGGTTCTGCTGTGAACATCTAGAATTCATTCACCCTAGGACCAACATACGATTAAATTTTAATAATAAGTTTTAATTGTGGTCTCAAAAGAATTCTGTATCTTCACCATAAAGGGGTCCCTGTTCTTTTTTTTTTTTTTGGAATCTAAGTAAAATATAATTGGATATGGCCATTTTTTCCATGATTATTCTATCTAAATTCCAAAGTAATTGAGTGTTATGTTAGATGCAGTTTCCATCTGATAAGGGGCACCTGTCCTGTTCTAGGTTTTATCTTGTAAACCAGAGTTGCCTTCCCTTCCCCATCAATGAAAACATGCAAGTAGTTCTTTAGGACATTTAAAACAAAACATTTTTTATAATGGCTCAGATACTTCATTGGTTTTGCTTTAATTAAACTTCTGTCACCTGTTGCTCTGCAACATGTAATTCCCATTAAGTCATGACAAATTTAGTTTTCAGCTGCTCCAGGAGATGTTAATGTGAACATATCAATATTCATGTGTCTTGACAGATCGTGAGGTTTAATAAATTGCTTTCTATAAAATATTTTTTGTGGAATCAGGGGTGTTCCTGTGATAGCACAAAGGAAGCCTGAAGCTGAGATATATAAAACATCATTTGCTTTTCACTGCATCTTCAAGTTAATAAATTATTTCTCTGGAAAGTAATGAGGGATTTGTTTTAGGCAAAATATAAAAAAAAATGAAGAAGACAATTAGGATTAAAAAAAGCGCTTCACTTTCATGTGATTAAATGCTCAGTTTGCTCATAAAGAGGGATTCTTAGTGACCCAATTCTGTTACTATTTTATTTTGGTCACACCAGAAATTTGTCATGATTATGTTTTGGCTTACAAGGAAATTCAACATATGGCTGTTTGTTAGGAGAGTGTGGTCAGAACTGAGCAGTGTGTGCTGGAACGAGGAATCCTCAGAACTGGGGTTCGGTCTGAAGAGCAGCATCACATATGTCTGTTTGCATTTTTATGAATAAATCAAAAGATAGATGACAACTATGTATCTAATAGGAAGGCCATGTGTTTTAAAAACTATTTTAATGGATTTTACTTCTGTAAATATAAATAGAAGCAATACATAAAAAACCCCAGTGAACATTAGCACTTGTATAATACAATTATTAGCATATTGCTAATATAAACAAAAAAGGTCTTTAATATTTCAATCAAAACAGCCTTGAAGAATATTATCTCTGTGCCTACCTTCTAGTGAAAGTCTATGGAAGAAACACCAAACAGCCTTTCAGGTCTTTTAAAGTTTCATTTCCTTTTTGCTTATCCCAGGAGGATGACAGCAGAGTGGTCTTTTTCCAAAAATTCTCAGGAGGAAATTAAAAATCCTGCAGAAGGAAAGACAATGTAATCGTTTTCCTGGTGATTATTTCTCTTTGTCTTCATATCTTTCATAAGGAATTTACTTCTCTCTTCCATAACTCTTCTTCCCACATATGTATTCGGCGAATATTCCTGTCCCCTGTAGTGTGTATGACTATTATGTCAGGTTGGATACTTTGTGATAGTTTGGGGAAAGAAAATGAAACAAAATGTGTCAGGGATCTAAGGATTATTTAGGTCCCATTACACAAAGGTGAGAGCTACAAGGGTTTATGATAGTATTGGAGTCAGCCAATTAACCCCTTTATTTTGAACCAGAAAGTGGTAACCCAGCTGTGATCAGGGTTAGGGCTGAAGAAAGAACTTGGTTTTTTACAAGATCTTTTAAATATTGGTGAGTTAGAGGAAGGGATAGAGCTGATAAAGCTCATTTTTTGTTTCCATATAGAATTATAGATTATAGATTAGCATGTGGATTAGCTATGGTAAAGGCCTTGCTGAAGAGCATGGTTTATTTCTGGGGTCAACATGCCCTGGAAGCCTTGCCTGCAGACCCATCTGCATGAGCAGCATTACAATTTGGAAAGAACAGAGCTGGAGAGATTTGCAAGGTAGAACAAAACAATAGGCTTTTGGTCATACTTAGCTCTTAGCATTCTGATAGTACAAGCCCTGTTTATTGCTTTCTAACCATATAAATTCATTAGCACCCTGGGAGCAGCCACGAGTGTCTCACTGCTCCACAGATGAAGATATTTCCGAGTAATGCTGCTGTAAATACAGAAGTTCACAGCCAGATGGTGTTGGGGGGAACTTGGCAGCTCTCTGCCCAGTAAAATATGGCGAGGTTAGTTAGGATGAGGATCTGAGCACCAGGTTCTTGGCAAGAAGCTGGTGTACCTGCCTGCCTGGTCGTTTACTTTTACATTTATGTGGTATCTTAGACCTCAGGCAAGCCTGAAAGGTGTTACAGTGACAAGCAATGGGAACAGTCATCACCTTGGAGCACAATGCAACAGCACGAGGGAGGAGAATTTGGGCCAAGGAAATAAAGGGAAACCCCTACTCTTATAATAAAATAATGTCAAACAGATGGTAACCAATTCAGTGCATGGTGAGATGTCAAAACATGTTGAGCACCATGTTGGGACCTGCTTAGGGAAAATCACAGAGCTATTTATTCTGTTACACTTTTGAAAAACCTATTAATTTAATAGTAGGAATAAGCCTTTGTATGGTTGCAGGTCTGCTGCTGCTCATTCTACTTAAATAAGGTTATAACCAGGAGCAGCTGTCAAGTTCAAGGAGTGATACCTAATTTGGCTGTTACAAAGGACTGGTGCCCTATGATTTCTCTTGATAAAAATATCAAAGGTAGGAATGAATCATCACTTTCACTCTGAAGACTTCACCAATGCAAAGAAAAACAAAATATGTGTTCTTCTGAACAGGCATGTATTTCTTTTTTTATCTGAGACATCAGAAATGGGTACTGAGGTGTTATCACTGAAACTGCACAATTTTTCTCTCTCTCTTCTTCTCCCTTCATCTGCCACGTCAGGTTTTTTCTTACCATTTGATAACAGTTCTGGTGCAGCTGCATTTTTATGCTACTATTTCATTTTGCTGGTAGACATTCCTATTTACATGAGTCTGTTATAGAGCAACAAAGAAGAAAAAAAACCAGTACGTGATCTTGTATCACATGGCTGCTTCTAGCAAAATATGTATTTAAGGGCCTTCTTAAAGGGAACCAATCTAACTTGAGCCTTCACCTAAATTATGAGGAAAACTCTGTCCCAAAGGCTTTTAAGAGCCAGCTTCTTTGCTTGCAAACACTCAAAAAAAAATCTTTATTTGGAAAAAGTAAATTATAAACCTGTATATCAGTAAACTGATGCTATTGTTGAACGTGTTGGGCAGCTGAGAGAGGCTCATGATCCAGCCAAGCAGCTCATCCGGCTGGTTAAATTTGGGATATTGTGTGGGAGACCCAGAGCCAGCGTTCACACTCTGAAAGGAAAGGGGAGCATTAATGTAGGTGAGATGAGACCCTTAAAGACCCATTTCCTCTCCCAGTGTGTGGATCAGCTGTTCCACACCGTCCTGCAGAGAAGATGCAAGGAGCATCAGCCGCGCCTTGTGATTCGCACGCAATAAAGAACTGAGCTGTCAGAAGGAGAACCCAGCTCTTCTGCTTCCCCCATTTTCTAAATCCAAACTGATGTACAGATACGGTGATATCCCAATGGAATTAGAAACAGTGTGGATATTTAACAGTAATTCTGGCAGTGAAAACAGAGGGGGCTAATGACATTTGCTGAGGAGATGGGCTGCAGAAAGGGAAAGGCAGAGGAGCCTCAAGTTCTCCTCACAATGAGACTTGTTCAAAATCTACCTTTAGACACAGTAGGGTTCCAATATCAGGGCAGGATGTGGTATTTTACTAAAATGCTACCATACTACCATGACAATTGACCAGCTCATGCACAGCAAGCTCTTTACTGCATTTCTGTTTAAGAGCTGATCTCTCCTGGGCAATGTGGATGTGCATTCCCAAGTGGAGTCCAAAAACCAAATTGGCAGTGCAGGTAGTGGACAATAAATTAGATTTTAAAAACACTTTCCAGCTTTGTAACTTGAAATGAATCCAGCTATGTAAGTTTGAGACAAGAAATACACCAGAAATATGTCAGTGTTCCAGGGGTGGACTCGGGGAGGTGGAAGAAAGCACAAATCTTTAAAATTATTTGTATCAAGTCGAATGTAATAAATCCATCAGTGCATTTCTTGATCAGCTAGATGCCCAGCCAGTATTAGCATCATTAAAATGAATGTTGGAGAGAAGAGTATCTTATTTTTTGTCACTCAGTAACGATTACTTTTAAGGACCACACCACCGAGGTTTCTGTTCCCAGGTTAAACCTTGCCCAGACACCATGCAGCAAGGGGCTGTGTTTTGCACCCCTGTGCTGTCTGCAGGCCACAGCAGTGCTCCGTGCTGGTGTTTCCCACTGAATTCTCGGCACGGATCCATCCTTACACAAGGTCATCCTGCATCCCATGATGGATGCATCACGGACACAGCGGGTGCCGAGCTGCCGAGCTTTTCACCAGTGCTTCATTTGCAAGTTAATCACCTGTATCTGAATAAAACGGCCATCCAAAAGGGTTATAAAGGTCAGGCAAGCATTTTACACAAGGAAATTTAAAGCTTCTGAAAACTTTTCCATCTCCCCTCTGGCTGTCCTACCTGGCAGGAGCGGCTGCCAGCTATGACGTCTAGAGTGAGGTTGAGCCAGCTCCACTCAGAACTACTGAGAATGAGTCATTTTTGCCTGTTAAAATTTGGCAAAGGAAAACAAACAAACAAAAAAGAGGTGAAATACACGACAAGCGGGAGCAAACCCGTGAGGGCAGAGCAGCACCAGCTGCTCTGCTGTGCAGCAGTGTCCGAAGGCCCTCCTCTGCTCCCTCCGGCTGCGGAGCTGGGGAAGCCCCGCGCCCCCGAGGTCCCCGCAGCGTCCCCTCAGAGCCCGGGGCCGCTCCCGCCCTCACGGGGCCGCTCCCGCCCTCACGGGGCCGCTCCCGCCCTCACG
>WEIT01014360.1:207413-238937 GCA_013389985.1 Dryoscopus gambensis
GGCTCGGGGGCGGCGCGGCTCTGAGGGGCCCGCGGCGGCTCTGAGGGGGGCTCGTGTCCGCCCGCTGCCAGCTCCGGCATTCGGGGTCTCCGCGCCCTCCCAGCGAGGTGGTGGGGTCACCGTCCCTGCAGGTGTTTAAGGAAAGACTGGCCGAGGCGCTGAGTGCCGCGGGGAAGTTGACGCGGTAGGGTTCGCGCACAGGTTGGACTCGATGGTCTCGGAGGTCTTCAACGTAATTGCTTCTGTGCTTCTCCCCACTTTAATTGCCGGGACGCTCCAGGCGCGTTTAAGCTTATAAGTTTTGTCACCAAGGAAATGTCGATGTTGCTTAAATTTACATCTCCTCTCGTCCATATTTTTTGCTCAAAGTGAGCCAGTCAAGTGCTTCCTGAATGTCCCTGTTCCTTTTTTCAGGTGATCGTTTATATGAGATAAGCTGTAAAGATGCTGAAGTTTAAATGTGGAGCCCGAAATCCGGTCGAGGCAGGACCAGTGGAGCCTATCACCAGCCGCGTGTCTCGGCTAAATCTGCTCTTGCAGGTGAAGAACATCTGGCCTGGGAGCGGCTGATCTCGGTTTTGTCCTTGTCCATTCCCAGTATCTCAAAATACAGCTTTGCTTGTTTGGCTGCGGAAACCATGCCTGTGTCATTCTTTGGGGGAAGCAGTAAAGGAAGGGATAACTAGGTGAAGTTCAAGGTGTATCTGGTTTGCACAAAGTTCAGTGGATACTAACCAGTCTTATGTTTTGTGCATCTGTTGATGTTTTAGCCTGATGGATTTTTCCACATGAAGATGGAATATTGCTTTCTGTGCCCTGTAATCTTTAGTTTTTTCATGGGTGAAGGAGCTCTGGGTTTGTCCTGAGATGAATTTACCTAAGGGGCTGCTATTTGATCATCTGAGGTTCAACAGCTTTTCCTTCTAGAGCTACTAATGATGATGATTGTTAAAATTATTTGTACCATGAATAATCCTGCATGATACAATGTCAAGGAAAAAGCCAGTCAGATCAGAGTCATCAGGAGGATGTAGATTGTTAAAATTTGAATCATGGCTTTTTTTGAAACTGTCCTTAAAGGATTGCTTTGTCTAAAAGAAAAATACCTGTAATAGCTATTACAGATAGACACAGTGAGTTGATATATTTACCTCACACTTCTGTATCATTTGCCTAATTTCTGAAGTAGTGATTTTAAAATCGATAATATATAATCTGCTCTATACATCTGTTATTGATTTGAGGCTTTTCATTGTTGTCTGAGACTCCATCTGCTGTTGCTGCTTTTTTTTCCAGGGGAAACCACTCTTTGTGACTCAACAGCAGATGTCTCCTCTCTCCTGGGAAGGCATCCTTGATTCATTATTTGTTCTTTTTGAAGAATGCAGAAACCCTGCTTTAATGAAAATTAAACATGTTGGCAACTTTGTCAAGAAGTGTAAGTTTGTTTAGACTAATTTTCAGGTGTCACTTTATAAAACAATTCTTAAGAGTCTGGATGTTAGAGTAATGCTTTAGTTGCTTTGATTGTAACCCAGGACTTTGAGCATCTGATTTTTTGTTGGCAGACTCAACTCTGCAAAGGGGATCTTGGCAATCTTAGTAAAGCTTTGTTCAGGTCTGAGAAGATCAAATGCAAGTGGCTTTTGAAGTGCTTAGACTCAAACATGCATCCTTCTTAGTCTGTACTGTATTTATATTTGAGGAGGTACTTTTTTGGAAAGTGAGTACTGGCTACAGCAAAGCTTCAAGTGTGCACCACAGCAGGATGTCAGAAGTTGAGAGCAGGATAGTGACTATGAGAAAAAAAGATTTGAGAGAGGAACTTGGTAATCTTTGGCTCTTTTGCCTTTTGGATTACATCTGTTACCTGAGTTTTGCATGTGTAACTGATAAAGATTATTTCAGTGCTTCAGAAATACAGGAGTAAATATTTTGCTGATAATGTGCTCAGATTCCTTTTGGGGAAGAGAAAAGAAAATCTCCATCAATTTTTCCATTAAGGTATAGCAGGAACACATTTGGTTTCAAGTAATATGTCATGCCCTCCATTATAGTTGCATTCAGTGGTTTGTAGGTATTATTTGCAGACGGTAATTTTCTGCTAGTTTGAAGAATTTTTAGAACAATCTCCCATGAGTGATTGATTATCACAGTTCATGCTGTTTGGAACTCATCAGTGGAAAACTTGAGCTGAATATCTGCAATAAATGCCTGTGGTTGGTTGTTAGGCAATAGACTGATGCCCCCCTCAGGCGGAGGAGCAAATCCTGCCCCTGGCCTAGAATTCGCTGGGTAAAGCCCTCATGTTTAGAGAATATAATTTGTATTGATAAAGGATGGCTGGAAAGAAGTTAGAAACCAAAGAGGCTCTCAGCCTCTGATGTTATGAATGGGACAGAATTATCGTTGCTATGGGAACTGTCTTAGCATTTCCTGATCCTTTTGTATGTACCATATTTCAGACTTAACTCTGCATTGAAACAGTCTTTTTCTAGTTCTGATGCATGCTGTTATTTTTAAGAAGCATATTCTGGAAAGATTTAACATTTCTTGAGAATCTGGAATTAATTTGGGGGGTTTTTTGGCTTTGGTTTGCTTGGTTTTTTTTAAATTTTATTCCCTAGTTTCGATGTTGTCTCCTTTTTATAAAATGCCAGTTGCCTAATGTAAAAATAAGTATTTCATTTTTATAGATGCAGAGGCTATCACTGAACTAAAGGAACTGCAACCCAGTGTGAAGGATTTTGAAGTGAAGAGTGTGGTTGGCTGTGGTCACTTTGCAGATGTCAAAGTAGTGAGAGAGAAAGTCACTGGTGATGTCTATGCCATGAAGGTGATGAGCAAGGAGTCTTTGCTGATGCAGGAGCACGTATGTATATTTTCCTGTTACGAGAGTAGGAGGATAAATTGCAAATTGCCGAACACTTCCTTTCCGTCACTATTATTAGAACTGAGTTAAAAATATATCTTGAGAAAGTTCATCCTACATTTCAGTGAAGCAATAAATTTGTGTGTAGTTTTGCTGTGTTTAAAAGCTGTTGTCACAGTCTATGGGTCTATTGGGTGAGGTGCCATCCTCAGGTGCCAAAACATGGCCCTTGTTGTAAAGAGCTTCCCATCTAATTGTTAGAAAAGAAAAACGGGTGATGAAAACACTGAATCAGCATTGATCTTGATGATGATGGCTTGAATTTTCAGACAATATTCATTAAGGGTTTTTTTATTTTAAAGAGCAAAGTAGAATGTCAAGAGTGGGTGTGAATGCAAACTGTGGTGACTGGATTTTTATGGAGAGCCTCTTGCTAGCTTGAGAAATGTGTTACTTGGAAATTTAAAAAAGGGATAATGGAGGTTGTTGTCATAGTTTGGTGAGAAACAGAAGTTAATCTTTGCTGACATGAGATGACAAGTAGGACAGAGATACTCCATGAGAGACCTCATGAATTTATACAATACCTGCATCAGTTGTTCCCAATACATGGTGCAGTAAGGTTGCTCCTGATATCCCTCAGCATTGTTTGTGGCTAGCAGAAATGAAGCTCAACTAAAATTACCCTTTTTGTGGCATAGATTGACAAGAAAGCAGGGTATGATGCCCTCACATGGCACTTGCTCAGGAAACAGCACTTAATAATTTCTGTGTAATTTTTTTGTGGTGTGTGCCAAGTTTCTCTAAAACTGGGGGATTCTAATGTATTCTCACTCCCTCTCATCATGATGTAACGGAGTACTTTTTTGGTAGGTGTCATTTTTTGAGGAAGAACGCAGCATATTAGCTCAGAGCACCAGTCCATGGATTCCACAGTTACAATATGCATTTCAAGACAAGAAAAATCTCTACTTGGTAATGCCTAGTCTTTGATTTTCTCCTCTATTGAACACCATTGCGGTTGGTTTATTAAAGAACGATGTGATGGTTGAAATGTGCTTGTTTTCTGTAAATTTTCCTTCACTACATACCACTGTTTGATATGTGCCCAGTGGAATATTGGGGAGTTGAATGGAATATCTTGTATATCTGTTCCTTTAAAATTTTATGTAGGTTATGGAGTATCAGCCTGGCGGGGACTTGCTGTCACTCTTAAACAGATACGAGGAGCAGCTGGATGAGAATATGGTGCAGTTTTACCTTGCAGAGTTGGTGTTGGCCATTCACAGTGTCCATCAGATGGGTTATGTCCACCGGTATGTAAAGGTTGCTTTGGGTGCTTCTCTATTCTGCCCTCTTTCAGGACACTATTTCACATGCTTTGTCAGAAGACAAAATTAGAATATTAATCAAACTCTCAGCTATAATTGTAGCTCAGGGCATTAGCTTTGATGTAAAGTTCAGACTAGTATCAAGAAAGGATTGTTACATATATTTTTCTGGAGGCTCAGTAAAAAGAAGCCTTAATGTTCCACTATAAAAAATTCAAATCTTTTCCACGGATTGCTGCTTTTGGCACCAAATACTATGGGAAATTAATGTAATTGTTAAAAACTGTTGTGTGCTGATTGGTGAACATGGCAGTATGGTATGTTGGAGTAGTTAAATACCAGAGTTTTCTCTCAAGGCTTGGAGACTGTTACTGTGTGCATTTTCAAATCATATTGGTATTTTAAAAAATGATTCCATTCTGAGGATGTGGAAATGTTAGGAAGTATTTCATGTTCCAAGAGTTTGTAGTGGCTGCACTTGGGGCACGGGCTGTGGCTTTCTAGTGCAAGGCCACTGCCTGGATTTGGAAGATGTGTAGAAAAAATTGTGGGGGAATTTGGGGAGAAAACCACAAAATACTTTACTGTAACTCAGTTGCAATGTGATCAACGTGCAAAATCACCTTCTCTTTTCATCTGCTATCAATAATTATTAACCTTCCATGCAGTAAGGGGAACTTCAATATTTCTGTATTTGCTTATGAACAGGACAACTGTTGGAAATAAGACTCCCATTTGAAAGGCTTTATGCATAGTGGTTGAGTATAGCTGAATAGGGATATGCTATTACCTGGATGTGATAGTAGGGAATGTTCTGGAAAAGTTCTGATTGCTTTCTTCTGGCTTACAGAGATATCAAACCAGAGAATGTTCTTATAGACCGAACAGGACACATTAAACTGGTGGACTTTGGGTCAGCTGCCAAAATGACAGTAAACAAAACGGTAATAATGTGGATTAAAAATTTGTCTGTGGCTTGTTCAGATAGTCCAGTCGAAAAGGGGAAACTAACTTGGCATCTGTTCTTTGATCACACCTCGCTCTTCTCTCTTTTGCCTTTCTTGTCCACTATGGAGTCTATTCACAATCATATTTTTCCATTTGTGAATAGCTTTTCAAGCATGAGCTCAAATATCTTTTGCAGCCCTCAGTAGATAAATATTTAGTTATTAAAATGTTAATACACAAGACAGGTAAAGGTAAGTCTGCTTTCTCATGATGCTGCACTGTGATACAAAATCATACTTCTAGAGGTTCTTACAGCTGTTCAATGCTGTTTTTAAAGAAGACACAGATTTATAGTTGGAATGAAAATTGTGCCTGTTGTAGTTAAGGTGATATAACTTTGAAGACTGGGGAGCTCTTAATCAAAATGAATCACATTTAAATATTCTGGGCTTCACTCACCAGAAAGTACTGCATCAAATCTGAATCAGTGGAGTTTTTTATAAGTTGCTTGTAAGTTTTGGTAACTGCATACAACTTCCAGATAAGATTTTTAAAATTTAAATGTATCTAAGTGAGAACATGAAGTTCTGTACTATATTTCTGTCTTGTTTTACGACTTTATATTTCCATAACATTTTCTTTGTAGTGTGATTCTTAATATCCTGTTTTCCCTGTTCTTACATTTTCAGTGCTTCTCTGCATTGCATTTTCCTTTCAAGCTTTTTTCTTCACACTGTATCTTCAGTCACTCACAGGTTTTTTGTGTTAGCCTGCCTCCTGTTTTGTTTCATTCTTTATGCCACTCAGTACAAAAATGATTGCAGCATTGGCTCCTGAATTACCTTTTCTAAGCCGTCCAGAAATTTAAATATTAGTACTTTGCTGATCATGAACACTAGGTAAGAAGGTAAGAGTGACCTTACCTATGTGATGAGAGCAGAGAATATTTATGCCTAAATTTGACCATTTTTGAAATTTCAGTTATGATGTCCCTGTTAATACTAGTTGAAGCAGAGTATGTTTGCTGTTTAAAACATCAGTGTAGTATTTCTGTGCTTTTTGGAATGCTACTTTTCTACTTTAGCAGTTTGTACTTTATAGTAACAATTAGCTCTGATAATTTGACTCTCTTATACCAAATAGCTTGCTTTGTTTGTTCATCAGCAGTTTCCTTAACCTGGCACTTATTTGCTAAACAGCTTTGCTTAAAATTACTTACTTCACTTGGGAGGCTGAAGATTATGTCTCATTAAAAAAAAAAAAAAAAGGTAAAAAAACCCCAAACCTTTGTTTTATTAGCAAGATGACATTGAACAGGAAGTGTTGTAATTTTGCTTGGTTTATCTTTGCTCCTAGGTAAATGCCAGGCTCCCTGTGGGCACACCTGACTACATGGCACCAGAGATGCTGACAGGGTTGGGTGGGGATGGCAAAGCCTCCTACGGCCCCGAGTGCGACTGGTGGTCCCTCGGAGTCATCGCCTATGAAATGATTTATGGAAGGTCCCCCTTCACTGAAGGCACTTCAGCAAAAACTTTCAATAACATCATGAACTTCCAGGTAGAGAGAACTCCTTCCCTCTTCTCAAGTAAAAAGGTTGTAACTCAAGACTGCTTTTCTCAACTTTTTAAAAAGTTTATGGATGTCTCTTACTTCATCATGTTCATAAAATATTTGGAATATATGCACTGTATTATATTTATGTCTCTGTATTATAGATATCAAGTTATTTTTTGTAACAGGTGTCATCATCCCTGATTCAAAAAATCCTAAGGCAAATCTTTAGAAGTTTGTGAGAATTTTTGGGGAAGTGTCTTGTTTTACTCTTCCATTTGTGTGTGCTGTTGGCCATTGTCCAGCATAAGATGGCGACCTGGGATACCATTTGCCTGGGTGGGAATGGTTGTTCCTGTGATCTTTACTGCAGTAAATGCATATAAAAGCCTATTTGGATAAAATGCACCATGCTTTTGTTTGTGTGCTATAAATATTCATCCTTTGTACCTGACATATCTCAGAATAATGACACTTAATCTTACTGTTCTGAGCCTGTTTTCCTTCTGAGCAGAAATCCGTTTCTTTCTAATGCAGAGATTTTTGAAGTTCCCAGAGGATGTGAAAGTTAGCAGTGACTTTCTTGACCTGATCCAGAGCCTGCTCTGTGGGCAGAAGGAAAGGCTGGGTTATGAGGGCCTCTGCTGCCATCCATTTTTTTCTAAAATTGACTGGAACAATATCCGTAATTGTAAGTAGAATAAAACTGTATTTATAAACAATTCCTGGATTTTTTCATAATGTCAAAATTTGTACAATGAGTATTTAAGTGTGTTTGATCTGAATTATTCATGATGAAACAGCACTGGTTCCTGGAGCAGGTGTTTTTAACAAAACAGCTCATTTTGGTTTTTGCAAAGGCTATGTTAACATCTGAGGTGAAAACTGTAAGGTAAGAGGAAGCTTAACAAAATTCCATATGAATTTCTGATGCAATTGCCATGTTACTGCAGGCACTAGGCTGGAAAATCAAAATGGTCTGTTCCATGTTCTTCCTCAGATTAAAATGCATCAGTATGTTTGTTCAGGCCTTTCCCACCTCAGTTTGCTTAATTTTGGCTTCATCTGTTGTTGTTGTTGTTGTTGTCTTCAGCTTTCTCTTTTGTTACTTGTGAACCAACCTCACTTAAGTTTGGTTTATTTTTTGTAGTTCCAGTAGGAGATGAAATGTCTGTGGCCATAGGGCCATTGGAGTTTTTTGTCAGAGTCAATGGGGATAACCTATTACTACTTTTTTTGATCAAAAATCTGTTCATTCAACCAGGAACGGAATAAAACCAGTGAATCAGATAATTCTCTATGCAGAAAACTGTTTATAATACTATGTAAGCAATGGAATTTAGTATTTGGAAGTACTGAGGCACCAGCTCCATGGCAAAAGCAAATATTTCACAGTTCATCAGTGATCTCTGTATGGGCATCTGATTGTGTTGGAGAACATTTTAAATTATTTGGACTGTAAGATTATCTTGGCAAGCAACATGTCTGCCTTATGTTTTTATCAAATATGCTGTAAGGGAATGATTGTGCTCTATTTTCCATGATAAACTGCTAAGCCGGTGCTTCTACTTTTGATGACCATCTCAGCACTTCAGCTTTCAGCTCCACAGTGTGTTTGCTCACTTTTCTGTTGATTCATTAATTTTGAACTTGTGGAGCTGCTGTTCTGTTAAATTCCATTTTTCCTGCTCTTTGAGAGCCACTGAGCCTCGAGCCCTTTTCATCCCTTTAGCATACATTTCCCAGTGCTCTCTGCCTTCTCTCCCCAGAGCCCTGCCTAAGCCACCAGTTTCTGTTCCTGAATTTTGTGTTGCATTTATACTATATTTGCTCAGATATAGAAAGAAGAATGACTTGTGAGCATATGTTCTGGTGTTTCCTTGGCAATTGCCTGTCTAGTATTCACACAGCTGCACGAGTTAATGGAGCATTTTGCCATTTCGTATGACAGCGGTGATGCTGATGGACAAGCCGGTAGGCAGCCCTGGTGTGTTGTAATGTTGGAATAATCATTTGGGATTTTAAAAATCCCATTTCTGTCTGCAGCTGGCCAGCGGATTGCATCATTCCCTGTAATATCCCCACCGACCTACTGTGAGGATTCATGCAGTTTTGACCCCTCACTTCATTGTTATGCCTCATACTTGATAAACCCCCACTGTAACTAGCACAAAACACAGCAGTCTCCGTGCTTTGAGCAGCAGATTCAACGTATCACCTATTGCTTTGCTCTCGGCAGTGATTCTCCCTGTGCTGGTTTTTCAGAGCAGTGTTGCTGTCAGTTCTGTTCAAAACCTGTGTCAGGTTTGACTTGGGCTATCTAAAAGCTAAAGGTTTCTTTCCAATCTTGGCCTCTGCTGATAGTGGTGTTTAACTGGAGCAATGGCAGCCTGAGAAAATGAGTGCTGGGACAGGTCATAGGATTTAGATTTACGTTAAAGAATCTCACTCCCCTCCAGTTAATCTGGTCAAAGACTTTAAGGTTATGGAGTGTTGGACTTGGTGATCCTAAAGCCTTTGCTAATTGACATGACTCTGATTCCACAATTGTTAAACAAATTCTGCGTCAGTATAGTTGGACTTCCCTATAGTCTATAAGGGCAGTGATGTAATTTCTATTTCAGGCTGAGAAAGGTGGGGAAAAAATTGGTACCTTTGCCTTGCAGGTATTTAATTATCATGCTGAGAGCTCCAGGATAGCCATTCTTAATGCACCGATTTTTCTTAAGAGTGTGTCATTAAGGGGCTTTTCAGTGTTACATTTTGTTGTTATGGTAACCTATGAAACACTTGACTTTTTAGTAAACCCCTTTCCACAAGATTGTTGCCTCTAAAAAAAGCTCCCAACTTCACTGGGTCCAAGTAATGGACTGTAAGTGTCTGTAGAAGCAGCTCTTAAGTTACAGAAACAGAATCAAACCATTAAACCTAAGGTCAGGTTTATCTGAATTTGTCTCAACACATGATTTTACCCTTTGTTGGAGTATTGTACTGAAACACGTGCATAGATTCTGCTCTCTGTTGATTTCTGCTATTTAATGACTTCTAAAGCTTATTAAACTCCCCCTCAAACAGATACCACCACACTGCCTCCCCAAAAATAAAATAAACCCAAACTTTCAAAAGTTTGTGTTCATTTACTGAAGAATTTTCTGAAAATATTTTGGAGTTTATTTACTTGAAATAAACATATTTCCATCTGTTTCAGCTCAATGATCAGCTATTTCACTGGAAAGTTGATAACAGAACCATTTGTGTACCTAAAAAGTATCTAAAATCAGAGGTAGAGAATGAGGGAATGACGTACTTGAGTTATCAGCAACAAGGCTGCATTCTATATAATTTGGCGATTTTGTTAGTTGTCTTTTGTTTTTTGAAATCCATAAACCGCATCAGATTTTTAATTTGGAACCAAAAATCTGCTTCCTGAAGTCTAGCTGGGAGATGGTCAGAAGACTTCCATTGTTACCTAAGGAATATGCATATAGCATAAAGAGCCTTTCATTTTAAGAATTGCTTTGTAACTCTTATCCAAGTGATCTTGAAAATGGAATGGCATATTTGGACTTGCACATAGAAATTATATATATGAAAAAACAAGAATTAATGTCTTGTGCAAACAGAAGAACTTGAGTATTGAAGACTGATTTTAAACTGTGTTCTGCTATTAAACAGGCAGGACCCAAATCTCATTATTCATGAGTGCAAGACACTTACCCTTATGAACACCACGTTGTCATTCAGTATGTTAACAGTCACACATTGTGGTGTTTCACTGAAATTTTTGTCTTCAGAAAAAATGTGTTGACTTGCTTCTTGAAGTGGAGATCACTTGCATTGCAGGTTGGAAATCACTTTTATTAATAGAAATGTATGTGTTGTATCATTGTCTTGGCAAAACAGTAAAGGTGTTAAGATAATATTGTATAGGTAGGTTAGAACTAGCACAATGCCTTTTTATAAGTGGTCTTAGTGAAAATATCCTTAGATTTCATCGCTGGGATTGTCTATTTTTCTTTCATAACACTTTCTCAAATAGGTCTGCTAGAGCCTGAGGAAGAGTAATGCCTAATTTATTTAAAAAGGCTGTGTGGATGCTTTTCCTCAGAAAGCATTTATAGATCACCTTGTAGATCAAGAAGTGACACATTTTTATCCTTAAGAAACATTCTGTATTGCCTTTAAGTTTCCTATTTCAGTTGAGTCTTTCACTGTCCCAGGGGAAATGCAATCTCTCTTTTCTGAATTTGCATGAAAATATTTTGAAAGGATGGAAAGACCTAGTTAAGGCAGTGTTCTTTGTACCAGTCATAAATACACTAATGCAGACTTAAAAGAAAAAAAAAGTCCTTTTTTTAATAAGACACATTTTATCTAATCTTATTACGAGCTGATTAAGGTACTGGAGTGTGTGTGGTGGCTTTGGATTTTTTCTTTTTCCTTTTTTCTTTTTTTTATTTTTCCCCTTAAACTTAGCAACCTACAACACCCCCTTTTCCTCTGAAAGTCATTCTTTGGAACAGATGGAAGAGGGTTACATCCTTCCACAAGTGGGGAGGTATCTAGGCAAGGAATTGGCTTTCTTAAAACATGCAGTTCTCTGCAAGATGCTTTAAATGGTAAACAGAACTTGTACTTTCGTTGTAACGTATTGGAGACAAAAGGAGGTCTTTGTGCCCAGCGGGTTTGTGTGAGTAGAAGCATTGGGTTTGCTGTCTTTTGGAGTAATACTTTTGCCTCCCTTTTGGGTGAGCCTGAGAAAAGTGCAAATTTGTCACCTTGTCAGATGTGATGGCATGGTGTTCACATTTATTTCTCAGAGGCTTGTCTTGACCTCTGCAAGAGGATCCTTCCCTTTAAAGAAGCAACTGATGAGCACATCAGTGTATTTGCACTCGCCAGTCTTCATCTTGTTCTGAAAATACTATCATTGTGTGACGGCTTTCTGATTTTAAGCAAGACATAATAACTTGACATTATGCCATCATGTGACCCGCACTTGAGAACAAAATTGCTTGTCTGTTTTAGCTTGGTTTTACAAGACTCCTCTGTTTATTCTGTGGGTATTTATGACATTGGACAAAGGACTCCTTAGCCTGAGGAATGTAAGTCTATGAAGAAGCTACCAAATAATTAACATCATCAGACAGAGTGGATCCAGCTTTTTTTTTTAAGTTATTCCCTCTTACTCTTGAGTGATTTTTTTTTTCTCCAGTGTGCTGATATGTCTTCAGAAGTTCTGCTTCTCATTTTCAGCCACTGTGACAAGTTCAGAACTACTTAACATCTAGAGGTGTTTTTGTTGAATGACTGTTCTAAGTTTTCTCTTTAGTTGCTACTATTTCTTGATACAAATATTGTAACAAAGTTATACTGCAGAGTTGCAGAAATTTTGGACTGTTAGTCATGGATTTTAGTGAATACAAAATAAAGGGCAAAGGGTTTTCTCATTATTTTTTAATCTAATATTCACAATTTCTCTTCTTTGTTCTCATATTTTATTAAACATCAGAGGAAGCTGTAGTGTAAAACGTTGTGCTCTTTAAACCAGTTTCCCACTAGCCCCAAAGGTTTGCTCTGTCTCGCATTCAGTTTTATCTTTGTGCATCCATTGTTCCCCCACTGAGCGCTTTTTCATCTTTTTATGTGCATGCAGAGTTAAATGATATTTTCTTTTATGCATGTGGTTTGTGTAGGAATTCTTATTGTTGGTAAGAGGAACAACTTTCTTTTTAATTGCAAGGGCTTGAAGATGACTCTTAAGATTTTAATTTGCTAATTTCTGGTGGGAAGTAAGGCTTTAGATCTCTTTCTCAGAGCTGAAGTTACCTGTCGGGCTCTGGGGAGTACAAAACAGGGTGCTTGTACAGTTATAAAAAGGCAGCTAAGTTGGTTTTTGCTACCTCTTTAGAAACATTCTAGACTCTTGCAAATGACGTGAAGAGTTTGCTGTTTTCTCTGTTACTTTACCTCGCAGACAGTATCTGCCTTCAAAAATAGTGTTAAAAATCCCACAGCAACCCCTTCCTGTAAGAGGAAGTAAAGAGTTTTTTCAGCAAAGGCCTTGAAACTAAAAAATACTAATCCTGAACTAATCCTCCTCTGCTGTGAATTAACTACAACTTTGGGCTTATACTTGTATTAAAGATGATATGTTTACAAATTGTTTTCTGTTACTTCTCTGTTTTCAATCATTAAGAGTATATGCAAGAGTAGCTGGACATTATCCTGAAATTAAGTGATTTTTAAAAAGAAATACATATCCCAATCAACAATCTATATTTCAAAATTTTGTTTATTATATATTTTTATTATAACCAATAAAATAGAAGAAATTAATCAATTTGTGATACTGACATAAATTTTAAATGTACTGGAGCTGGTAAGTTGCAGTAGGCTGAAACTGCTTACTACAGAACCTATTTAATTTCTATATTTTCCTCATTTACCTCATTCTAATGTACTTGGAGCTACTGTACGTGAGCAGCATCTGCTTCATGGAATTTCCTCTCACTTCCCTGCTTGGGAGCAGCATCAGGATGGCTCTTCAGGGAGCCGCTACCAAAGCCTGCACGTGTAGTTGGGATTTGGCAGTTTATCCAGACAGATTCTTTGGGTTTTTTTGGCTGTTAATCCTGGTCTGGTGGGTAGTTCCAGCGAGGGGATGGAGAGTTAAAGGCGGGCAGGGGACGGCGTCGGCAGCCTAGAGGGAGCCAGCGCCTGCGGCCGTGACTCGCTGTGCCCCTGCCCCTCGCGGCAGCAGCGCCTGCCAGCCACAGGCAGGTAGGGTTAAAGCCGGCATGCGGGCACTCGGGAGCAGGGAAGCCTGCACTGCAGGGGTTGGAATGTTTGCTCCTGGTCCTTCAATCCTTATCAGCCTTTCAGCCACAGGAGATCCACACTGGATCCATGGTAACGGCTTTAGCACACTCCACTTCCATCAGCCGGTGACAACGGGTTGTTCTAGCTGCTGGCTGAGGAGCTGTCTCCTTTGCTAATCTCAGAGTTGCAGTGAGAGAGGACCCGAGTGATGAAATAAATAAATAAATAAATGTTAGGGAACGTGATTTAATGAGGTAGGAATTGCACAGCAGGGCTTCTGCATTCATTCCTTTCCCACACGTAGCCACGCCAGCAGGTAGCTCGGGTGCTGCACATCACCGAGAAGAACTTGTCCTTTTGTTCCTGTGGTTAATTAAACTGAAGCAAGCACGAGAAAATCATCTGAAATTAAACTACTGCTTAGCAAGTTAAGTGGTACCAATTTAGAAATTATAGTAAGAAATGCATTGTAATTCCTGCTATTTATACCTCTCTTCAGAGCTGTTTGTATCAGAGCCAGACTGCAGTGGTGTCCCGGCAAGAGTTCCACATCTTAAGCAAGCTCTTTTGAGAAATAAAAGCAATCTTCTTTTCCTAAAGACCAGTGAGATTTTAGTGGCTCTAATTTATTAGAACCTTCCAGGAGAAAGACCAGTTTGCTGTTGATTAGAAACCCATGCTGGGAAGATTCTTGTTAGTGTTAAAGCGTAAGATATATCCCTTAGCTGACTAGCACAGGATCAGGCTTCTTTCTCAGGTAGTGTCACTAATTGGACAGGTTGGAGACATTTTCCTTTTCAAGATGAATAAGAATTGACAGACTATATTACAGTAATGATTTTCTTAGCCTAGTGCTTTGATTTTATTATTTATGTGTTAAAAACCCCAACATCTTAACCTGAAAAAAACCCCAAACCCCAGAATCTCTAATGCCCAAGCTAAATCCCAGTTTGATCAGTGTGGGAGATGCTGTGCCTGCAGAGTGGTAGCCATGTTGGCAGCTTAGGGGTTAATCTCTTGTTGCTGTAATACGCTTCGAGAGCAGCAGCTCAGTCTGCTTGTGTTAGCAAGATTAAAAGCAGGAGCTGCAGTGCCATTGCAAGCACTGAATGAGTGGGACTGTTGCAGAGTGAACTGTAGCTGAATTTTGTCTTTTCTTCTTGCTTTTTTCCCACCAGCTCCTCCCCCCTTCATTCCTACTCTCAAGTCTGATGATGACACCTCAAATTTTGATGAACCAGAGAAGAATTCGCGGGTTTTATCCTCTACGCGCCAGTTGAACCCAGCAGGATTCTCAGGGGAAGATTTGCCGTTTGTGGGGTTTTCATTTATCAAGGCTTTGGGGATACTCAGATCAGAGTAAGTAGGAATTATTGCTTAGGTGGATAGGACCGCTGGAAAAAGGGGAAGGTTTGTTACAGAGGGGATGGTGTGTGTGAGGAAAAGCTGTTAAAGCTGTTTTAACTGACCTGTACTCTGCCATAGGGAAGCTGCCAGATTTGGGCTTTATCTGTTGCTGGTGTGTCTTGTGCATGTCCTACTGTTCTCTGATTATTTCTGGGATGAGGGGGAGGAAATGGGATGGAAAGATAAATTCTAAACCAGTTATTATTAAAATTGTAGTTCAAATAGTTTGAATTAGTTGTTGCTGTTAAGCAGGGAGCAGTAGGTGATTGCATTTCTGGTACTGCAGATCCCTGCAAGGAGGAGAATACTGAGGAGATCAGAGATGGAAAAAGGGGATGGTGTCATTTTATTGGGTCAGAGTGGGCACCCAGTGCTGGGAATGTGTAAGGCTGGATCAGTGATCCATAGAAAAGGAGCTCCACTAACCTAGGAATGTGCAGTGATGGGTCAGTGAGTAAGGGAAGGAGCTGCATGGCAGCTGGCTCTGTGCTGCTGGGTCAAGTTAAATAGGAAGACTGGACATTGCTGTGTTGTGTGTTAGGAGGCTGGAGATTCAGATGAAAGATGCAGTGGCCGTGTGCATGGAAGGATGTAAAGACCTCAGAGAAATGGTTTTCAATGGAAAGAAAACATAATTTCCAAGAGGATGGAGTCAGAGAAAAAGAAGAATATAAGTAGTGTGATATAAACCATTTGATGTGGTGGGTGGTTGCTTTCTGATGGCAGAGCTATTGAAAAAGTATTAGTTCTGTGTGTTAAGTTGGGAAGTCCTTTGCTCAGGATCCGGAGGCCTCTCAGGAGCTCAGTGGCTTTGGCTGGGTTAGTGACTTAATGCACTGTGTTTTCATGTCAATCCTCATTCCCTGCTGCTGGTTTGCTCCCTTCGGGGACTTCGTTGTCAATCTGTCTTAATTGAGTTTCATTTTGTGTCATATTGGTTGTGATAGTTGCTCTGCAGTAAGCTTGTCACTGAATTTGGTGATACTGTTGACATCTTTGATCTCGCTCACACCATGAATCAAGGTTATTGTGATGGTTATGCCAGAGATAAAAAGGGAATCTTTGGCCGTCCCTCCTCAGCAGAGTTGCTTTTATGGCAAAAGAGGAAGGAAGGGAGAGGATATAAAACCCCAGAAAGTATTCTTTTGGTGAAATGATCTAATATTGTCAGCAGGATGGAATGTTAGATCTGTAGATACCGGGGGTTAAAATCTGTCTTAATTTAGGAGTGAGATAACTTAGGCTGTTATCTTTCCTGCCTGGGGAACTGCAGTCTGTGTACAAGGGCTATGTGGTCATTCAGGTAACAGTCAGAAAAGCCTCAACAGTGACCATATATGTGTGGTAAAAACATATATATAATTGGGCCCAGGACTAGCACTGAAGAGGAGCGTGGGGTAAAGCCACAGAATAGTGGTGCGACTGTGCTGGAGGCTGAGAGAGCTGTAGCAGATGGACTGAGGTGCTTTCTCTGTGGAGCTGGTACCGAAAATGCAGATTGAAGTTATATTTGAATTTTGGGAATAGGTGAGAAGAGGTATAGCAAACGAATATAGAGATTAATGTCCTCTGCAGAAATTTTGACTGAAGTAAAATTTGTTTGGTGTGGCCTGTTTTCTCTTGACCTGGAACAGAAAGGCATAATATATTTAATTTTTCCTCAAATAATTTTGATATCAGTAGATCTTAATGGTTTCTTGAATGAGATCTTGATAAATACACTTTGGTATTTTTAGCAGTAAATACTTGCATTTTGTTCTGAGAAAATTATTTAAATCAAAAGCACTAATGGAGGCTTTAAAATACCTGTATTTAAATAATGCAGTGATTAGTTTATTTTCAATACCACTGCAAATGGGTCACAAAGATAACTTCTTACTTATAAAACATTACCTGGTGTATGTTTTACTTGGGAAAATACAGTACTGTTTCTGTCCACACTACCTTGAAAATCAAATTCTTAGATGAAGAACAGTAAAGCGTGAAGGGGAATCTTTATCTGTTGTGAATCTTGGGATGCCTACTCCGGAAGGTCCTAAGTCATGAAGTTTATCAGTCCAGAATTTAAAAAAAAAAAAATCTTTCCTGTGAAAGTCTAACCTTATGGTTGCTAAGTGATGCAGATCTGTTTTCCTGTCTGCAGCACAAACCCTCTAGTGCTGCTCACAGTGCAAGGCCAGGCAGCTGCAGAGTGCCAGTGACAAGGTCCTTGAAACTTTCAGCACTTTTAATCTGGGGGCTGGCAAACTATGAGGGTGAGGGTTATGCTCCTGCCCTTGTCCACTGCACAGTAAGAAGCTATGACTGAGCTGGGAATTTCAAATACTTCAGAGAAAAGGCAGCTAAAAAAAAAGGACAGAAGAAGGATACGAGAAGTTCTCTTTTCCACTCTCCCAATGGCTTAGGGCTAGAAAGGTTTGCCTAAGTCGCTTATACCTGTTGCCAGAAATTGTATAGTTGGTGGGTAGTTTAGAAGGGTCCATTGAATTACAATGCTCTGCTACCTCCTGCCATGAGATTTGGGAAGATTTTGTGACCCTCTAACAAATGTGAGGGTTAACAAAAATGCAAAAGGCACAACAATAATGTGTCACAGGAAGCAATCAGGAGAAATCAAGGGCATTGCTTAAGTCATGGGTTCCTGTACTAGCAAAGTGTTTAAGTAAATCTGCTCTTAGGAGAGCTGGGCTGGGGCTGCAGAGAAGGACCAGCTCACTCCTTCTCCCACCATGACCCCTGAGTTCTGGGTGTGGGGGAGAAAAGCCAGTCTGACTGCAAATCTGGCTGCTGGTTTGGCTGCAAGCGTGTGACTGTGACAAGATAAGAAGCAACCAAGAGTTTAATTCCATTAAAAGCCAGCCCCACCTTACTTCCTGTCCCTAACCATGGCTGATCTCCAGTGCTTAGAACAAGTGACAGAAACCCTTAGCTGCCAAAAATATGCATCAAGTGGTGGAATAAAATCATTCTTGTCCTTTGCAGGTGATTAGCAGAAGCCTGAAGGCGTAAGATAAATATGTTATAAATCCAGGGCTAACCAAATATACCAAGCTGCCTAATAAAAATAAATACCTAAGAAAATTAGTGCCTAATAAAAATAAATACCAAATAAAATATATCAAAATACCTAATAAGAAATAAATGCCTAATTTGAAAATAGTTTATTATGCAAATTTTTGCCTGCCTATGTCCTCTCTGTAAGGTCCTAAGAAGTGGTATTCCTCAGGATTTCTGGGGTTTTGTTTTCTAGGTTTTTTTGGGTTGCTGGGGTTGAGGTTTTTTTTAATTTAAAAATTTGATACAGATCTGTAACTGTCATTATAAAATACTGAGAGTTTAAATGGGCCATTCCTCCAAAAAGAAGGACTACTGATTTCTTCCAACAGTTTGTCAGGTTCTGGTAAGCTCTTTCACCAAAGATAGATGAAAGAGGAAGCACAGGATGAGCATACCAAAAATATGCTTTGCTTCAGCAAGCTCTATTCACAGATTGATGGTATCAGTGTTTGGTTTTGATTGGGTTTTTTTTAGGCCTGAGCAAGCATTTACGAGGGGGCGGAAGGTACAGATGAGTATAATGCTAAAAAGAATAGAGCATGAGGGATGGGGGATGAGATTATCAGAATGTTGTGTGGGAGCCAGGATTAGGACAGATGGTGCCAATCTCTGTGAGAAGGAAGAAGCACAGGTGAGTTGGGGGTTTAGGACAGTGGCGGAAAAGGACACAGGAAGTTACAAACTGTGATGTGATGCACCAGGTACGAGTTTGATACCAAGAATCAGCTTGGAGCTTTTCCTATGCCGGTGCCTTTTTCTTCTTCATCTCAGGCACATTAGGACTGGAGGAGCTTTTACACAACCAGCACCATTTCTGCTCGTTCTGCTGGTTGAGGCTGCTGCTGATCTAGCTGTGAAATCACTAGTCAGATCTAACTGAACCTTGCTTTTAGTGGTGCAGGCACTGCTTCTTTTGCAAGTAAATTGGCACAACCAGTGCTATCAGATCTCGGTACTCTAGACTTGACTTTGGATTTTTTTTTAATCTTTTATTGCAATTTTCTTGTTGATGGACCTGGTTACCTTTTGTTAATCTTTTTTTTCACACTTGAGAGGAAACAGCAGAAACTGCTCTGTTGTGCTAAGACAATTGATCCAGATGTAGCAGTTAATTAAATGAAGAACTCTGAGATGATCCCAGCCTGAATGATAGCTTTGCATCATGGCTTTTGATGTTGGCTTGTATGTGTTTAATTTCTGCAATGATGCTGACTGAGGAAGAATATGCCCCAGAAATGTGGGTATTTTCCACCTTGTCATGCTCTGTTGAGAGCTTCTATCACCATGACAAGGCTTATTAGATTAGCCAGTATTCCATTTCTCTTGATTTCCTCTGTCTGCCCCTTTCTGATACTTTGGAGGTTGTATGGCTGTTCAGGAAGTTGTTCTAATACAATTTGTACACAGGAAAGAATTACTGGGAAAGCCTGTCTCCTAAAAATGGTGTGCCCAGTGCTAACTGAGAGCAGCTTCCTTTGGGGATAAAATGTACTGTTTCCGTGGCAGGAAAATAATCATGTCACCGGGATGTATATTTCTAAGGAATTTCTTCCTCACTTTGGAGAGGGATGAGGAAGAGAGATTGTAATTGTGTCTGTAGCCTTCTCTCCCCTTACAGAGCCAACACCAACCCTGAGGAGCAGCTCCCTCTGCAGTCACCTCATGAAATCCAAACTTGGTCAGTCTCCTGTGCCCTGTCCCATCCCATCCCATCCCATCCCACCTGGCTGAACCACCTGCCTTTTGCATAGCTCTTAATCTCCTTCCCTGAATCCCTCCTGTTCCTGTTGGGCTTGCAGTGCCTGGGGATGCTTTCAGCTGACTTACCAGGAGAAATTTTTGAAATGCAAAATGGTGCCTGTAATATTAGGCTCTGATTCTTTTAATAGCAAATAAAATCAATAAGCAAAAATAACGAATAAAATTAGCTCCTTTGGGGAGGTGGAATAGAAGACACAAATAAAACCAGGTCTGTGAGAACTGGCTGGAGTTTTCTTAGGTAATGCCTCAGATATGGAAAGAATGGAAGTAAAAAAGTGCTGGTTAAGGTTGAAACTATAATTTAAAAAAAGATTGCTTTAGCCAATACAGTTCAGACCCGTAAAACTAAATTTTTATTATAAGAGGATTTTCAGACTTGTCTCAGTACATATTTGCAGCTATTTTCATATATTTGATTAACATTTGAAAGCAGATTCCATAGTGTCTTTTTTAAGTGAGCTTTAATTTGTATTTTTAGACTGCTTTTCTCAACTATTCATTTTTAGCCTTGTTTGTACACCCAGCTGTTATGGGATTTAATATGCATCTTTCTCAGATGGTTGCTTTTTCTCTGTAGGAGTATAGACACGCTTTATAAATTGATTTTTAAATATGGTAATTTGATGGATCAGATTGATGGGACCAGGGCTAAAGGAATGCTGTATAAAAGCATTAATTTTAAACATTTTTTTCTAATTAAGTCCTGATCATATCTGTATCATTGCCATGCAAGACTCTTTCTTCTAAGTTTTTCCATATCAGGTTTCTGAAGAGATATATTAATATTTGACCTTTCAAGGCAGCACTGGTGGATTTTGCTGTGTTTGTTTGCTGATACTAAAACAGTGTTTCCTAATCACTGCTCGAGGTGATGGTGCTGGAGATCTGTTTGATACAGAAATGTTGCTGCATTTTTGTAAAAATCCATGTATGTCTTTCTGTGCCTCTGCTGCATATCCAGTTGGATTAAGAAGTAGATTTTTCTCAGAAAATGGTGGTGATGGAATGAAACTTTCCTTGGTGTTGAGAGGAGCCTGTGCTGCTGTGTGTGGGTGTCTGGCTGTATGCAGAGAGCTGCTCAAAGCTCCTTTCTCTCCATGGGGATAACTGGCTGCGCACCAAACTGTGGCCAGGAGAAGCAGAAAGCAACGTGTGGGCAGCCTGTGTGATCTTTTATTAGCACCTTCATTGTACTGCTGCGTTTTCACCTATCAGTTAGCGCTGCTTCCATCATTAACTGCTTGAGTCTCTAGTCTGAATCATTTTATGCGAGGGAGAATGTGATTTTTAAAATTGTGTTTTGATGTGTGTACTTAATTTTTTGGTTGCAGATTGCATATTTAAGACTGCAAAGCACTAAAAATATGCTGCTAAACATCAGGTGGCTTCCTATCCTTTTCTAAAATAAATTTAAACTAGCAGGAATGGTAAACTTCTTAAATGCTGGGTCCCAATTACACAGAAAGCTTAAGAACAAGTAAATATTTTCCCCAGGTTTCTGGAGTCAAATTGTTTTGAACAGTACAGTTGTGTCTCAGGAAAAAAAAATTACTTCTAAGTGGAAGTCTGAAGTTCTGCAGTGCAACTAATCATATTGATATTGATTGGGTTTGTAGGGATCATATGAATTGGGTTAGGGAAGTTTCAATTTTGATTCACAGAATGTAACTAAGGATATTAAATTCTTCTTCGTGTGGTGCAGATTATGACATGTTGAAGTTTTTAGGGCTTTTATACTTTGATGATAATTTAAAAACCTGTTTAAAAATAAAGTACCAAATAAAGAGCATGTCTCTGAAAATTTGTTATCTTTCCAAATGGTTATGTTGACTTTATGCTTTGTTTTTGTTGCACCTATAAATCCCTACAAATCATGCAAAACTGCTGCTGTGATTTATTGTTTTGCACTGTGACATAGCCACTGACGGAAAATATTAATATTGTAACTGGAAGTACACGTGGATTATTTAATAATGATGTACTGTCATTAGCTTTTATGGTACATTTGATCTGCAATGATGGCTGTTAGGCTGTGATTGCTGCACAATCACATATCTTTTATCCTGGAATAAGTAAGTACCCAATGACTTTACAGAGGCTGCATAAATCAGATTTCTGTACATTTTGCCCATATTCATGTGCTGTTTGGCTTTGCTCTTTTAGATCTGTTTTTTCAAGTGTGGATTCCCCAGCCAAGGTCAGCTCCATGGAAAAGACACTTCTTCTCAAGAGCAAAGAACTTCAAGACGCCCAGGACAAGTGTCACAAGGTATTTATTTATGCGATTGGCCACACCCATTGCTCCAGGAATCTGCAACCACTGTATGTCCAGGGATCTGTCAGATGCTGCTGATCATCCAGACTCGTGGTGGGCAAAGTGCTTTTCCTTCAGAGAGCTGGCTTCCTGTCCAGTACAAAGGGAGATGAATGTAGGCCGTGCTGTTGCTGTAGATACTTTTAACTTAACAAGAAGCGGCTCTGGATTTTAAACAGTGCTTTTCTCAGCGTGCCACAGACGACTGCTTCTTCCTGCAGGCCCTGCCTCTTCATCAGACACGCATTACAGCAGTACTGTTCTGAGGGCTCTTCCTCACTCATCAGCTCCTGCTTATATAACTGTTGTCACGTCACTGCTTGTGGTGAACGTCTTGTAACAGTTGCTGTGCTCCAATAAAGGGAACCTGGTGGAGTCTTTTAACCCATACTGCTTGTTTGAGACTTTTATGAGAGTTCCATTACTTTTCTCCCTGCTCTGTTCTGGATTTGACCATTTGCTCCTGACAAGGAGATGGGGGGAAACCATCTTCTGGTCCAGCATGGATTTGGGATAAGGTTAAAGTGACCCATCTCTGCAAGTCAGGTGAAAAATGATTGTGTCTTCTTTGCTAACTGGGGTTCGAAGAATGACTGAATATGAACAAGCAGCTTGAATGAATGGGGTGACTTAGACTTACTACTTTGTCCTTAAGAAGAACTGTGCATTCCTGGAGCAGAGACAATGGTATCGGAATTTAAACAACATTTGGAGAAACATAGCTAGAAGTCTCTTGGAGACAAATTCCTTACAAAGAGAGCTCTGAAAGTAGCAGTTAACAAAGCTTTTGAAGCCCCCCTTTATAACCTCTTGATATTTATTGCAGATGGAGCAGGAAATGACGCGGTTGCACCGGAGAGTGTCAGAGGTGGAGGCTGTACTTAGCCAAAAGGAGGTGGAACTGAAAGCCTCTGAGACCCAGCGATCCCTCCTGGAGCAGGACCTGGCCACCTATATCACAGAATGCAGTGTGAGCCCTTACACCAGTCCTTTCAGCTCTGAAGGCCTGAGATCTGGTGGTCTTTGTCTTTCTCTTCCATCATGCTTTCAGTGGGGTACTTGATGGAGAGAAAATACTATGTGAGAGGATATCTGTTGAACATGGAGCCCTGAAGTGTTGGCAAAAGCTTGCTTGGTAGTTTTATTCAAACATTGTTTCATGGTCATGTGCTTAGATCGTACAGGAGTGACTATTGTCCTGGTCTCGCTGAAACTCTTTGTGATGTTTGTCTTACTGGCTGTGCTTAGAACATGCTTGGGTTGTGCTTCTTGAAGCTTTCTTAGCCAGAAGAGGTTGGGGCCTAATCAGAGCCTAGACAGAAATCCTCAAGAACAAATAGGATTAGGAAGCAGTGGTGTTGCCTCCATCTGTGGTGTCCTGAGTTCAGACTGATCCAGTTCCCCAGCACAGTGTCAGGGAGGATCGAGAGCAGGTGCTATTTTTCAGGTAGAATATAAAAATGAGGCTGTAAAACCATGTCTTCAAAGATCACTTTTCATGAGAGCTGGAATGTCTTCCTGGTTGTCCTGGCAAGATTCCAGTGAGGATATTTTCATTCTAGTTGATAGACTGTCTTTTCGGTTGGATATACAATTATGTTTCCTCTCTTGTACCAAGAACAAAAATGCAGCTAATACTCTGTTCCAGCTAATTGAAAACCATTTCTGATGTCTTGGTTTGTTGGGAAGCACATCTTAAAATGGGGCCAAGTGATTTTCCTATACTGAATGCTACTAGGTAAAGAAATAAAATTCAGTTTGTGTCTTTCTGCTGGTGAATAACACTTCAGTTAATAGGAGCGCCACTCCACTGGTGACTCCAAATTTGGAGGTAAGGCATGTGGTGAGATACAGACTCAGCTCTTCTCTTCCTTGTAGAAGTTTAACAATGATTAAAGCATGTGACTCACTTAACAGCAACAAGAAAAATGTAAGTAACATGAAGTTGAAGGATTGTATCTAGGTTGTGAATTAATAGTGCTGGATAAAATATAGATAAATGCTGTCAATAATGGATGCCTTTTGTGATCTGTGTTTGGTTTTTGTCTCTACACCTGATGTGAGGAAGTGGAGATTTGAACTAAGATTTCAGTTGAGTAAACAGTGTTTGTAAAATGGGCTGCTTCTGTTCAGGTGGGAGCAGCACTGGCCATGAATTTCATTAGGGTTCCATCACTGGTGCCTCCATTTTTTTGATGCCTCACTGCAGCCAAGGAGGCATTTGTGTAACTAAAGGTCTTCATTATACAACCATTTGAGAAACCAAAGCCTATGTATTGAACATTTTGCTTTCTGCAGAGCTTAAAGCGAAGCCTGGAGCAGGCACGGATGGAGGTGTCTCAGGAAGATGATAAGGCACTACAGCTACTTCATGATATCAGAGAGCAAAGCCGAAAACTGCAAGAGATCAAAGAACAGGTATTCCTGCTTCTTTGGGGAGCAGAGTGGCTGCCCACAAATAGGCATTCTTGGCATATTCTAGCTCTGGTGCCAGGATTATGTTTGGTGTTGATAGGCTGTGATAACTCCCAAGCTGTGTGATTTCACAGGGGTTCCTGAACGATATAGGAAGAAACACAATTCCACTTGTGTATTTTGCAAGTAAGCACAAACTCCAAACTTCACGTTTTTCTTTTCCTAGCCCTGAAAGTACTTTGTCTATAAGATCAACTTAAGAGAAAGTTGCAATACTTTAGTAACATGCTGCACTAGAAATGACCTATCCATTTTAAATGGTTAAGGTATGGACATTTCACAAGTTAGTGACTCTTCTCCTGGGAGAGAACTGAGCTAACCTGAATTTTGTGGTGTTTTTTTTTTTCCCCCTTTTCTTACCATTTAAAATGCTAAATAGTATTTCAAAATAGAATGTCTGTTACCTAATTGTTCTTTTCCTGATTTGATTTGTCTGCAAAATAGAAATTAATAATTTTCTTTTCCACCCAAAGAATGTTGAAAATTCATTAATTCACATGGTTGTTCATACAGAAAAGAAGTCAAAATTAAATGAAAACTTTGTGACAAATGTGGTCATTGCAAGAGAGAAACCATTCAGTTTTATGAATTAACAGCAACATACTGCACTGAGAAAGAGAAATTGAAATTTGCTATAGCATTCAAACAATTCTTTGTAATTATCTGTTGGTTTTCATCTTCAAAGCACTTTACAAGCATTAACTGACTCATTTCAAAGTCTCTCAGACAAGGAAGCCCAGAAACCTTGGTAATAATTCTCCAGACTAAGAGTAGCTCTTATGTAAAAAGTAATGAAATGCAAACCCAACCCTCTGGATGTAGCTGGCCTCCATAGACTTCCCCAGCATTCTTCTGGGTGGTTGTTTTATGTAATACAAGGGATCTAAAGCTCCCTACTCTCTCTTCTGGTGCTTTGCTGGCAAAGTTGCTTTAAATACTGAAATGTGGAACATTTTTGATGATTTTAAATAGCCATAGATTCTTAGGCAGTATAGATACATGTAACAGAGGAAACATAATGCAAGTAATTTCTAATCAAATGCTTTGTCCCAGAGTCTCTTAATTTGGCTTGTGAAGATTCACAATAAAGAGGCTGCTTAGTTCAACAAATTAATTCTGCAGACTTTCATGTCTGTGGTAGCCTTCTGAGCGATCTGAAACACGTGTGCAAGAACATTGCAACCGGAAATCCTGAGAGATTTGTGCTGACTCATATGAGCAGGTGGATCTTGGCCATTACAGACTTGGACCATGATTTTTAAGTCAGAGGGAACTGAGAGTTGGAAGAGCCCCTTAGAGTTTTGCCGTCAGAAACCTGAGGCTTGATGGAGAATGAGTCAAATCAACAGCAAATCAGAATCTTCAAAACCTAATAATTAGGCATTTGGTGTTTTCAGAGCAAGGCTGTAGGTTCAACTTAACCTCAGGTACTTGACTAGAAGAGCCTGGTGGGTTTGTGGGGTTTTTTGGGGTGTGTGTTTGGTTTTTGTTTTGTTATGTTTTGTTTTTTTTGTTTTAACAAAACCTGTGCTCTGGTCGTTACTTGATGAAGAACTGTACTAACAGACAAACTTGCAACAAATCAGAATCTGTATTTTTTGAAAGCCCACTCATTTCTATGTAGTTGCCTGATGTGATTTGCTTCAGGTACATGCCCTGAACTTTGCTTGTCTAGTAATCTGCACTTAAATACCTCTTGATATTTTAAGACTCAGACCAATGCATATCCCACAGGTTTGTTCTGTGTTGCCTTGAGTGGTGTGGCCTGTTCCTCTGACCTGATCTTGAGACTTATTCAAATATAGTCTTGCAAATGTGTTGAAACAAGAAAACCTGAAATATTACTAATTATCTCCTCTTCTTTCTTCTTTTCGCCCTTCCCATTCTCCTCCCTTCCCAAACACTCATTGTCACAGTGGCAACTATTTTCATACCTGTAATTCTTTGGTCAAGTGTTTGCTGATGTAAAAGCCCAGTATTTTAGGAAGTCTAAACAAATTATGATTTCTGAGCATAACATTTATTCCTTCAAACCATTCTGCCTTTTTTATTCACAAATGTATTTGTATGATAAGAATATTTGAGTTAATACATGCTTAGTTTTTATAAAAAAGCTCTAATTCTTTCCAGCAAGAAAATAAAATCATGCTTCCATAGGAGATGAACTGGAAAGAGTAGGTCCCTGTCTGGCTTACAAACTGGAGAACCAATTTTGGGATTACAAGCCAAAGAGCCATTCTTTGCTCCGTGTAAGGGACAGTAAAGCAATCTGCTAAAGGCCCAGCTTCTTTCAATATCTGCATAAGCTCTCCATGCTGGAGAATGAGGGCCTGGCATCAGGGTCAGTGCTCATGCAGTCACTTGTCAAACTGAAGGCAGCTGCCTGTCTGGAGGGAGCGATGACAAAGCTGATTCTGTCACGAGACAGTTACTCTTCTGAATATGGGGGTAGTCAAGCATATTGTAAGATATTAAAATGGAAAGAAAGATAGACTCCCCCACTGTCAGTCCTTCATAATCTTTGTTCCTAACTCTTGATGTGCACATTTTCTACTTGTTCTTTGCTTTGTGAAAAATACTTTGATTTTGGAGAGGGTTTTTTGATGGTTTTTTCTTTTTTGCTTTAGAGAAATTTTATGAAATGCATACTTAAAGGACTTAGTAAATGCTAAACACAGTTAAATTCTTTTCTTCCAGTGAAGATATGTGAAGCAATCTCTCAAGCTAGTCTCAGTTTGAGTTCCCAGTCTCATTGAGATAGTCAATTCAAATGTTCTTTTCTTCTCCCACCTTCCCCATCCTAATGCCCTGTCTTGTAGTTTCCTGCATGGGGAATCTTTATTTCTGCCTGTATAGGCAAATATCTTCTGTGAACAATGTGAGTTTTAGATAGTTTTTCTAAGATAATATTTGATTTTAGGTTGTCTCCCATATGGAGCAATGTGATCCTTTTTAACTCTGTCAAGGGAAAATAGCTGATGGCTGGAAGCCACACTGTGCTACCCCTCTGCTTCTCCTTCTTTGCTTTCACCCAAGCTGTGCCGATCTGTGACAGTGGTAACTGTCATGTTATCAGCCTGAGAAAATAGATCTTGAGGGAGCATCTGGGCATTTAGTAGAGACATCAACTCAAAGGCACATTTCTGTTTCAGAAATTAGAAATGTAAGTAGTTTTTATCATTTGTATGTAGATGTATGTATGTGTTCCTGCACTCTCAAAAAGTCAATGTTTTGACTTTGAGGTATTGAGTTGAAAGTGGCAAAGCTCAAACCAGAACACCATGGATGTTACTTTAGCTAGTTTTTGCTGTTTTATTTTGTACTTTACCTTTCTTCTACTTGCTCGTAAATGCATCTCTTGCCTGCAGTCAGTATTCTGGAATCTGCTGCTCCAAGCATTTCCCCTGTTGCCTCTAAACTGTAATCCCTTCTCCTCCTCTTCCACCTCAACTACAGGAATACCAAGCTCAAGTAGAAGAAATGAGGCTGATGATGAATCAGCTGGAAGAGGATCTGATCTCAGCTCGCAGGCGCAGTGATCTCTACGAGTCAGAGTTGAGGGAGTCCCGCCTGGCAGCTGAGGAATTCAAACGTAAAGCTGCCGAATGCCACAACAAACTGCAAAAGGTAGTTTAGGCTTCGTGGGGAGAGGGGGCTGAGGCTTGCTGGAATATCTAGTGCTGTTTGACACATGCACACGCGAACTGGGGGCGTGCCCTTCAAAGATTAGTGTGGTTTGTACAACTCCTACAACGTGTTTTTCAGTTGTACACTCAAAGTGGTATGATTTATACTTTGTGTTACTGCTGGTGTTTAAATTGCATGAGGTGATGACTGGATAGAAGCCCAGCTTTTCCTGAGATTTTCATGTATTTTATATTTAAGTTACAGGTTAAAGATCAAGGAAAAAGTGAAGCAGGAGAGTTGTATTCCAAACTGGAAAAGGTATGCTACTTCAGTGTCCTAGAACTTGCTTCCTGGGTCTTTCATGTTATGCACAGAAACCAAGAATGTCTTTGGCTAGTCAGTGGCATGCATGGCCTCCCAGCCCCCTTTCATTTTAGTTTTTAAGACATCTTGGTGTGATTCACTGTCCTTTCTGATTTGCTATAAAGCTGTCTCTGGATAACCTGTTCTTAATGGATTGTTTTGAGAAGCCAGGCAAAGACAGGCTGTTATGCGTCATCCGAGTTTGGTGTCAGGTTGGGGATACATCAGGGCTTTATTTATTCAGAGAGAACAGCAAATGAAAAGCAGAAAGAATTCTGAGTGTTCTCACACTGAACAATCTACTTGGTAACCAAAATATGAAATCAGCCGGAGGTTAGCAAAATGGGAATGGATTTGCCAAGGAGTGTTTTGGTGTGTTGGAACTATAGGGGGAAACCAAGCCTTTTGGGAGGTGAATTAAAAGAAATATGGTATCATAAGCAAGGAATATTTTCTCCTCTTTGGTTTTGACTCTTTCACTCCATCCTTTTATCTAACAACAGATCAATACAGAGCAGCAGGCCAAAATCCAGGAGCTGCAGGAAAAGCTGACAAAGGTAACAACTGCGTGGTGAAAGTGAGTTTTTCACAGGATTTCCCAGTGAGACCTTAATGGAGAGGAGGGATGCACTTTGTTTTACCCTCCAAAATAGAATTAGTCATAGCATGGGGGATGATAAGGAAAAGGGGGTGGGAACTGGTATCCTAAGTCCCTCGTGTTCTCAGTATGCTTTTGGCTCTTGAGACATGTCAACAGTGTTTATTTTTACAAATGAAGGTGAGTCAGAGCTGGAGTAGTGTAGAGAAATTCTCATTTAAAGGCCTGTTTGGATATGATCTGGACAGTGCACTGGTCCCTTGCTTCTGAAGACAGGGTTCAGCTGGGTTTAGCTCGCTAGTCAAACACATGGTGGACTTGGTTTAGTCTCCCAGCATACTCTGCTTTAATTACTTAACAGTTCAGTTTTTCACAGTAAAAATGGTGAATGATAAGGATTCACAAGAGCATTAAAACACCTTATCAGTGTTTACTGGAAGAAGTGTAGAATATCTGATGTTTGCTGTCATGGTCAGTCTGGCACTTAAGGTGTCACTGTAAGAACAGTCAGGGAACTTCTCTTACTGGAATCCTTCAGCAGAAAAGAAAGGGGTTGTCATAATAATCCCCTGATTGAGCTTTTCGAACTCGGCACCTGCTGAGAGGGGGCTTTTTCAAGGGTTAATGATCATGAATATGAATAGGAGGCCAAAATTACATACTTCTAATATTTCAAAACAATAATGGTTTAATCCCTTGTCTCCTTTTCTACCTGCATTAATGCCAGGGAATTATCTGTAAGCCAACAGGTTATTCTCCTAGTCCTTTAGTAAGAGTATTTTGTGAGTTCTTTCAAAGAACTTGGGCTGAATTTGGGAGTAGACTTAACTTGGAGGATGTAGAGTCAAGTAACTTGCAGTATAGCCAGACAAACATGTATCCTAGATTTTAATTTTTTTGTGAAATAGAGGTCAGAATTATGTAGCAGAAGTTAGAATTTGGACTCCTGCACATGTTAATTTAGGCTGTTAGGCCAAAATTCTATAGTGGTTCATCTTGAAGTTCTGAACATTTCACACACCAAATTTTTATGTGTGCTTTTCATATAATACCTTTTTCTTCTTCTCTTTTAACCTTCAGGCTGTGAAAGCCAGCTCAGAGGCAACTGAGCTCCTGCAGAATATCCGTCAGGCGAAGGAGAGAGCTGAGAAGGAGTTGGAGAAACTGCAGAACCGGGAAGATTCTAATGAAAGCATGAAGAAAAAATTGCTTGAAGCGGAGGTGAGTACAGAGTGTCTATCTAGAGTAAATTAGTAATTGGAATGTGTCTTAGTTTAGGAACCCTCATCAGGGTGGCTCTGAACAGCATCTATTCCTGTAGTAATTCTTCAGGGGAAAGTGTTGTTAGACATAAATCCATTTTTAATTAAAGACCATATTTCTTTGCGGAAAACGGAGGGGTTTTATTTACAGTGAGGCGTTGATAAGGACTTGTGGTTAGCCTGGGGGATTTGGGGCATGATGAGGATTCAAAATATGAAAGCCAGCCATATATATTGACTGCTTCAGCCTATTTTCTCTAGAAAGTACTCCTTGCTTTGTGCTGGTATGGAGTTGGGTGGCCTAAACAGCAGCTCATAATTGCTCTGCAGGAACGGCGCCATTCTCTGGAGAATCAAGTGAAGAGATTAGAGACTGTGGAACGAAGAGAAAACCGCCTAAAAGAAGATATTCAAACTAAATCTCAGCAGATTCAACAGATGGCAGAAAAAATTCTGGTGAGCAGAGGTGAAAATGAAATGTAGAGGGTAAGAGTTTGTAAGAAAAGGGTGGGGAAGGATCAGAAGACATAGAATTGAATTGGATAAGGTGGAAATTGTTGAATAAAGGGATTTGTTTCCTGTACCAGTCATACTGGAGAAAGCTCAAGCATTCAAATATTATTTGGACCTCTAGTTAGAAACTCACTCCTGTACCTTTAGTCTTAATAGTGCTTCAAAATTGTAGTAATCTCACTGGGAAAACTTTTCAGTCTACACAATAATAGTTAAATTATTTACCTAATGATTGTTTCAGAGGTAAAACGTTCTGAGGGTGGGTTACTGCAACAACAAAAACATCTATCTTTTAAAGTAAATTGTAGAGGAATTTAGAGGTCAGATCTATTAGAAATGCTTACATTTTGAAGCAGAGAGAAATTAGTCATCCAAACTGTTCATCTCCAAAGATATTTGTCAGGAAACCATTTGCACCCACATAACTTCTCTGTTGGCAATTTCTTGTTTCTCTCTTGGTTAAATCTATTAAGGCAACTTAGAATGTCTCTAGTGAATCAAGCAGAGGGTGTTCCTAATACCTTTGCTTCCCTGGGACAGAAAGCATAATTTAATAGTGGAATAATTAAATTTATTTTGCCTTCCTCATGAGTTTTCTCTGTGTGTTGCCATTATGTGAG
>WEIT01014360.1:253512-285580 GCA_013389985.1 Dryoscopus gambensis
CTTCCAGTAAGCAAGCAGTAAAGTCTTTAAATATTTAGCAGGAAAGAGTCCTATAAATTCTTTGCACTCAGCTCAGTAAAATACTAGAGAAACACCATCTGAATCTTCTGGGTTTTTCAGGTACAGGCTGTTGCTTTTACTCTAGCAATGAGTGGCATTTCTTATTACTAATTGGATATTACATTTCCATTAATTCAAGTCTTCTCCAATAAAACAAGATTTATCTTCCCTTCTTGAGTTTCTTTTGTCATCATCTTGTGTTCCATTCTTAAACATTAACAGGCTTGATCTGCACTTGTGCAAGGGATTGGATATTGAGGTATTAAATCTGTGAGCCCATCAGACGTGTATAATTTTAGTTGTGTGTGAATTCCTGCTGAATTCAGTCTACGATCCTGATTCCACATTGGCTCAATGAGTTGGCATACAAGAATAATCTGTGTTCTTGTGAGCTCCCAAAATAATATCTAAAGATGTTACCTTGCAGCTAAATTGTGTTTCAGAGTAACGGGATCTTGCCCACTGTGACAAGGCTAATACCCAGGCAAAAACTTTGATATGGCTTTGTTAAATTTAAAAAAAAAAAAAAGTAAAATTCCTCTTGGGTGGAAGGGTTGGGTTATCCTTGATTCCCACTTCTCAGAAAATATGATGGCAGATACCAGTTACAGGCAGAAATGGAGCTTTGTAGTTTCTGTAGCCTGGCAAAATATCAGGGACTTCTAAGGCATTGCTGTGAGAGAGGTTAATGAGACCTTCTCTGTGGACAACATCATCATCATCATCATTTGAGGAAGAGGCTCCTGTTTGTGAGTGGCAGCTCATCTTCTGGGACCTAGGACAGGAACACAGGGACTGGGTGTTCTAATCCTGGGTTGCTGTGGGAAGGAGGGGAATGCGGTCTGGGCAGCGTCCTCCTACTCTGCAGCTCCTAATGTCCCTCAAGATAAACCCTGATGAGTTTTTGGAGACTGAGATCCGCGTTTAAGGTGTGTTTTAAGGCACAGATGTCTGACTATGGAGAGGGGCGGAAAGTGAGGGATTCAGTGTTATGTATTGGTGGAACAGGTAGAGATCAAATATATCTGCAGCCCTATTTGAGAGCCTGGGCCTCTCAGTGTTGGGATTTCTCTGTCTGAAAAGCTTTGTCTCAGAGAGTAGGTAAAGACAAAAGGAGTCTGATGTCTGCTCTCACTTTCTCCTCACAATAATTTGGGGCTGAGAGACAGCTTTTTCTTGTTTCCCATTTACTTCTGACAGGTAGCTTTCTGGTAAAGATTAGTGGGGATGGGGAGGAGTGGAAATGGATAGAGCAAAACTGTTGGTCTGGAATTACATTAAACTCCAAATAACACACTGCTGATAGCATCCCAAAACAGTTTCCCTTGCTGTGTCCTAGCATTTTTCTGCATGTTTGCTGGTGGCACCTGAGAACTGAGACACCTTTATGAATGAGTAGGGTATGGAGAAGTTTGCAAGCTGCAGTTACTAGTATATAAGTAAAACACCTTAATTTTCTCCTGTTCCTCATTATTGTGCCTGTGATTTTGATATGTGGAGCATATGGATTAAATTTAGTGCATTTTGTCTGATACGCAAACCAAATCATCATGGCTCTGACTGTTTGTTGCTCTGATATTTGATTTGATCCATGGCTGGAGAGGTTTGTAGGACCAGGGGTAACAGCTGTGAATCTGCTCAGCCTCACTAGAGGAATACTTTGCTTTCCTCAGTCTATTCAGTGGGGAGGGAATTACGCTGGATATGGTCCCCTCTGCTGAGGAGCTGCTATGCTTTGGTTGCTCTGCAATGTTTAAAAATGAGATACAATCCTCTGCATCGCTATGAAGATAAGCTGTGTGCTTAGATGTGGTGTGCAGTGAGCAATCTGTGTAGTTAGATGATATCTCTGTTTTATGGATTAGTTGTGATGAAGATGTACATGAATAGAAAATTCCAGTTGCTCTGAGTGGTGATGCAGTGGCACAGATACAGTGGCTGTCTAGATTGTCTAGAATTGCTTTTCCAAAGTTTCAAGTGTTTGGTTAATTTATAAACTTTAAATGTGAAGTCTTTTCTAATTATATTATGGGTTTCTGAAGGATATAATAGCATTTTCTTACTGACTTTCCTTTAATACACTTCACATTTAGCTCAGAATAGCTCAGGGTTGGTTGGTTTGTTTTGGGTTTTGTGGGGCTTTTTTTTCCCTGGAGATTTCCTTAACTGAAAAGAAAAATATCTAAAGCTATTAACTCTTTCCAGGTACAGGATTCTGGTATAGGTTGTATGTATGTATGCCTAAGATAACATTTCCAAATAAATGTGGGTTTTTTTGATCTGTGTTTTCTTTTTTGTTGAACCCCAGGACAGGCATTTATATCACACCACATCTCATTTTCCTGTGTCAATATTACCCATTACTCTTTAGGCTTTATAGTGTTAATAAACTCTAATCCTGTTGGGTTGTACATAGCTGTAGATAGCTATTGGATGTGTTAACAAATATCCCCTTTCCCCATGAAAAACGGAAGATTGTACCAAGAGGAACAAATTTTCTCTTGTTAAAAAAGAAATTAAATCTATCTAGATTACACTACATAGGTTATAATATATTTGGAATTTAAGCCAACACGTTTTGGAATTGTCAGTAGATACACTGTTAGAAGAAGGAAAGAGATTGTATCACATCTTTTGGACCCTTCTTTCTTAACTGCTTTGTTCTTTGCCTGAAGTTTTCCAGAAATATCCTACTAGGTAAAATGTAGCAGTGAAATATAATATGGTCTGGTTTAATTTTACTTGTATTCAGGGAAAGAAGCCAAAATCTCAGAACACAGAATAAAAGAAAATGAGAGCTTAACTTCCAGGCCTTAAGGAACAAAGTCAACTTGAAATACAGCCAGTTTTAATAATTAATTAAGTAGTTGGACATATTAACTCTACATATTACTTTATCCATTTTGTGTTTCCCCATCTCTGCTTTCTTGTATTTTACAACTAGCTTAATATTTTTTAATAGAAATTACTTGTACTAGTGTATAAAATAGATGTGGAAGAAACCATAATTGTGTAAAATATATCTTGAAACTGCCTAGATACATGGTGTGGTTAAACAGGAAATTAAAACAAATGGAAGAAAAAGCAAGTTTCCCTAATCTGGCAGTTAGTAGAGATCTCAGCTGTTGTGAGAGCAGTAGGTGAAACATTGTAAAAACAAATGTTCTTTCACTCCTTTTTGTCTGTATAAACATATCTAAGTTCTTATTTCTGTGGCATTATAGGCACTAACGTATCCTTACAACACAGGCTGCCCCCTCTGAAAGCTTGATGCAAACAATGCAGAACAAAATGTGTGTTTTGAACAGGGCAGTGAGAGTGCTCAGAAACAAACACATGATCAGATTTCTTTAGAAATGTTGTGTTTTGAAGTGTGAATCATCTTGATTTGAACCTGAACATATGGGTGGCAGGAACTCCCCTTCACCCAACAGGGAGTAATGGCTGTTGGACTTTTTCTGCTCACAGTTTAAAAACCATATACTGTTAATTTAGATCTAGGAGAGGCATGGTAAAAGGCTGCCAAAATGTGCTTCAGAAAGAAATGGTTGTCATCTTTTCAGAGAGCTGAGAAGAGCCATGTGCTCTATCTTCTACTGCTTTAGATATTTAAGTCCTTGGCTAGTGTAGGAAATGGGAACATTTAAGTTTGAATGTGTGGCCAGCTGTGCTCCGAGATTTTATTTTTTCCCATTTAAGGAAGTATCTTATTCACTTTTCTTTGACATCCAGGCAAAAGAGCCTCTATAACATATTTTTAAGGGTTGAATGTGAATTGTATAGAGTTTACCAGTTTCTGAAATTCTTTTTATTAAGCTGATTTCAAGATTATACTGAGATTTCTTTCTCTTCTGTTATGGTGGTGTTGGTTTTGAGTTAGGAGGAGGTACATATTCATCCACCCAGTGTTCAGGCCTTTCATTCATAAAAACCAACTGTGAAAATGGCCCACTGTTGTTTATATTTGCCTTTAAATTGGAGGGGACTGTGGTTTAAAGCTTTTAGTGTAATGCTGTTCTGATTAAACAAATGGATGCTCCCACTTTGGCAAAGGCCTTGTTGAGTTTTTGCTTTTCACTGATTTCCTGTGTTTTGTTCCCACTCTGGTTTCTTCCCTCATGTGTCCCCAGCTGCCATCCGTAATGCTGTTACTTCGATAGAATGTATTTCTGAATATTGTTCTGCCTTTCCTGGTTACACCCAGTGTTACATATAATAATATAAGCAATTCCCAGGGATATCCATCAGGTTGCACTGCCTCCACTGCACCTCTTGGTCTGTTTTCTTCAATACCACACTTTGAAAAGTCTTTCTGAGACTAATTAGCCTCATTGCACTTAGGGGAGATTGAGGCAAAAAAGGTAAAGTGCCTTGGCAAAAGGTCACTGTAAGTCAGCAGCAGAGCTGAGAATCCAGCCAGAACTCCTGGCTCCCAATCCAGTGCTTTAGCTATGACAGGTCTCAAATAATAAATTACATTGCAGCATATTTATGCTCTGAACCAGATTTTAAAGAACCTATTTTCTCTAAGACGCAAAACTCTACTCCTAATCCAAGTACATTCCTATGCACAAATATCTACCACTATAATATTGCTTTTGTTTAAATTAGAAAAAATGTAAAAGCTTGGCAATAAATGATTCTGTGTGAGAACGTTTTTCAAAAACCTGTGCTCACTCACGTGTAATTTATTTTTCTTTCTAGGTGATTTCGGATTTGGAAGAGCAGCTGAACCAGCTCACTGAAGACAATGCAGAGCTGAACAACCAGAATTTCTTCCTGTCCAAACAACTCGACGAGGCCTCAGGGGCCAACGATGAGGTTGTCCAGTTGCGGAGTGAAGTCGATCATCTCCGCCGAGAGATAACTGAGAGGGAAATGCAGCTGACCAGCCAAAAACAAGTAAGGCTCCCTAAGTCTGGGTCAGGAGCTCTTTGAGGGAGCTGCCAACAATTCCTTTTACATCTGGAAACCCATGAGAAATGATGATGCTTCTGCGGGGCAGTGGCATTTAAGCCTTCCTTCCCATGATGGTTGAATGAATGGAAATTTTTGGTATTTCCCATTGTGTTTTTACAATTTTTTTTAGAAATCTTGCACTCTGAAAGCATTGTCATTTAGAATGACTCATTTTATTTTGTGACCCTGGAAATCTCAAAATGCTCTTAATGAGATCGACCTGACATTATAGGCCATCACAAGTGAATGTATAGGAGCCTGGAAATAAATGGGCTGTGATTTCCCCGCTCCCGTTTGCCGCCGATTTGCATGTACTGTAATTGAAATGGTAAGGCTGAAGCTGCAAGTGCATGCTTGATGTGGGATGTGAGAATTGATAGGAGGATTTATTTTTAGACTATGGAGGCCTTGAAGACAACATGTACGATGCTGGAAGAGCAAGTAATGGACTTGGAGGCCCTGAATGATGAACTCCTGGAGAAAGAGCGCCAGTGGGAGGCATGGAGAAATGTTCTAGGGGATGAGAAGTCCCAGTTTGAATGTCGAGTTAGAGAGCTGCAGAGGATGCTGGATACTGAGAAACAGAGCAGGTGTCTCTCCCTTCCTTCCATTTTATTAACTTTTATGAAAATGCTAGTAAAAAATTATATTTAGCATAGGATATGGGAGTTGGAGCTAAATATAAAATCTTGTGAGGTAGTCCTAAAAATGGTTTATTAGTTAATAGTCATCACTGATACTGTTCCTCTTGGTTTTTTGCAAGTGAACGATTCAATGGGAATGGTATTTATCATTGTTATTTATAAGATGTCTTGATTTATTATCTTCTATTTTATTTTATGGAAAAATAGCCTTTGCTCCTGACTGTTCCTGTGGGGTCTTGACATTTTTAAGGCTGTAGTTCTAGCAGGGGCAGGAACAGGGTTATATAATATAAAAGTGTTGGAGCAAACAGTCTGGCTTTCTAAAGTAACATCTTGAATTTGAGGCAACCCCCGAAAGAGTTATTGATGCCACTGCCTGCTAGGGAGAGGTCAAGCCTGAAAGGAGTTAGGTAACATTATTTTCCATTTTAATGCAGAGTGAGAGCAGATCAGCGTATTACTGAGTCTCGCCAGGTGGTAGAACTGGCTGTCAAGGAACACAAGGCAGAGATTCTGGCCCTGCAGCAAGCGCTCAAGGAACAAAAACTCAAAGCAGAGAGCCTTTCTGATAAGGTAAGTAACTTTCAATCCTAGACTTTCATAATTAAATGAAATACTTTTCCAGTGATATTACTTTTAGAAATGTGGCCTTGAGCAGTTTTTTTCAAGATGTTATAGACACAAATTAAGAAGACTGGAGGGCATAGAATAGAATTCTGTCTTCAAGCCAAAGACCTCCAATTTTATTTGAAAAAGACTAAAGCAGACAGCAGCCTATGATGCCTGGAATGAAGTCCTTCAGTAACTTGGTATCTGCATTTGAACAAGCTGAAATGTCTTTTGGCTGGTTTTTCCCCAGCAACCAAAGGCTAATTGTATCATTTTCCTTTAGCATGTGCTTGGTGAAGCTGGATTTTAAGACTGTGGAACTGTATTTATTAGTGTTCAATGTTATTCTGACCCTCTTTCCCAGCTGAATGACCTGGAAAAGAAGCACGCCATGCTGGAGATGAACGCCCGCAGTTTACAGCAGAAGCTTGAGACAGAAAGGGAGCTCAAGCAGAGGCTTCTGGAGGAGGTAACCTTGGAGATTCATGTTAGAACTTCAGAAGGTTCCACATCTTGAGGAGGGGAGGTTGTGTGAATAAGAGTTACACATCCATCCTTTTTCTATATAACTGAGGAGATTAATCAAGTTGGGGAAGTTGTTTTTACTTAAAACTTTGCCGAGTGTGTGGCCATGTTGGGGAGCAGTAAAAGTGAGCTGCTCCTCAGGGACAGGTGAGCTGGGAGCCAAGGGGGACAGCATGCCAGGCAAAGACAGGACCTTGTGGCCTGCAGGCTCAGACCCACAGTACCTGAACAAGAGGATCAGGGCAGATTTGGTGAAGGTACCAACGATCATTATAGAAGCCTGTAGCCATGAGGCACGTCCTAGTTCAGGTCTGCAAAGCCAGGTCTGTGCCCAGGCACAGCTCTGACCAGGCCAAGTGTAAGGGCCATAGCTTAAAACCAGCTCTGGAGCCAACGTGCTGAGGATGCATACCTGGAGGCCAAAAGTGAGGCTTCTCACAGCTCTTTTCATCATTAATTTGGGTCACAGGAGTTGGATCCAAGGTCACACACCTGTGCCATATCAGGGAGTAATTGAATGCAGGCCAGCAGTTCTGGGTGGTGGGGGAAGAGGCTCCAGAGGAGGATTTCAGGGGTGGTTATGGACAATTAGGGCAATTAAAGCCTTTATTCTTGGGGTACTACTGACAGGTCACCCACTCCTTTATGCATCACCAGGAAATATTTCTGGCTCTTGCTTTGTAATGTATAAGCATTCATGGTTTTCCTAGTGAGGGACTTTCTTGTCAAGAAAATGTAAATCCTAAAAGAATTAGGAGTATTTTGTCATGTGCCCTCTTCTGGTGTTAATTGGAGACAAAGATGTAAACAGCTGCCCATTATTTTCCTTATCTCATGTGACTATGACTGTCCTGGTTTATAGTAAACATTTACCGTTTTAATTTGTTTTTACAAAGCACTGAGATGGCTTCTGTTGGTTGTACAGAGAGCTTGAGAAAGTGGTGTTGCTACAGATCAGTGTAAAAATACTTTACACAGAAATGCTTGTTTAGTCATAATGCATTCTGAAAGGAAAGGAATCTTCTAGAATATTGTAATTTCCCAGCATTTGAAGAACTGTGTGTTTATTTATAAGTTCTGCAATGACGATTATTTTACAAGGAGTGATAACATTTAATAGCTTTTACTTACAAACAAGAAGACAACAAACCCAAAACACTGGCCTTTGTTTTGCTTTTAACAGCAGGCAAAGCTGCAGCAGCAAATGGATTTGCAGAAGAATCACATCTTCCGCCTGACTCAAGGTCTGCAGGAGGCTCTGGACCGAGCAGATCTTCTGAAGACTGAAAGAAGTGACCTGGAATATCAGCTGGAAAACATTCAGGTGAGGGTGAGGAAGCAGGGCAGTGCTCTGCCTCATTCCCTGTGAGGCTTTAGGATGTGATTGACAGTTTCTGTGTGACACTTTCCTTACAGTATTTTTTAGCTCTGTTTTGCAATCAAGTTATTTGTTTGTTCCTTCTGTTAAGATGAAATTTCTTACATCTGTATGTGATTCACAGGTTCTCTATTCCCATGAAAAAGTGAAAATGGAGGGCACTATTTCTCAGCAAACTAAACTCATTGATTTCCTGCAGGCAAAGATGGACCAACCAGCAAAAAAGAAAAAGGTGGGTGAAGAAGGTTTGAGAGGCATGGAATTAAATGGTTTTGTAATTAGTTACGTGCTGTGTATTCTTAATATTCTGTTTTATCTTTCTTTGTGTAACAGAATGTTGTCCTCATTTAAGACCATTCTGAGTTGTTGAACACAAACTTCACTAGGCAAAATGTGTTCTTTGTGGTTTTTCTGGTATTTTGTTATTCCTACAACACTTAGGTTACAACCCAGTAGCTACACCTCAGTGAGGCTGTAGGAATACAGAATTTTAAGCATGTTTTTTCCTAATGGTAAGTATGTATATGTGTATGAACCTATTATGTATCTAGAGTGGTTGTCCTGTAGTCACTGCATAGGACTGATTAGTCAGGTGATGTGACTTGTGTCACATCTTTGTTATAAGCTGTTCTGTCATTTTGAATGAAGTAATTTAATTTTAACCACATATTTTGAGATCCTTTGTTTAGATGCTTTTGGAAACTCCAGGTGTGAGTACTCACAGGTAATGTACGTCCCCCTTTAAATTAATCCATATCTTGACATTTTTCTCTCCAGTGCCAATATGAACTAAAAATCCATCCTTACACATAACAGAATTGCCATTAGGCCCTCTGGCCGAACTGCCACTAGCTAGTGTCACTTTGCCTAGTTTAAGCCATCTCTTGCTAGGAGTTAGGAGTTGTCTGTGTGTTTCTGTTGCTAGGGCCTGTTTAGTCGGCGGAAAGAGGACCCTTCTTTACCCACACAGGTTCCCCTGCAATACAATGAGCTGAAAGTGGCACTGGAGAAGGAGAAGGCTCGTTCTGCTGAGCTGGAGGAGGCTCTACAGAAAACACGCATTGAACTCAGATCTGCTCGTGAAGAAGGTAGGGGTTAACAGAAAAGGTGAATCTGGAAGGAAGGCACACGATTTTGGTCTGAAAACGTGCCTTTAATTGCGTGCCACTCTAGCAGTAACATATGTTGTTTAATTATTACTACAGCTGTGAAGTTACAATAAGGCTACACTTAATTCTGAGGGCTGTAACTGCTGACTGGTCACAGAGCCCTGCTAGGAACCAGGGTGCCACGGTGGTTATGTTAACCAGTGGCATTTGTCTTGTCTGTAGCTGCTCATCGGAAAGTATCTGACCACCCTCACCCGTCCACCCCGGCCACGGCCAGGCAGCAGATCATCATGTCTGCCATAGTCCGCTCCCCAGAGCACCAGCCCACGCCCATCAGTCTGCTGGCTCCACCCTCCAGCCGCCGGAAGGAATCCTCCACCCCGGAGGGTAGGCTTCTGCTCAGCTCCTGCTGCTATTTTTCTATCCATGTCAATGCCATCTCCTTATTTATTATATTTTTTGTACCCTGCTGATGAGTTTTGTCCCTTGCAGAGTACAGCCGGCGTCTGAAAGAGCGAATGCACCACAACATCCCCCATCGCTTCAACGTGGGGCTGAACATGAGGGCGACCAAGTGCGCCGTGTGCCTGGACACAGTGCACTTCGGCAGGCAGGCCTCCAAGTGTCTGGGTAAGAGCAAAACACAGCACAGCTTAGGGGCAGGAAAAGGCATCAGCCATCTACAGCAGGGAAAGAAACGACCAAGTATGAAGACTCTGAAACTACTTGGTGCAAACATTCCACATCAGACAGCATCTGATGGTTTGGAGTGGAAGGGGAACCTTGGAGAAGCTGGGATTTGTGTGTTAGAAGCTGAGGCAGCTGTGTCATGATTTTTTTTTTTTTTTTTTTTTGTCATTTAACAGAAGTTTTTCCCTGTCCTCTTGTCAGAATGCCAGGTGATGTGTCACCCAAAATGCTCAGCTTGCCTGCCAGCTACTTGTGGGCTGCCAGCAGAATATGCCACGCACTTCTCGGAAGCGTTCTGCCGGGATAAGATGAATTCCCCTGGCCTGCAGCTGAAGGAGCCAAGCCCCAATCTGCGTCTTGAAGCGTGGATGAAAGTGCCAAGGTACAAACAGGAATCTTGGTGCCATGTCAGGTGCTGAAATATTTGGCCTTATATTATCCTGGCTCTTACAATGAGATAATTGGTACAGGCTCATTACATGGGCATTACAATTACCACCACCATAATTACAATTGCTACCACTGAAATTTCTCTTTTATAGGAGTTGCATGCTTGCTTTATGTAGAATCCAAGCAGAAAGTCCAACATGACTTTGTGCTTATTTTCCTCAGGAATAATAAACGTGGGCAACAGGGCTGGGACAGGAAGTATATTGTCCTGGAAGGAACCAAAGTGCTCATTTATGATGCAGAAGCAAGAGAAGGTAACTTAGAATTTCTAGCAAGAACATATTTTTAAATCTTCAGATATTATTTGGTGAGTTGAGAGGCTTAAAGATTATTACTGTTTGCTATGGCTGTACCAAATTTAGCTAAATCTTCAGTGATAAGGCAACATTATTTTTTCTAGACCCTTAGCCATTTTATTAGCTGGCATGCCATAATAATCCAGCTGTGAAAACATCCAGTGTGCATCCACTTCATTTTGCTGTCACAGTTATTTTCTTGCTATCTGTTTGTCCATTCCTATCTGTCTCCCCATTCTCCTGCAGCTGGACAGAGGCCTCTGGAGGAATTTGAGCTCTGCCTTCCTGATGGTGATGTAACTGTTCATGGAGCTGTAGGAGCTACTGAGCTTACCAATACAGCAAAGACAGGTGAGAATCTTACATAGATGAGGTCAAATGGATTTCATCTGCCTTGCCATCAGTTAGCCTTGTTTGGCTGAACAGAATTCTCTCCCTCGAGCTTTCATTCTGTAACGCTGTAATTTACCTCCATCTGAATTAGGGGAATAGCTCAGTACTCCAGATCTCGTTACACCCAGGCTGTTGCTTCTGTCGTGGTAGAACTGTGGTTAATATAGTCATCAACTCAAATGGAAGTAAATTTTAAGAGATTTGTAGCATAAACACTTGGTTTACTTAAATTTCTTCTCTATTAACTGTGATGTGTCATAACTCCTGCTACCATTGTGCTCTGACCAGAAAGCCATTAACTTAGAAATGCTGTGGGGTGTATACAGTCTCTTATTATGAAAAAATGTTGATGTGTTGATTTGATGTACTGAATAGAACTGATGGATAAGATTCTGTATGTCTTGACTGTTACATTAAAGGATACAGACTGTTAAAAACAAAGGTTTCCATAACCAATTTTTACAGATTTTTCTTAATCAGTACAGGGAAAACTTTAGTCAAGTGGCTGGTTTTGGTTTGGGTTTTTTTCCACAATGTAATTTCTTTCTCTTTTGAATAAAAGGCAAGAAATTATTTTTGTTTAGTTAAAGACAGCCTTGTATGTATGGACTGCATATATCCAGCTAATATTTAGGTGTAAGTAGCTAGCCTGTGCAGGACCTGTAAAGGAGAAACCAATGTGTAAATTGCCATGGTACGTCATGATAAATACAACTTCTCTCCGATGAGGCTGAAAGGTGTTGATTTTAAGTCCACTGACAATATTCCAAAAACTAATCTAAGTCTTATTCTATCTATATAACATCTCAGATGTGCCATATATCCTAAAATTGGAGTCTCATCCACACACCACTTGCTGGCCTGGTAGAACACTCTACCTGTTAGCACCCAGCTTCCCTGACAAACAGCGCTGGGTCACAGCACTGGAATCAATAGTGGCAGGTGGGAGAGTTTCCAGAGAAAAAGCTGAGGCTGATGCTGTGAGTATAAAAGTTTCATTTAATAATAAAATATTCTGGGAGGGAGCAGAGTTTTGAAAAATATTTTTTCGGTACTTGATATACTGAGGTTGAACTGAAGGTAAGTTATTGCTTCTGCCTTATTATATGAGCACCAGGAGCCAGTTCACTGTGAGACTGATGCTATGTATTACAGTAGGCTTCTTTAGACTTGGGGAGTGTAGTAAGAGGATCCCAAAATCTCTCTGTAATTCCAGCAGAGGAAGGAAGAGCAGTTAGGACATGGTTTAAGTCCAGTCTCATAAGGTACCACATGGAATGATCACACCTTAAAAGAAGCAAGAACTCCCTCTCCTCCCATTCTTACAGAGTCAGAGGTTTTATGTTTCTTGTTGGAGGGAGGTGTGTGTGCGCGCTTTTTAGTTTAAGTTTTATTCCTAATAAGAGGTTAAACAGATTTGCTTAGGTTTTGGATAGCCTTTCTCATATTGCTACACTGGTAACTCTCTATTTTCTGGTAAAGGGAGGTTGGATTCTATGGCATTGCATAGGAGAATGTTAGCTCTGGAGGTAGGGAATATCTGACTGCAGGAAATCCTCTTTTTTTCTCAGGCTCACGTTTCTTCCATCTCTGAGAAAAATACATGCTCCCATCACCATTTATACTTTTCTTTAATCCTTCCCCTTGGAAAATTCCACTGCTCTGTTGTAGGAAGTTGGGGAAAATGGAAAGGATAGAGACAACAATTGGTTCTGTCTGAATTTAGGATAATTCCAATCAGTTTGCCTTACTGTGTTTCAGGTAGATAAAAGTTTACTGATTCTTTTGTAGGAGGCATCCCTGCAGCTTTAAGCTTTCTGAGAAGAAGAAACCTGTGCCAAGCTTTTTGCCTGTTTGAAATGATGACCTTACATTGTTAAAATACTCACAGATAAAGAGATGAAGATTAACTCAACAAGAAAAAAAATATTTTTGTCATTTGCAGAAACTGCTGGGGAACTCCCTGCTGAAGCTGGAGGGTGAAGACCGTTTGGATATAAATTGCACAATGCCCTTCAGTGACCAGGTAATGGTCACGTTCACTTGGGTCTTTCTCAGTAGTGGATAATTGATTCAGGGAAATGGTATCTTGATGGCAATATGTGTAATTATGCACTTATTGGTGGGTTTGATTTTTTTCTCTTCACTGCTACAGAGTATCACCCAAATTGCTCTTGGAACATTCCTTGTTTTCTTCACGTAGTGCTATTTTTTCCACTGTTGTAGGTAGTACTGGTGGGTGCAGAAGAAGGTCTCTATGCCCTGAATGTACTGAAGAATTCCTTAACGCACATCCCAGGAATGGGTGCTGTCTTCCAAATTCACCTCATCAAAGATCTGGAGAAGCTACTCATGATAGCTGGTACGGGGCTGTGTGTTCCCATTGGCCCTTCCGTGGCTTTGTGCTGCCAGGTCCTGCTTGCCTTTGGATTCATTCCAGGATTTTGTCTGGCTTTTTGTCAGCAAATTGTCAGGAATGACTTGCTGTGGTTAACAGAGTCTTGTTTGAGGCTGGCTGGTAAGGGATTATGTGAATGAAGGCTCAGTTAAACCTTCACGAGAAAGTGATTTCAGAGCTGAGGAGGGGAAGAACCAGAGACAAAACATTTCCAGGTTAGAGGTCAGTTGTCATTTTAAGTTCAATTTAAAAAGTGTTGAGCTAATCAGTGAACATCTCTTCCTAATTATTGCATAATCTTTATAAAGTAATTAACTGTTTGAGGACCACTAGGTGATCACTGGGGCATAGGGCCAACTCTTATCCTCTCTTGCCCTGTAACAAAGCTGAGACTCCTGTCATGATTTAAGATTACTTTATGAAAGGAGCACTAGCTTTAATCTTTCCATGTGTGGTTTCCCAGAGATAATCCTTCCCACACGGATGTAGGCATGCTGAACATTAGGGTGTATCTACATCTGAAAGCCCAAATTATCAAAGTTGTCTATATGACATTTGTAGGGAATGAAAAACACATTCTCTTTCTTGTTCTGCTTGTTTTGTGTTTTTTTTTTCTCGGTAAGGATTTAAGATGTCCATGGTTTATTTGTGTCAGGGTGGTTGAGAGCAAAGCACATCTCAACATAATGAGAAGGCTGTGTTAGTCTGTCACTGGACTTCTGAGAGGAATTGGCCTTGGGCTATAATGCAATTCATTAGGGGAGTTCTTGGAAATCCCTTGCCAGTTCTGCTGGCACAGAGTGATTAAAACATCTTGTACTTAAAGAAGTTCTGAAGGGCAAAATGAAACTTCTGGCTAATTTCAAATAGTGTCTTAATGAGGCCACAATTACTCTGTTCTGCTAACTTCAGCAACACTAATAATCCACGCAGAGAATCGCTGTTCTCCTGGTGGATTTGCTTCCTGTTGTGGGGTTGGCTTTTTGTAAGTTTTCTGTTTCAGTTTGAACAGGAGTAATATGGAATGAATTCTACATGGTACCTTGTGACTGTTTTCACAGTAACAGCCTGTAACAATGAGCTGCTGCTTAGGTAAGACTTGTAGAGAATAGGGAGTTCTCCCTTAATGAAATGCAACCTTTTCTTGCTTCCAGGAGAAGAAAGGGCTCTGTGTCTTGCTGATGTAAAGAAAGTGAAGCAGTCTCTAGCCCAGTCTCACCTCCCAGCCCAGCCCGATGTCTCACCAAATGTCTTTGAGGCTGTCAAAGGATGTCACCTTTTTGCTGCTGGCAAAGTAAGTTACAGCTCCCTTGTGCCCCCAGACCACCCCTTACACTGCTCTGACTTTAATATTAATCAAATCAGCATCTTTATTCCACTGGCAACACATCTAAGGTCTATGTTCTTGTTTTGAATATCTTCCTTCAAATAAGGAGAATGTATGGGCTGAAGAGAGGCTGAGCTGGAGACAGAATGGGGGATCTGGAGCTAATGTGGATCAATTCAGTCAGGATGCCACAATGGTATAGCCTAAGCTGCTAGATAGTAAGAAATCCAGCATAGCATGGTACTACTGTCTCCTCACTACTGACTGTAATTTTGAGATTTTTAATTAGTGAATTCTATCCAGTCTTTGTTCTTGAATGTCATGCTTCCAGGCTAGCAAATTTCCTTAGGTGTTTGTGTCACTTTAATTCTAGACGTTTACACAGATTATTGGTTTTAGTGTGGAGCATTTAACCACAGCAAAAATTCTCATTAACGATTACTTCTATGGACTACCTTGGTAACAAACTGAACATCACTCATTTCAAAGTGATGCTTAAGGTAAGTTTCAGGGGTTAAAATGTAGACTTAACCTATTTCAATTTGTCAATCCCTTTTCTGTGGAAAACCTTCTAATTTTTTATTAACGTCTTTCCAGCATAAAAGAAATCATAGAAGCCATTTAAATTCATGTTCTTTTTTGAGAATGTGAAGAGGCTTTTCATTATTTCATGAATTCACAGTAATTACCCTATTAAAAAACCATACTTGCTTATCTCTGCAAAGTTCTTTTTGTGGCAAGAGGTTCTCGGATCCGTTTCACATGCTCAGCAATAGAATTTATTTTATTGCCATCCTGAGCTATGCTTGTTATCTTCCTTACAGGTTGAGAACAATCTTTGTATCTGTGCAGCCATGCCTAATAAAGTGGTGGTTTTGCGATACAATGAGAGCTTGAGCAAGTTCTGTATCAGAAAGGTGAGTTTAGTAGCTCCCTGCAGTAGTTGAGGTAATTCACATAGTGCTCTAAGCCTTTGCTTTGGAGCAAGCATCTAAAACTTTTCTGTGTGCATGAGAACATTTGTTTGCCAGCTAAAATGATAACAAATTGCACTGTGCACTGACTCAAAGTGGAGTAGGCAGCAATTTCCTTTAATAAGAGTTGGCATTTTTGGAGAGATGCAGAACAGAACTGTGGTTTTTTGAGATATGGGACTGAGCTGTAATCATATCCTCAGAGATCTCTCCTCAGGACAAAAAGTTTAAATACCACTTGCCTTAAAACAGGCTGGCACCCAGAAACTCATGTCCTCTCCTATTCACAAATTAAAGGATGTTCCAGGCAAACTACGACTCCCTGGGAGGTTCTGCAGGTGACTTTGAAGGTACCAGTTCATTTTACAGTGTGGCTGAGGCTGTGATCCCTGAGTGCCACATGGGCACTGCTGGAAGGAAGCAGTGGGCACAGTCATGCAGACCTGAGCTCTGCAGGAGGAAAGGCATGAATGATGGAGATCTTGGCACAAACAATGTGGATGCCAGCAAACCTGGGATGGGTACAAGTATTATAGCTGATACCAACTCCTGCTCGCAGCAGGGAACACTGAGGGTGTACAGCCCTTCCTCTGACAGGGGTTACGTGCAAAGGTGTGGTTTAGAGGGCAGGTTTTCCTTATCTCCACTAATCCAGACAACTGACTTTAGATCCTAACAAGATAGCAGCAAGCCCAGAATATGCTTTTCTTTTCTGCCAACTAAATTTCCAGATAAAGTAGGATTTATGCAAGGAATCTTGTCCTCAGAAGATCTCAGGATCTGTGTCTTGTGTCAGGCTAACCTGCAGAACTATCCCAGCTGTTCAGTCACAAGGCAGGTCTTGGTGGACACCACCTCTCTGTCATGTACAAAGAAGGAAGGAAAGAAGGAAGATTGGCTGTGACCTACTGTAAACAGAGAGCTGCTCACTACTGCTCCAGAAAACTGAGCTGCAGAGCAGAACAACATATTCCAGAACAGTATATTCTTCCAAAAGGAAGAGGTTCTTATTAGAGTTAGCACCTTGAGGCGAGTTGATATGCAAGTCTACATTCAATCATCACTTCCAACAAAACAAAACTTTCTTCTAGCAAGAGTTTTTGTCCAGATGCTTTTTAGAGACTCTTAGGGTCTTTGAGGGTGCCATCTCTCCCTTTTGAAAGATGAATGTAGCAATATACAACCTTCCAGACTAAGCATTATCTGTTGGCTGGCACAGGGAGCTAATATCTGTCCATAATGTCCTTTTTTCCAGGAGATTGAAACCTCTGAGCCTTGCAGCTGCATCCATTTGACCACGTACAGCATCATCATTGGCACCAACAAGTTCTATGAAATTGAGATGAAACAGTACACACTGGAGGGTAGGAGATAATTCCTGAGGAATGCTCCAAGTGGCTCCACAGGTTCTTTTGTAGGGCTTTTCAAAAGCAGTTTAGGAAAAAAAGTTGGTGCAAATCAAGGTGTTTTTCTCCATTCTCTTTGCAGAGTTTTTGGATAAAAATGACCACACTTTGGCCTCTGCTGTGTTTGCTGCTTCCACCAACAGTTTTCCAGTCAGTATCATCCAAGTGAACCCAGCAGGGCAGAGGGAGGAGTATCTGCTGTGTTTCCATGGTAAGTGGTGCTGGTGTTGCACTACTCCTGTTCTCTGAGCTGCAGAAGGTACCCAAGTGCTGTTGAATTTTGCACAACCTGCTTTGGCTTAAAAGTTCTCCGTGCCTGTGGATCACTTGCTGCATGTGGAGTTCTGTGCCTGAGGGAAGGACTGCAAGCAGTGTGTTAAGTGCAAGCAGGTGTTTGATAAGATGTTCAGGGGCTCTCAGACTTGGGCTTTGTCTGGTTTCCTTGCAGACAGATGAGAGTTTTTAACCTTCTTGTGATTAAATAAGAAAGAGTGTTATTTTTTTGTATAGCTGCTTTTGTTGCCCTCTTAGATACTGTAATGGGAATGCACAAATGTTCAAAAGCCCACTAGCAGTAGTTTTGGGTGAGTAATGGTAGGAGTCTCATCACCTTCCCAACTGTAGATTAAATAATAACCTTAGCTTAGCTGGAACAAAGAGACCTAGAATTGCAGCACCTTTTGGCCTGGCAGTATTCCTACATCTAACCAATTCTGTGGCATTTAGAGTAATTCATGGTACTCTGGGATTTGCAGGATGTCCCTGATAAAAAGCCCAGGAACAACTGCCTTTGTCGCTTCAAAAATAAATGAATAAAATTCAGGCAGATGCTCATGACATGATGTGACCTCTCTTGGCAGAGTTTGGTGTCTTTGTGGATTCCTATGGAAGACGCAGTAGGACAGATGACCTGAAATGGAACCGCTTGCCCTTAGCTTTTGGTAGGTGTTGAGGGACATTCCCTTGGATGATGGAAGTTATTGAAACTGGGAAGCATCCTTGTGGAATGGGTACTCTGCACTTTCCCTTCCCCAGTTCTTCCAGAAACTATGGAGCTTTTCCCCACAATTTAGGCTCATTATAAATCCAGAAAACCTTCTGAAATATAAGCAATTTAAGGAAAACTAAACCAAAGTTCTGTTTCCTTAATGTTCCTAGTCTGACACTGCTTGAACTGGCTAGTGGAATTTTTAACAATGCTCTAAGTTTCTGAAATAGTGAAGAATATATGAGGGCATGGCTCCCTCAAGCCTTTTGCACTGCCTAATGGGATTTTGTTCAGTTAATAGTCTGGCTTTAATGCCTTTTTCATGATACTTTGGTTAGTAAAGTCCTTGAGACACAGTTTCAAAGCAACAATTCTTTAAGCTTGCATCTCCCCACTTAGTGATAGTGTCTGTGTCATTACATAAAATGTATTCTTCGGTTTTCCCACAGGGCTGTCAGCCTCTCTTGTGCATGCTGTTGTGTTTTAGAAGTTTTTAACAGAGAATGTATTCTGTGTTTTTTCCTGCCTTTGCACTGCTCCTCCAGCCTACAGGGAGCCCTATCTGTTCGTGACCCACTTCAATTCCCTTGAAGTGATCGAGATTCAGGCACGAGCTTCTCTAGGGTAAGTTGTTCTCCTTTCATTCCTTTGAACAGCCTGTTTTGCAGGAATATACGGACTTCCCAGGAAAAGGTACTGCGCTGCCACTGTAATGGACTTTTCCCTGCAATTTTCCCCAGAACTCCGGCACGAGCCCACTTGGAGATACCAAACCCGCGGTACCTTGGGCCTGCAATCTCCTCGGGAGCGATCTACTTGGCCTCTTCCTACCAAGACAAGCTAAGGGTGATCTGCTGTAAGGGCAATCTGGTGAAGGAGACCAACAATGAGCAGCAGCAGCAGCACCACAGAGGCTCCTCTGCCACGCGCAGGTACGGTGACATCAGGGTGTCACAGAGATGTCAGGGTGTTACAGTCCCTGGGTGCCTCAGGGGCAAACTTCCTCCCGATGCCTTTTCCCCTGGTATGGTGGGATGCCCTTGCTCTGTTCTAGAGGCTGGTGACAGCCGGTTACTGTAATGCTGGAACAGAGTCACTAATGGCTTAACATCCGGAAGGAAACAAACATTAGCTCTAGGAAGATGTGGATAAACTCCATAAATGCTTTGTGACCTTGTGCTAGTTTGCTTTGATATTGTGATAGAGCTCTGGCTTCAAAGCTTTTTGAGCTCAGATGCTGTTGATATGACACTAAACATGGCTTGGCTCTAACAAGCTGTAAAGCAAGAGCCCCTTTCTATCAAGTAATGAGTCTGCCTTAGGGAGACAGTGCTGGGAAACTGTGATGTGATACACAGGTAATTAAATACTAGGGCTGATGGTGCCATGGTGTGCACAGGACACTGAGAAATTGAGGCTTGTAGTTCATCCCAGCCTGGCCTGAACATCCCTGAGCTACTGAAAATTGTGTGAAAACACATATATCAAATTTTCATGTATTTTTATATGGAAAAGTGTATGGCTGGAGTGTATGAAAAGGTGTTGTTCTCTGGCCTGTTCCATACGCATGATTTACATAAGGCACTTTGCCAGTGTGGCTCATGTGATGGATATTCCAGCTACCAAAATACCTCTGCATTTTCCATCTTGGCTCATGGAGGGCTGATGCTTCTCACCCGAAGGCCACTGGGTGTTGGGGGAAAAGTCACATTTTTGCTAAAAGAAAATGTAATGGGAGGGTTTTGTCACTCAGCGGCTCGCATCAATTATTTTTGAATGACAGCAGCCCGAACAAGAGAGGCCCTCCCACGTACAACGAGCACATCACCAAGCGGGTGGCCTCCAGCCCGGGGCCTCTGGAAGGGCCCAGCCACCCCCGGGAGCCCAGCACACCCCACCGGTACCGCGAGGGACGGACGGAGCTGCGCAGGGACAAGTCCCCAGGGAGGCCTCTGGAGAGGGAGAAGTCTCCGGGCCGACTGCTGAGCACCCGCAGGGAGCGCTCCCCGGGACGACTGTTCGAGGACAGCAGCCGAGGGAGGGTGCCTGTGAGTGGGGCCAGAACTCCTCTTGCTCAAGTCAATAAGGTAAGTGAGGAGCCTGCAGAACGTGTCTGTTCTCAGGAAGAGGCTTGCACGTGCTGCAGAAGGGCTGGTGGCACTGGAAAGCACAAGAGCAGATCAAATCTCACCTGCCTGCTCCTCAAATGCTGTTGGAACAGAGCCCACAGTGTCATGCACTGGCCCTGTGACCACCTGCCCTGCGCTGGTTCTGGGACTGCAAAAGCTGCTTGACACTAGACTGGGCTGAAAGCAAAGGTGCATTTACTAGCAAGTGATAGAAGATTTGAAGGGGAATAATGTCTGGAGCAGGGGATGTGGGAGCCTGCTGTGCTCAGAGTGATGCTGACAGTGCCTGCCTTTGTCACTGTTTGTGGATGACAGGAGCCCTGGCTCTGTGGGAGCAGCAGGTGATGTACTGCTGCCAGCACCTCATGCCTGGGAGAGAAATATCTGTGACTTGTAACTTGTCCTTTTATTTCCCTGCCAGGTCTGGGACCAGTCTTCGGTGTAAGTCTCAGCTAGACAAAGTTACTCATCCTGACCTGCAGGAAAAAAAGGAAATATACTGAGTATATGCACTCCATCTGTCTGCAGCCCAGTTCCCAAACAGCATTCCTGGGCCAAAGCTCGCTCTGCAGCGGGAGCTGTGACGCTTTTGAAGACCGTTTGCAGCTCAGTTAATTTCTCTGTGCTTTCCTGCACTCCTGTTTTTGCACTTTGTACTCCTGTTACTCTTTCAGGCAGTTCATGAACTTTTTGTATCCACTTTAGTCCCTAGCAGTTCATCCAGGAAATGGGACTAGTGTCCTGCCCCAGGTCATCACTGTGGTTAGCACCCCTCAACAGAGAGTTGGTCATAGTTCTGAGACATGCTGGGAGCCCCTGATGGCCTGGAAACAGAAGGGCCAAGGTGAGTGAGTCTTTCAATAGGAGCTGTGGTTGGATATTCTCCACAGAACACATGAAAAATTTCTTCTGAGTAGCCTGTTCACCTGCCACTTCTGAAAGTTATTTTGTTCTCACTAAAATTGCTTTAGAGCAGCTTTGATGGGGAGGGAAGAACCCTGCTTTAACCGACCCCTCTGCCCGGCCCTGAGACAAAGTGCATTACCTATAAGCTACTGGGTTGTAAGACTTTATCCAGGTCTTCTGCATGACAGTTCAGTGCATGCTGCTTCACCATCACTGGCTGCTCTCTCCTTTTAGGTTGCTTTGCTGAGTAGTGTATTGTACCTCACTTGTAAATTAACTGAAACCTTTAGATTACGCTGCAAAATAGCCGTTAATTACTCTGGAAATCTGGCACCGAAGAGTTAACAAGCCTTATTCTATGACAAGAATTACAGTCACACTTGTGTTCTCCTCTCAGCACTGGACATGGTCTCTTCAGCAATGAGTCCTGCCAGCCTCAGCTCCCCAGGGGGAGCAGCCCAGGCTGGCTCCTCCTGTGAGCTGTAGCTTGTCGTGCAATCAGATGCGGTGTCTTGGCACAGGACACTCACAGGGAGCAGCTTTGGCAGTTGCTGACCCACCTTCGCTTCCCCGTGTCCGACCTCGAGCCTTTTATTGCTTCCTATTCTCTTTTGCTGTGAACGCCAAGCAGAGAGCAAATGATTTTCAAAGTAGGTTTTGACCATTCACTCTGCAATAGCAACATTCTAAGTGAACAACCATGTTCTTTACAACTGGAAAGAGCAAAACTGCATCCAATCTTCCCTTGGCACCACACTTAAACTTCTGCTAGTCCCTTGCAAGCCTGTGCTAACCTGTTCTAGAAACCCATCAAAATTCCAATGCCTTGTCAGTGTCCTTTGGCGAGTTTCATGAATATTGTGTTCTGTTCTCTTGTCTGTTGGGTTATTTTCAGTCAGATGATTTGGCAGGAAATTTGCTGAAGGTTTTTGTCTCCTGGTCGGAATATTTTGAAAGGTCACTGAGATCAGTCTTTAAATCTTTGCATCTCATGGAAGATCTTCAAGACCTCAGAAATGGGCTTGTTGAGTCCTGAAAGTGTATATCTTGTGTCTTGTTTGTGAAATGCTTCCTGCTATAGAAATAGCTCAAAGGACTGTACATATTTACAAGAAACTTTATATTCGTAACAAAAGGGAATTGAATTGGTTTCTACTTTTTTATTGTAAACTGTGCGTTTTTCAACACTAGCTTTTTGTTTTACTGGTGGTTGTGGACAGCCATCTTCAGACATTGGAGGGGCCTCTCCTCCGTCCTCCTCACTCCCATGAAGAAATATTGTAACATTAAATTGCAATTGAAGCTTGTTAACATAAATGAGGTTTCAGGTCTCTTAAAAGTACAGGATTTTTCTTCATTACCTTTTTATTATTGACAAGGGAGGGAACCAGAGGGACAGTTCAAAGCTCCACCTGGAAAGTATTGAACTTTGTTGTTGAACAATAACCAAATAAAACAAATAACTATCTTGACTGGCATGGTGAAATGACGGCTTCCTTCTCTCTGGAGTGCCCCTGCCCCTCCTGCCCCGCCCCTGGCTCCGGGGCTGGGGAATCCTGGGTGTCACATCTGACTCAAGAGCAAACCTGGCAATATTTAGCATTTAATACTCGTCATTCCCTGAACAAGTAGCATAAGTGGCTTCACAAACCCCAAGCATGCTGACATGCACTAAAACCAGGTGGATTTATCTGAGTACTTCACTAGAGCAGCAGTCAGCTGCAAGCAGCTACAGCTAAATCCTGCCTCACCAGTGCCAGGCAGAGGTGAAGCACCTAGGAGTATCTGGGAAAACAGTCTTGTCCTGGTAAATGACCCCACACATCTTGAGCTGGAAAAAAGGCATCTTAATTAACAACAGTGTGATCTAATGACAGGTTTGGGACTTCTCCCAGCAGTATACTGGGAGCAAAGTGGAGGGAGACAGTTCCTCATCCCACTGCTGTAACATGCTGGTGCTTTAAGGCCTAATCGCTGCAACTTTAAAAAAAGACCATTCACAAATCCAGTCAGATTGAGTACAACCTGCAGAATTACTGTACAGCTCAACTTACACCTGCTGGGAAAACTTGCTAGATCAGACTTAAATGTAAATACATCTATTTTTAACTGAACTAGTTTTTACAGGGTCTGAAGTATTCTTTCACAGGAAGAGGTTTTTAATATTCACACTGCTGCCTACAGTAACTTAATTTGTCCTCCTACTGTTCAGTGGTTTTGGTTCTGTGCACATACCCACCCCCTCAGCCCCGAGAAAGGGCTTGTTGGAGGCTGTGGGGGTGGGTTACTAATGGCTCCTCTTACGTTTTGGTCTACATGACATTCTTCCATGAACATGCTCTTCATTAACCCCGAGCTGCTTGATTTATCTATTGTGCCTACTATGATGTATATGATGAAATGCTGACTTGTTCAATGTTCCTTTATTTCTTTTACTGTGCACAAAAAATACTTATTTAAAGCTCATTGTTGCAGTCCTATGATGCATGATCCGAATTGTAACAAAACTAAATTAATCCAGAAACTGGTGGAGTAAAAGAAAAATTAATTATTTATTGAGCTTTTTGATTCCCAAGAACCCTGCACAAATCCATGTCAGCTTGGCCCCCACATGCTGTGCTGAAATTCAGGGGGTCGGGGAGGGCAGGGAGCTCTTGTTATGCCTGTACTGGTTTATTCCAGGGTCCCCAAAAGTGACTGTAACAAAAGTGTCTGTATCTACCTTTAAAAAATGTGCTCTCCTAGCAACAGCCAAGAATAAACATAACAGCACAGACTGTGAGCTGTGGGTGGGGAATATAAGTGAGCTAATAAATCCAACTCTTGATCCAGCTTTTGCCTTTGGAGGGATTTGATTCATCCCCTTGCAATAAGAGAACACAGAGTGATTAATCTAAATTCATTCACCTGTCAAGCAGAAAAGGACCTAGCAAAAAAATCCCCCAAACAATAAAAAGACCCCAAAACCCAGCCCCCAGCAAAAACCAAAACAACCCCCTTACCTCTTCCTTCATCCACCCTCTTGCTGTAGAGAAAGGGATTTGGGATGTTAAGGGTGGCAGTGGCTTACCTTGAGGAAATCTGTGGCTCCTGAGGCCACAAGTGCCAGGAAACGTCTCCATCAGCTGCTGCTCGTGGCTGGAGAGCACTGAGGGCAGCTGTGCTTGGTCACCCGTGGGCAGGGAAGGGTGCAGCTGAGGGAGGGTCACTCCTGCAGGCTGTCACACAGCCTAGGCCCCCACCCTGGGCTCCCCCCGTCCCTCCCAGCTCTTTTGTGGGGCTGCAAAAGCCGATGGTGCAGCAGCGGCTGCGGTCCCTGTACGGAGCCCTCTGCTAGCTGAGACAGGGCCAGGGGCTACAAACCAAAAATCCAAATTAAAAACCCTCAAGCTTTCTACACAGTAATTGTTCCTGTCCTGTGGTTCCACCCTACCTGATGCACTGATGCAGAACGTGGAGTACTGACCACACATCCCACAGCCTTGGCATTCCCTGGAGCTACTGGACACTGCAGAGGCACAGGCTGTCCCCTCACACAGCTGGACCTGACCCTGCATGAGCCTCTGACCCCAGAGAGTCACCCTTAGAGGACAAAGACTTGGGGAAACAGGTCTGCTTGAAGTGGCTGCTGGAACGAAGAGAAGCTGACAGGAGGCTGAAGGCCCATCCCAAGCTTTCCAGCCCTAAGGGACTCTTGCTGGAGCTTTGAAGTAATTGGCCTCTTGTCCTTCCTCTAAACTTTGTATCAACACCTCGGTCTTCTTCACTAAGTGCAAGAGGAGAAAGTGTTTCAAGCTGCATTGCTGAATGAAAAGCTTGCACAACCCACCAAGGCATAAAACTGCAATCAGGAAATCATATGTAATAACAAAATAACAACTCACTGAAGGCAAGGTTACCAAAGATGGATGGGTAATAACAAGACAACTCTGTCTTCTCTTGAAAATGTTTTATTTGTTTCTAAAGAGGCTGAAAACAAGCAATTCTGTAGTTCAGAATACCAAATACTATCCATAGCACAGAATGAAGAAAGAGTTTTCAGAGAAAACCATTGCACTAGACCCAGATCTACTCGGCTATTGAAGATATTGCAACAAGTCTGGTGAACAGACCCCAGGATGGCAAAGCACCCTCCCGCTGTGGCTCGCTCCACTCCATGCTGGCTGCTGCACTCTGTCCCCACTCGGACTCCTCACAGACTCCTGCGAAGTTCTTCCCCCCACAGTGGGAAATGACTGGTTATCATTGGCACAGTCACAGTGCCCCAGGCACCAAAACAAGCCAAGGGAGGGCCCAGCAGGGCCCCTCCTGCACTGGCTCCTCCCGGGCAGGCCCGGGGCACACTGGCAGCAGGTTTGCATTAATGTTGCATTTGTTTTGGGATAAAACAGGCTGTCAACACCGAGGACAGGCAGCCTGGCATTACTATAATCACTCAGAAAACAGAAGAATGAAAAGTTGCCCGGCTCCAGCCCTGGGCACAGAGGGCTGTGGTGCTGCTGCATCCAGCACACTGCAGCTGCTGACACTGAGGGACAAGTTTGGCCACTGGGACACAGGACTTACAGTCCCCTTCACGCTGTTACTGAGGAACCAACCCCTGAACTGAACCCATCCATTTCCTTACAGCTACCTCTCCCAGCTTAAGGAAGTCCTCATCAGTGGCAGCAAGAGAAACTGGTTTCCAAAAGCAGATTACTGCAAGACACGTTTACAATTTACAGAAAAATCCAGCCATTAAAAACAATTGTCTTTACCAGAAATTCCACAGGGGAAAAGATGTATTTCAGTTCTCATGAAGAGAAAAACTACAGAGCTATTCACAGTAGAAACAGTGCACCCCACTCTACCGTAAAATAATAAAAAGCTTGTAGTGTTTATGTTGCTGATTTTGCCCAGAAAAGGCTGCTACAAAAAGATTAATATTCACACTTACTTCAGCCAGGAAAGTTTGGAATTCGCTACTGAAATAATGTTTGATGAGCAACAGAAACAGTAATGGGCTTGCTTTTGCTGAGTGTTATGCTCAAATCAGATTCCCCAAGAATCCTGAACTTTCTAGACTTTGTGCTGGCAGATTCCCAGTCTGCCTCGCTGCTAAAGTCTTTGATCTGTTGCTGCCCTCACATTATTCAGCCTAATTAAATTGGTGGTTTTTTTAACTGAGCTGACAAAGGGCATTGACACCTTTGCCACCTGTCTAGTTGCCATGAAGCTGCCATTTCCAAGAACTTCCAAGGTGGGGCTAACAAAATAAGGCAAATACAGGAGAACCTGGAAGTCTCAGAACAATATGAAATCAGAGTTCGTTTGCTACAGCACAGAGCAGAAGTACATTTGGTTAAGTGAAGCATTTTTTTTTCCTGAGACTGCACTGGCCCAGAACAATTGGTCACAAATGACTGTGATGCTCATATTGGCTTGTACAGCAGAGTGGTCACGTATTTTTTCTTGTAACGGTGTGTAGCACTAAGCACCATCACTCCATCCTACAGGGGAAGGAAAACAAGTGAGCATGTGCCATGCTGACACCCAGGCTGCCCGTGGGCAGGGCATGCCCTGGCCTCTCACCTTGATGGAAAGTGCATACAGGTGGTTCAACATGACGTGGTTGGGCTCAGGGAGCAGAGCGGGATCACACTGCAGAGAAGAGGGAGAGTGTGACAATAACAGAAGTCACAGTTCACTCCTCACAGCTGATGGGTGACAAACAGCATCTGTGACCAGCCATACCCCCAGTACATCACTGCTTCTCATGCTGAGTCCATCACAAACACAGCAACCATTTCAGAACAACCCCAGGTCCCTCTGGGTAAAACCTCTGCATCCTCACCAGGACCATGAACCAGTCTGATTACCCCTTACCTGCTTCTGATGTCTTAACAGTTGACAAGATTAAGGTTTTGGGAGGAAAACAATCTAATTTTCCATTTCAAAGACAGTCAACTAGAAAAATAGATTTACTTCAGATGAATCCATCTGGACACACATAATAAGGAACTTATCAACACAGTAACTTATCCTAAGGTTTTTCCTAAGCTGTCTCCTGCCTGTACCCAGATTTTTCCCCATCTGCTCCCACCCTCAAGGGCATTATTTAGCACACCAAAGTAATGTACTCACAGAAATGCCTGTGTCCTTGTTCAGGATGACCTGCAACAGGTGTGGGGGGAGAATGGGTGGAGATTTAAAGCGCTCCTCTGCCTTACAAACATAGGGCTCCTGGTGGTATGGTCCTGGGGGTGAGCTTGACAGCTCTGCCAGAGAGATGGTAAATATTTAATCCTAAATACTTTTTAAGAACATCTGCTCTTTATAGGTACATGCAGCCTAAAGGAATCAATGGCACTTAAACACAACAACAGCAGCAGCTGGTGCAATGCCAGAGGATCAATCACTGGCCAAGAGGGGATTTAAGATGCCCAAAGTCTGACTTGAAACGAGCTGTGAGGTTTTGGGCAGCAGAGTTCTGAGGGTCCAACTGCACTTCAGAACTTCTCTGCCATCTCTGCCCAGCATTTCTCCTGCAAACACTCCACAGGGCAGGCTGCTCTACAAGGTTCCCTCCAAGGGAGGTACAAAAACATGGGATGCACCAGTGAAAGGCAACTGCTCCTCCCGTGCAGAGACTGGGCTGTGGAAAGAGCCCTTCAGAGTCCTGTCAGGGAAAGGAGACACTGCTACAGCATGTGGGGCAAGGCATCTACTAGAATCTCCTCTTTGCCCTGGACAAAGCCTTTCTGGAGAAAATGTTATTTGTGGGACAGGCCAAGTTGCACAGAGCAAAACCCACCCAAACACACCTCCTGCCTCAGGTTCAAAGGCCTTCTGGAGGAGGATGTAAAGTACTATTTCAGTCGTGGACTCCATCCCTACAGAGCTCAGTAACAAACAGGGCAAGGCTGACCTCAGACACAGCTCAAGCTAAATCCCACCTCTCTTCTGTTACACTAGAACTTGAAACTTACGGCAAAAATTGCATTTTGCATTATTCTAAGATATAATTTATACTATACTGTGAGGATATGATATACTCCTGAGCCTGTGTTAGCACTGAGATGCACCTAATTTCTCCCTCCCAAAGTGCAGCAGCTGACCCCTTCAGCCACCTCCTTAGCAGAGGAACACTGAATTAGGAGCAATGTAGGCTGTCAATGTTGGTTTGATGTGGTAAAGCAGAGACTGATCCACCAATGAGTGCCCTAAACCCAGCCATTGCACGTAGCAGCGGCACACAAACAGTTATTAAGCACCCATGACTTCCTCCTCATCAGATCTGTGTTGCCTTGTCAGAGGTTTCCTCCTCTGCGCATTCCATATTCTTCCTTTGGGCATTTGTGATTCCTGCACACATCCACAGGGCCTGACAAGGTGGAGATTAACCTCTACTGGAGCTTTAACTCCAGACAAAAAGGAAAATGGAATTTTTATCAGCTCTAAAAAGTGTGATATAAAGTTACCAGTAAGCTCATACCAGACATGTCTGAACATTTTTGGGAGTCCACCATCAAAGCATCGAACACTTCAAAGTCAGTTTTCTTCACCTGGATGATGTTGTTCACAGTACCCAGCTGGCTGGTTACTACTGGCTGGCAAGAGATGAGATACAAAAATCAGAATAAAACAAGCCTGTGGGACGAATACATTCCCAGAACTACACAATCAGCATTACCGAGAATGAGATATATTGCTTTTGAAATATGACAGAACCAGATCTGAAAACAGCTCAGCAAGTGTTAGGTTAAGAGGAAGTGCACGATTTTAAGGACTGGGAGGGGAAAATGCCAGTTGAATCTGCCAAGCCCACAGGGTTACAGACAAGGAGAGGGTCAGGTCTGGGCTGGAGATACCTGTGGCACCAGGTCTGGATACTGAGTTCTTGAGCATGTGGGGAACTGCTGGGCAGGCTGGGGTTAAAGCTCATTTTATAGCAGAGGAGGAAGAACAGGCCTGGTAGATTTTGGCACAATTACTGGACTATGAAAAGATCTAGAGCAGCAATAGCAACATCCTGGCACAGAGAGCCAGGACAGCACAGCAAGCTCTGGGCTGCCAGCAATGCTTCAGGGCTCTAAAAGGCAGCTTGGCACTAGGCAAGAAAAGCTTGGCATCACTTGTAACCCAATGGCCAAGAGATCCTGTCCTTCACTGCACCTCCTGCCCTCTGAGCTCCGTCTGATGCTGCCACCCAGGCCAGCAGGGATCAGAAACCTCTCACCAGCCTGAACAGCCACTTTCTCCTCTTCAGATGCCTCAATCAATAACAGTGACTCAAAGCAAAGGTTACCTCTGCAGGATCGTGTGTCCACTGCCCATCCACAAAGAACTTGTACTGGTGCTCTCCTTCTGGCAGGTCCAGGATTGCCACAAAGTTATTGTGACTGGAATTTAAGACAAACAATCAGCCCTGCAATGTTCTGGTAAGTACCTTGGTCTATAAACTGTGACACACACTGTGACACAGAGCACAAGCCTCCTCAACGTGCAAAACCTTAAAAAGGCACATTCAGAAAATCTCTGATGCAATCTAAAGGTAAAGAATCAAATTATGATTAACACTCATGATTATTTCCTCTGTGACAGTGGGTCCCTGCACATTCCTGACATCCCATAACTGGCACTGAGCTTTTGTAAAGTCACCCTCACATCTTCCTGTTACTTGTTAGTACATGAGACCTCATTTATGTGCTGATGGAACAAGATCAGCTTTCTCATATTTCCTTGCCTTTCAGTATTTGCCATCATAAACTGCATTTCCCAAATGCCCTTGAAATAAATGAACAATGAGCAGATAAAAGCAGCAACTAGATACTTGTAGGTTACTTTGGGTCTGAATAGCTGCTGCTTGGCAATTTCCATACCCCTGGGCTGTGAACTCCCTGATTCTTCAGAAGGCTTTACCAGCATCTCAAAAAAGCTGAGAAACAGTTGATGCTGCTGCAAATGGCCACAGTCTCTGGACCCTTTGAGCTGGGCAAAAGCCACTGACATGGCAAGGAGGTGTCATCAGAGACACTGTGCTTAGAACCAGCTGCCCTGCCCACAGCCCAGCCCCACTCCAGGCACAGACTGCACAGCAGGGACTGCTCTGGGTCATCTGCGTGTTGTGCCCAGTGAACTGACACAGCTCAGCTTCCATCCTGTGCCATCCAAGAATGGAAAGACATTCAGACTGTCATCGAGGCCTTGAGGAGAGAAGCAGGACAGTGGTAAATTAAGCACAATCCCATGTCTCAAGTGACCACCTTCCTCATGGCACTGAGCACTCCGAGTCCATGGGGAACATCACTGCAGCAGCACTTCATTACCTCCTGGTCAGAGGAATTTTACTCCAGTTGTTGAAGGACCCTGATAAATAAACTTCTTTCCCTCCTCCAGTCCAGCGAAAGACTGTTGGCCGAGCTTGAGTGGGGGTTTTGTCATTCACTTCCAGATCTTGCTGCCAAGCTAGAAATTCTTCTTTCTCCAATGGAGCCTACAAGCACAATGTCTCAATCAAAAAAGTTTCTTTCCTGGCAGAGTTAGACAACCTGTGTCACACTGAAGGCTTTTTGCCCTCAGGCACGATTCTCTAAGTCTACTACAAGTAGCTTTTGTCAGATGCAGAATATAAGCTGCATTTCTAGATGCTGTTAGCAAGTTCATTTGCACAAATCCTGCAGAGGTGTTAAAGCCTTCCAAATTTGCAGGAAGAGTGGAAGGCAAAATAATGCCCCTCCCTCCCAATTATAGCTGCTTAAACATCAATTCACTCTCTCCTTGGCATGGGAAGGAAGGGGGATGGTCAGCTTTGTGTAAACTCAGTGACAGAATCCCTGCAGGTTGCAAACAGCACCACAGCATGCCACGCAAGCAACGCTGGGAGAACAAACCAACAATACCTTCATTTCCTCTGAATGGAACAAGTCTGCATCTTCAGGACTGTCCATTAAGATTTTTGGTCTGTCACCCTCTTTGGTACTGATGGCTCCTCCTGAGCTGTCCCCTCGGGCGGCCTTGTGCCCATGGCGCTCCAGCCCCGCTCGCTCGCTGCTCGTGTTCCCCATTTTTATGGATCTAAAAGAGCAGGGAAAGCCAGATTAGCTCATGTGCTCCCAAAGCTGCAACACCTGCAGGCAGGAAAGAAAACTCCTCACTAGACTTGGTCTGTGTTTTTGAGCTGAAGAGCCTCAGAAGCTTGATTAACTCATTGTAAAGTGATACCACACTCTGAATAAAGGCACTAAATTGCAGGTTTTAGCTGCTCTGGGTAGTGTGCTACAGTTCAATACATGAGCACCTCTAGCAGACTCAGCCACTCAAGAAGTTGAGCTGGCAGGTCCCTGGCACACAGCACAAAGCTGTCGTGTCTTCCCAAGCTAAGGGCTCGATCTTTGCCTTCTGCCTCCCCGTGCACCTCGCCAGCTGGAACACCAGGGGAACTTTCTGTCAGATCGCTCCAAAACCGGCCTACCTGAAATGTGACTCCGCTAGAATAACGGGCGCTAGAATAACCTGCTGAGGATGCTGAGAGCAGCTGAAAGGGGCTCTAAACACAGAGCCACACAATGTCCTGAGCTAGAGGGACCCACAGGGATCATCCAGTCCAGCTCCTGGCCCTGCACAGACACCCCAACACTCCCACCCAGTGCCTGAGAGCGGTGTCCCAACGCTCCTGGAGCTCTGGCAGCCTCGGGGCTGTGACCATTCCCTAGGGAGAGCTCAGCCCCGCTGCCGCTCCAGGGACGCGGCCCTCTGTCCCTGCTTTCCCCTGGGAGAGCCAGCGCCTGCCGCGCCCGAGACCCAGCCCTTCTGCGGCTCCACAGCCCGGCGTGGATGCGCACAGAA
>WEIT01014360.1:285813-306504 GCA_013389985.1 Dryoscopus gambensis
CGCCGGGGGTCGGGAGCGGCGCGTGGGCTTGAGCCCCGCGGCCAGAGCGCGCTGGAACCATGCGCTCTCGCGTCTGAGGGAGCACAGATGGAAGTCTAAGTCCCTAACTGATAAATGTTTCCCAAGTGAAATCACACGGATACATTTCTCAAAGCATTCCCACTTACGCTATCTGGTTTTACCCCTGGTTCTCCCGCAGCTGTTGCTGTTTCTTTTCTTTCACTTTCCTCAGGGCCACAGAGCTGAGGTCTGCAGGTGTGTAACAGTTCTCTTAACAGGGAAACTGCCCCCCCCCCCCTTTTTTTTTTTTCATTACAAATAGAATCAACCTGCACACCGACAGAAGGATTCCCACCAAATGGAAGTGTACCCACACGCTGTAATAGTGTGGGAAGGATTCTGGCGGGACGGACGGACTGGCTGTGCCCAGTGCAGCGCTGGCTCCCGCTGTGTTTGGGGAGCAGCTGCTCCCTTCTTGCCCTTGGGGGTCGAGCACCCTGCACAGGACAGTCTGGCAGGGGCTGCCGGGGCAGTGTGTGCAGGCAGCTCTTCCCCAGCCCTGCTATAAAGTGCAGCTGCTGTTATTTTGGCATTTCACACAGCTTAGAGCTCCTAAGTTCCTTGTCTCCAACCCCAGTTGTTTTGTTCTCCCCAGTTTTCTTGGCCAGCACTGTTTGCAGTACAGGTACCACGTCTTGCCCATCACTTGCCCATCAGGACCATTGTGATGATCTGCACAACAGCCACACAGACCCACTACAGGCCATGTGTTATGATCCGGTTTAAACCCAGAAGAGCAAAGAAAACGAAGTCTCTGTGCATAAAGCGGATGGAACTTTGAGAAGGTTCAAAATATTCCCAAAACCGAGACTAAAACCAAACGAGCTTGGATGTTGGTGCCAAAAAATTGATGTATTTTATTTAATAATAAAAGAAGCAAAGAGAAAGAAAAAGAAAGAAAGATAGACATAGAGCAAGAAGTGTGTGTGAGGGGGTGGGGGAACAGGGAGAGGTGACAGGGGTTAGGTAAGCACATCACCCATCCCAGGGTCCCAACGATGTCTCGTTGCTCCCCTCCATCTGGTCCTCTTGGTGCTGAGGGTCCCCTGCTGCCATGCCACGCCGCCACACACCGCCACAATGCAATGTTTTTTATTCTTCTAAGAACCACAGAGTGGTAACAAACTGCAGGGTAGGGACTGCTGAGAGATCACGAGGCTGTGGTGACCAGTCTATGGTAGGTAAAAGCATTCATTTTAAAGTCTGGTGTTAAAATGAGATGGTTCCTCCTTCCACAGTGATGAAGCAGCCATGGTGTGCTCCACGCCAAAACCTTTGGGAGCTGCTGGCCTGTGGACAGGACAGAGGCCATGGACAAAGCATCTCAGCCTCACTGTTGCTGCCTTCTCTTCTGTGAAAAATGAAGTTCAATCTTCTGGTAAATTTTTTTAAAAAGAAGTTTAATGAAAAGATAAGTAGGAGACAGGAAAGTAAAAATTATATACGGCCAGGTGCTTGGCATGCAGCCAAGAGCACACCCTAACTCAGAAAACATTTCTTTAAATGTACCAGCATGTTGCATATTCACAGATCCTCATGTATGATTAAATCTCCTTGTGGCTCTGTTTTGTTGCCTCTTACTATTATCTTCGTCCAGATAGGATAATCCAAGAATGTGGGGAATTTTCTTGATTATCTTTATCATTCTCTGAGTTAACTACATGAATAAAAGAAGCATTCTACATATCATGCTACAGCCTAAGAAATATATATATATATATCACACTACTATTTCTAAGTTTTGTTGAGAGCAGAATTAAAAAAAACTATATTCATACAGCAAAGTTTCTAACGTTACACATATAGCATTCATTTTAATATTTGCAAAAAGCCAATAATGTAATACGTACTTATAACATCCTCCCTATTTTCTCTTTCTTCTCCCTTTTTAAGCCTGATTCTGGTCTCCCCTCGCCATGACAGGTGGGTGTAGCACAGTCCTGGAGCAATCAGCCTTGCAACTCACTTTGTCAGGTGCTGGTCCCTGAGAATATTGAAGGCTGGATGACATTACACCATGAACAACTAAATCACTCCCCCACCTCCTCACACACGTCTGTGTGCACGGTCCTTGCATTCACTGGAGTGTTGTTTTCTCCTCTCAGCCTGAGTGGGAGCCCAGTTCCCTCACAGTTGTTGATGCAGGAGATGTGGGAAGTGAGAGATTAGCTAAAGACAAGCCACAGGGGCCTGGCAGAGCTCAGCCGCCCACTGATGCTCTGGAACCCTGGAGTTTTGTTCCTCCCTTTAACAGCATCTGTGACTTTTGCTTCCTTCTATGCTCTGCAGCCTGAAGGGCATAAAAACTTCCTCTCTTCCACCCCACCTGAACCAGCGTCCACATTCCAAAGGAAGTCTACAAAATACCTTTTCTACCTCTGCCCCTATTGGGGTAAAAGGATGGGGGAAAACACAACTGAATAATTCTGAATAAGAAATTCCCTTAAAGGAAAAAGAAAAAAAAACACATTCCATTTTCAGACTGTTCACAGCCCATAAAACAAGATAAAAGTGACTGATGACATGCTTTACCTGGTGTCATGACTGTGCCACACCGCCTCCTAGGACAATGTGAGGTTTTAAAAGCAGAGGCTTGTAAAACACCTGCAGGATATGAAGAGCCATGTGGTCTCTGCTGGTTGCCATGTCAGTAGCCACAAGCAAAGCTCAGCTCCTTTTTCCCTCACTCACAGCTACCTTCTTTAGTAAATATGAACTAGACCTGGCCTGACTATTAAGTCTTCTTAGTCAGAAGTTAATTTTAAGGCAGTTTGGTTCTTGGCTCTTAAAACAATGAGACTCAGCAGAACTGGTCAAAGTTCTGAGAATCATTACAGAGCATTTTGGGTGCTGTGCAGGCTGAGGGGTCAAGTGAAGTGACATCTTTGCTACTGAGTCACTCTACCCCCTTGGAGATATCACTTACCATCCTTCACCATCTGCTGACTCATTTTAAAAGAGAATAAGGACCAAACAGGATAGGTCTGAGGTCAGGAGAGACCCGTATTAGGGGAATGCATGTCTTGGATTAGATGGGATAAACAGTGATGTTACGAGCTTTTCAGGCATGGAAGTCAGGGATGACACTCACCAAACACTGTGCTCTAGGCCAGAATCTCTCATTTTCACTATTTGGATTATCTCTCTTATTATTTGATTAAAATCAAAAGGCAATTAAGCCCCAATTGAATACTGGTTGAAATGTGAACGTGAGGCTGCCACGGCTCACCATGACCACACAGCCTGCTTTGGTACGTAGACTTTACTTTCAGTGGAGTTTCCCTTTCTCTTACCTCAGAGTAGGTGTCAAAAAAGAAATGCAGTGCCCTTAAGCCTCAGGCTGTGCAGTTCAAAGTCCTGAAGAATCCACTGATACCTGGCAAAGTTCTTTTCCCTTGACATGGTACAAGCTTATTTAGCCAAAGAGAAGTCATTGCGAGTGAAGTGGAAGCTGACTCAGCCCTGCAGTGAGAGATGACAAACCCAGAAGAGCCAGCCTCAGACGTGAGCTGGTAGATCGGATTCAGACATGCCATAAATCACATTGTAAAGGACACATGAGCAAGTGCTTCTTGCAGCTTGTGTGCTGTGAAGAATGAGCTGGGTGGGAGCAGAACAGAACTTCACCTGGAGTTCAAGACAGGATAAATTTAACTGCAGAAACCCTCTGGGTAAATTTCTTACTATAGCCTTCCATTCTGCCTCCGGGTCCCAAATTTGTTTCTTTACACTGGCTGAGTGATCTGTTTCCAGGCCCCCTCCTCCTTTTAGGTTACTTCTGAATTTAGCCCACTTTGCCAGGCTGCCAGGGAGTGCTGCAGAGGAAGTCTGGCAGCCTCCTCAGAGGCTCACTCCCATGTCAGGGACACTTGTCCTGCTGTGCGTGCAGAACATGCCTTTGTGCTTGGGGAACGGCAAGCTGGGAGCGCACATAAATCCCTCAAACACCCCTGCATCCCTTCTCTGCTCCAACACTGCACACCTACCAAGACCTGCTAATTAAAAATGAGATTGGAGGTGGGAGGATTGTAAGAGGAAACCAACATTTAGATAGTTTTGGAGCATGAAGGTGCTGCCTGTGGAGACTGAAGGCTCAGTCTCAGAAAGCTGGGGGTCAGGCAGCAGCTCTGCACAGCCCTGAGGGCTCCAGCCTTGCCTGGAGGTATCTCCTACAAAGCCAGGGTAGGTTCCACACCTGTTCAAGGTTTGGTGATATGGACTCTTCCCTCCAGGAAACAGCACCATCCACAAAGGCTCCTGAGCAGCTGTCAGGTAACCAGGATGCTTCTAACCAGCTTGGCCCCCATCAGTCCAGTGACTTCCCTTGTATTTAAATCTTTGGGAATTCAGTCCTTCAAATCCTCTTGTGTGTGTGTGCACACAATCACACAAAGTAAAAACAATGGGGGAGATAACTCCATCTTCCCCTTTCTGAGGCAAATCAGTAATAAAATCCATGTTAGATAACTGGCAGACCAAGTTAGGGTGCGGGGGAGGAAATGAGCCTAGAGAGAAATGTTTGCACACCGTTTCAGCAGAGACACCTGAACAGATGCTGAGAGTGATGGACACGGTGGCAGCAACCAGATACAACCTATTTCCAGGTTGGGAGGCAGAACACACTATGAGCATTTCCAAAGATAGAGGTACAAAAGCAACAGCTTCTGGAGCCTCATCACTCATGGATCCTGGCTGCAACCACATAAATTGAACAGCCAGTGCTGGTCTTCAGGTGAAGGCTGTGTGCCTGGGTGTGCCTGCAGGGAGGCACGCCAAGAATTTAATTTCATATTGTCCCCTAGATTTTTTTTTTTTTTGCTGTGCAATCTGATGAAACTTACACCCCATGTTGAGTGTCTGGCTGACCCCCTTCACATAGCAGCAAAGAACTCCCACTTATATTTAGAAGCCTCTTCTAGGGTTACATATCAAGATACGTGCACTGGGCTGTTTTGCAGAATGCAGCTGCCTTGTAAGAAGCCAAAGGTGCCAACATGATCCAGGAGCTGAGGCCAGCAATTTCAAGTTTCCATCTGTCTCTGCCTATAATATGTGCAGAAAAGAAAAGAGAGCTGGACTTGAGGCATTAGTTGGTGCCTTCAGCATGCAGGGACACTGCGTCCAAAAATGGAAGCCTGAAGCAGCTTTGCAGAAGGAAGACTCTGTTCATGCACCCAGGACACAGATGTTGAGTTGAAACACATTTTACCACTTCCCACCTCCCTGTGTTTCATCAAATAACATCGTTCAGTGCATATCTATGACAGGGTTTTTTTCCTACTGAAAAAGGGTAGGTCCAATGCAGAATAATGGACCAAATCCAAACCTAGAAGCATCACAAGGAAGAACAGGTAATTTCCAGAGCCTGTTAGAGGTAATGAAATTTGTGTACGTGCCCCTCAAAATATGGAGCAGGTACAAATTCCTCAGTCAGACACCCACGTTCTGCCTTCTACACCCACTGCTGTCAGCAGGGCCTTACTGATTTGGACTCTAAAATGTCCTTCAGGCTGCCTGCGTTTGCTGCCTGCTTTGGATGTACCTGTCACACCTACAGCAAAACAATATGGTTGTACAAGGACCATACCCCTTTCCAGCACAAGCTGCACTTCCCAAACACGGTTGAAAATTTATGTAAACATAAATAAATGAAGAGAACCAATACCAGTACATCAGTAAAGCAAAAATAAGATTACCTATGACACAGAAGCACTAAGGACATTAGAGGAATTGCTGCATTCTCCCCTCTCTGTCACATTAAGTGGTTTAATATAAAGCCTTTATTTTTATACCAATCAATAGCACTGTAAGGTACCAACATTTATCTTCAGAAGCACTGAAGGTACAATGGCTCAATTCTCAATTATATTAAGAGCAAGACTTCAAAGATATTTATGAGGAACAAGATGCAAGTTAGATTTCCAGTATGGTTTTCAAAAGCCTCTGAACAAGTTAGGTGTCTAACTCCTATTGATCTCAACCCTTGCTGGGCAGTTTAAAAAAATACTTCAAGTCGCCTATCCCCATCCTGTGGTGTCCACATAACTTTGGAAACCTCCTTTTGTTGTGATTCACTTTATTCTGAAACTGTCCAAGGGGTTAAAAAAGGGATATTACTCTTTCATGTAGAAGAGGCAACGAAACTTAGGAAAGACACTTCCCACATATCAGAATGGACATGAATTAAAATTTTATTCCAATTGTCAGTGACATTTCTATCATATCTGATAATAAGGCAAGCTACTAAAGTCCCACAAGACATATCAGACCATTAAAATAGTATTCAAAATCAAAGAGGAGTTCACAGAACAGCCAATTCTTGGGATCATCAAAATCAGTGGCAAGATTCCCACGTGGACAACTCTGATCAGTGCAAATGTTTAATAAATCAACTGACTTGACTAGTGTTTGTGGAGTTTAATACTGCAGTAATTAAGGAGAAGTGATGCTTCACTGACTTCAATGAAAAACAGAATTTGGCAGGAAGGAAAGAGAAAAAGCACACTGAAAATATAATATCAAGGCACAGAAAATACATGCTACTTCCAGGCATATGCTTTAACAGGTAAAGGTTTCTGGGAGGTTTTTTTGTTTTTAATAGATAGTTGAACTCCTGACAGATGATTCTTCTCTCACCTGCACGTGCAGAACTCCCTGGATTTCTGGGCAGTCGCTCCAGGTTGATGTTAGTGCAGGGGGAAGGAGTGGAAGTTGGCACAGCTCTCTTGAAGGTGTGGTAATGAAGCAAACAGAGCAACAACTGCTGAGGATGCAGCCACGTCTTAATGCTCACCAGAGCTTTCTCCTTTTAACATGAAATATTTGTGTGACAAAACAATTGTATTCTATGAAACAGTTTCCAGCTAATACAAACAGCTGTCCCATGCTAAATTTTCATCAGGTATCAAGAAACTGCAGTAATTTGGAGGCCATCAATTCTGGAACCTGAGGCTGCTCACTGAGTAGTGTCTTAGGATCAGGAAATGTGTCTGTAACTAGGAAAAGGTGCTGAAGTCTGCCCATCTCAAACTTCAGTGATACACAGACCAGTCAGAGATGAGAGGATGAACTAAATAAAACCCACATGAACAAAGCAGAACACAATGGAACTATGTGCCTTGCTAGAAGCACAGCACAAAGGGATGAAGAACATCTGTTTAAAAAGAAGATCTTTTGTCAGATAAAAAAAATGGAACTTTTTACATATGTGAAGTTTAAAGAGGAAAATACAATCAGTGCAAATTTAAAGCAGGACTGGAGCTAAGTCAAGGGAGTGCAACAATGGAAGACAACAAAGCAAAAAGAAATCATTATGAAAAACATGGATGCTATGGAAGAAGAGTGTCTCTTAATAATCAAGTGATTGAAATCAGTCCCAGGAGGTTAAAAATCCAAGGTAAAGTTCTAATAGCTGAGGATGACAAAAGAAAGCAGCTGCTGAGTCATAGTGCACCCACGGCATTAAAATATCACAGAGCAGGATAAAATCACAAACCCATGGTTACAGTTGTGTCATGTTGAGACTATTTTAAAGTAATAAAAAAACCCTTAATGGCCTGATCCAAAATCTACCAGAAGTAACAGGAGTTCTCCCACTGGCCTCGGTGGGCTGTGCCTCAGACCTTACCCTGTGCACTATGAACAGTCTGAACATATTGGCTTTGTCTGGCTGGGCTCAGCCAGGGAACATCATGGATCCGGCATACATTCCATGGAAATGAGAAAGAAAAGGGATTTTTTTCTTTAGGGCAAGATTTCATTATGCATTAGGGAATGAGAAAATGCTGCTTTGTACTAAGATGTCTTATAAATAAATAATTTTGAAAACCTGGTCACACCATGCTGATTAACTAACTGGGCTATCAGTTCATTCGCCAGCAACATGCCTCTGCAGACTTGTAAGGTCAGAGCTAACAGTCTGGAATGGTTTCCATCTCTTCTTTTTCCCCCTCCAGAGGTTTAAATGCTGATATCCTCCTAGTGCAGTCCTGGTCTTCAGATAGCATTCTGCAAGGACACAGAAATATGTGCGTTTAAAGAGGGAGAAGACAGAGAGTTTGCCTTGTGAGTTTAAATTATTAATTCTACAGATCTAATGGATACATTATGCTACATTGTGGCACTTGTTCTCTTAACAAACATCCCTCTAGATTAGCAGCTCAATACAGTTTTGAATCAAAGAGCTGAGTTTCTAATGGCATTGGTCATCTGTCAATCTGAACTGAATTTTTAAACTGGGTTACCTGAATCAATGCAAGTTAGGGCCTTTCATTGCCAGGAAATGGGCTCTTATTTGACAAAGATTCATGAGGCCAACAGCATCTCTGCTTCCTTGGAGTGATACATAAAGCAGTCAGACAAGAACAACACTCCAGCAGGAGAGAGCTTGGTAAATCCAACAGTAATTCACGACACACTTTAAAAGGACTGGGAAACCTGTCTTGTGCATCTGCATTAGGAGAGAAAGGATCTGAGAGGTTCCCTCAAATTCTTGTGTAGGGGAAAGGTCTCAGACAATACCCATGGATGCCCTGACCTATCCTTGGGTTCTGCTGGAGTCTGAGGTATCTCCTCCATCAAGCAGGTACACTCTAGCAGCTCCTCAAGGAGGGGGTCTACAGGCACTACACAGTAAATATATCCTGCAGACAGCATTAATGCCTTTTCTGATTGTCTCTTGGATGCTACTCATGGCTCCACTGGGCAGAATCCATTGTAGGAACATCTCCTCTGTGCACAGATAGAATAGCTGGACCAGGATTTTTCATGTGGTTTGCTCAGGAAGTGAGGCTGCTGTAGCCACACTGTCTGTGCACCTGCACACGAGTGCCACTGCTCAGCCTCCCAGCTGAGGGAACTCTTTGAGAGACAGGTACAGGACTTTAGGCTCCTATGTTTTCACAAATCCTGTAAAACGAGGTAAGGATCAAGGAAATAATCAGTATGTGCCCTTACCAATAGGAAAGCAGCAGTTTGAGCTCCCTGGCTGGGTGGACACCAACAATTAATGTGGGTAAAAGAGCAGGAATGCCCTGACTTCAGGCTTGGAGCTCTATCCCTTACTGGCGGGCCAATCCCTGCAGCGCAGGACCCTGACTTGTTTATTTTTGTGGTAAGGTGCATAGGACAGGATGGCCAGTGTAAAGATCTGGAGGCTGGCTGAATAATCCCTGTCCTCGTGCTGGTCTTCATCTTATTCTGTCTCTGAAAGAGAGGCAGTTACTAAGTGAAGTATCTGCAAAGGCTTCTGAGAGCCTCAAGAAAAGGACAGCAGAGATATTAAAAATAATCTTGCATGCCTTCTCCTCCTGAAGAATTATTTCTAAGTCAGTGAGGAAATTGCATGAGTACATCTGTCCCTGGTGTACAGTCTAAACACTTACTCCTTTTCCTTTTACCTGGAATTACCAGTGCTGCATTACCACACTTGTGCTTCATTTAAGACCCTTCTGATTCTGAGCAGAGCAAGCTGGTGCTTTCCACACAGCCTGGCTGGCTTTGTGTTCCTTGGAAGCCACGCTGACAGGCAGCATGTCTGTGGCTTCCCTGGAGCGAAGTTCTAAATCAAGTGAGACTAAAGAAGGGGTCAGAAGTTCAGGCTCCTCTACAAAAGCATTAAAATACCATAATGGTTTGCATAGAATTCCACAGTCACAGCGTTTTGCCTACCCTTCCTCAGACCAAAACTGTTGCTGTCTCAGTCTACTGAAGTTTTTACTTTCCTCTAACACCTCTCACTCATCCTCCACATTTCTACTTGGCTCACTCCTACTTGTCCAGACTGCGGAGATCCACAAGACAGGAGCACAGGAGACACAGGCTGTATCTAAAACGCCTTGTGCCTCAGCTGGGTGGCAAAACTCATGTGAGTTCTAGCTCAGCCCTAAACAGCATTGTAAAGTGTCACTCAGGCACTAGAGATGGTCTAAAAGTATGTGCTGTGAGGAGCTGAATATTGTTCTGAACTACTCACATGGCAGCATGAAGTAGGAGATGACATGTTTAGATCCAGTTAAGAACAGGGTTTGGGATACCTAGGATCTCCTTCACTTAAGTAAGGAGGATCCAGCCCAGGCTTATGTTTCCCTACACCCCACCAGCAGAACTCAAATGTAATCTGAGGGTGTCTTGTGTCAGCAAAACCCAAAACAGAACAGAATTTGGAATCTGCTTCAAAAATGTTGAGGCTGCTCCGAAAACACAGATTGTAAATGACTTGAGAGCCCTCACTGACTGACAAAATTACCACCTTTTGCTGAACAAAATGATTACAGGCGGGAAGGCAGACTCCAGGTCTGTGCAAGTGTGTGGAAATGTTGCTAAGGGGCTCCATGAAGGAGCGTGAGAGCACTGGCACTGGGTGGGAGCAAACAGGGCACGGCACACACGGGCTGTGGCACACAGCCCTGCACTGCTCCAGCCCACAGGGGTGTCTCCCCAGGGAAGGCAAATACGTCCCATTTCTCACTGCAGTTCTTGATGGACAACATGCCTGAGGCACATATGCAGGGCCAGACTGCGGTGACACAAATACCAGCTAAAGTTACATCTGAGCAAGCCCTGGAAATGCAACTCAGCTCAGGACTGGCAAGGCAGGGGTGCAGGGGAAGCTGACAGGAGAGGGTAAAAGTGAATGGGGAAGAGTAAGAGTAAATTTGGCCTGGTGTGGCATGAGGCACAGCCCTGATTTCACACACACCACAGCTCTGCACTCAGGGTCCTCAGCAGGATGAGAAACACACCACTTTTCACTGATCAACACACACAAGTTTTATTGCTGGGCTGTCAGCTCCAGTGATGCAAGTGATGGCTTCCCCTTGCCTACATTTAGGGGCATGACTGCAGAACATAGATGGTTCCCAAGTGTTGGGTGGGCCCTGTTCCAGGATATATATATATATATATGTGTGTGTGTGTGTGTGTGTGTGTGTATGTATGTATCACTCTATATTTTAATATATGTTTGCTAAAGATAACATGCCAGTGTTCAAGACAAACGAGGCTCTCCAAGGCAGCAGGAGAAGCCCCAAGCTGACTTAGCTCTGAGTAAATCTTCAAAATGAGAAGTCAAGGCTGTTTCTTCCCTGCAGACGTAGGTGTTGGCTGCTGTTATTCCTGTGCTACTGTTGCTCTGTGATGGAACAAACCAAGGAAGGCACATGAGGACACTTGGAAGTAGGGGTTTTCTGAAAAGTGAAAGGATCTTCCTCTTCCCAAGTCTGCCACTATTACTGGGGGTACTTTTGAGAGTGTTATTGGTGGTATAAAATCATTGTTTGCTCAAAGCACAAATTTCCTGCTCTTCCTCTCTATGCAACTTCTATCATTTCTACCCTCAACACACCTGACTCGATGTTTTTCTCCTGGCTGAGGCATGTGGAGTTGTTTTGAAGGAGGCTTCAGAGCCACCTGAGCCTGACTCAAGTTCCTGTACCAAGAAGAAAAGTTGTGTAACAATTGATAGAGATTCCCTCCTGCCAACCTGGCTTGGATGTCTCACTTTTGTTGCCTTCCAGGGCTGGATGTTGTGGAAGAGAACTCAAATTCTCAGTACATCTTTGATACTGGCAGCAGTATCTCCCAGTGGTAATTTGCAGTGAGATTTGTTACCCTTTGAAGACCAAAAGAAGCCACAAGGAATGTCAGCAGGAAGAACTGGGTACTGGGGTATCTGATTAATTTCAAGTGGATAAAGTACACAGGAATGAATCTTGGAAGGGTCAAGCTTTTTATACATATTGCTGAAGTCTACCTTTCAGGGAAAATGCATGTGTAGGTCATGGAAACATTAAATCTGTGCTTAATGGTAACCAAATAAATCTCCCATATTGTTGTATTAAGGCTATTTTGTGCTCCCTTACTAATACTGAAACATACATTAAAGTTAGCATAAAATTAATTTACAATCACCTCACTTCAGCAGAGGCAAAGTGGCTGTTAGTAAATAATCATGAGCAAGCCCCAAACAGGTGTGAGATAACTGAATGGAGTGTGCAAAGCTACTCACACCAGTGGCACGTCAGACTAAGACAATTTAGTATCAAGTAAAAACGTCCAAGAGTAAGGCAACAGAGGGGCCTCAGGTAAGCATGGAGAGCGGAAAGACCAGTTGGGTGCTTCTGTTCACTCATTTTCACATGAAAAGTTTGTTGTTGCCATCAAATCCTTTCTTAGACGCAAAGACTTTTTAAAGGGTGACAAGTGAGAGGGAGAAGAGGAGCAGTAAAGAGGCTGGAAAGGCAGAGAGCAGAGTGAATCCAGTAAACCCTGAGTCCTCACAAAACTCATGGTACCATTTGACCAAGAAAGCTCTGTGGAAACTATATACAGAAATTAATATCCCAGCAGCGTGCTGAGGGTTCCCAGGCACCTGGTTGCTTCCACCCAACAGAGAGTTTTCTCTTAAAAAAAAAAAAGGCCAGAACAAAAACCAATTTCAAAAATCCTCAAAACAAAAATAAAGTTGTATTATACTGGTTTACTGCTGCTTGGTCACGGAATGCTTCGGGCCAGTGCTGTCTGCCACTGCTCACACTGCCCTTCTCTCCACTACTTTGAAAAAATTACTGAGCTGCTCTCCTCGCCTGAGAAATGATGAGTAAGGTGGTGGAGGCAAACAGAGGAATTTACTGCTGCTGTCAATTACAAAACTTGGCACCCCCAGCCTGAAGGGACTTGGGTTTAAATCTGTGAGGGCTGAACGAGCTGAACACAAGCTAAGCCAGAGAAAGATTCATGCTTGCAAAATGCATAGAAAATTAATGAATACACAGAAAGCTTCAGAGTCTGTGGCACCATCTAATAATATCCCACAGAGCTGGACCCCATGTCCAGCAACTTCCCTGCAGCTCAATATATTGTACTTCAAATTTTGTATGAAAATTCTGTACACATTTAACCAGCTACTCCATTCCACTCCCTGGAGATGTCTTCATTTCAGTGGTAAATGAGGTGTTCTCTGTTTATAGTTTATGCATAAGTTTGTACAGTTCACTGAAAGGCCCTCCAATGAAACCAGCCAATAATTAATTCATTTTAAATTGGTTGTTTTAATGGGAAGCACACAGTACTGTGGAGAAAAGAACATATTGTTCCACAACTTTAAGAAAGATTATCTCAATTACTTTTGTCCTCTTTTCCAGTAATCCATCTGGGTAATCCCTGTGTTACAGACATTCATTTGTTAAGCTTAATTTCTATTATTGGAGGTGTAGGAAGGCAGAACAATAACATAGCACAGAGAGTGAAGGGCCTTACCCCACAGAGACCCAAGTCAGAATGACATTTGTGGTCACTTTTGATATAGTTCTGGTCACCTGTTTTACTCTCAAACAGTAGAAGAGTAATTGACTGTTGTTTCCTCCTTGCAGAGTTAAAGGTCAGTTGGCCAGATTGTGACTGAAAATTAGCACCTGGGGACTCTGTTACCTGAAATTTAAAGATCTCAGGTCACTTGGTCTGAAAGATGGTAAAGCTGAGGAGAAGAAAAACCAAAAAAGCAACTGGCCAAAACTGGAAAAACATATTGGAGCTGCAAGAGTTTCTGGAAAACCCCCTGCTGCTAAGAGGGTCGCTTGTGTTTAACCGCAGACAGCAGAATTCTCGAAACCATAAAATATGAAAAACTTCTTTTGGAAAGCATACATGCATCCCTAAATAGATAAAAAGAGGTCGTTGTGTCAGTCCTTAGTGCCTTGCTCTGGAGTCCCTGCCCAGAGGGCTGTGAGAGCACTTGCTCACCGTTGTGAAGTGAACCACGCAGTAGATGCCGATCATGACGAGGCCAATGATGATGGAGGCCACGGCCACCCAGAGCGCATTGCGACCCAGCCGCTTGGAGCCTTCTATGTCCCCTTGGTTGTAGCTGTTCAGAGCCTGCAGAGGGGAAACAGGGAATTCACAGCTCTTCCTGTAAAACAGAAACCTGTTGGCAAAGCAGTGTGACAGCTCTGAACTAACAGAACAAATCCATGCCTGCTGCCAGTTTTCTGTTCCCCTCATTTTCAGGACCTTTCCTTGAAGCTACACCTCTTTTTTTTTTTTTCCAGTGGTGAGGATTTGTTCATATGATACACACCAGCATAAAAGCTGTCAAACCAACATCTATCCACTTGCATAAACCAGTGGCTTTTATCTTTGGAAATAGTTTTGTAGTATATATGAATTGTTAGTTGGCCACTTCACTAGCAGTGAGATAAATTCTTATGCTTTATAGGACTATAAGCATAAAAAAGAGCATAAATAGGCTGCATTTTTGGAGAAAGTCTCAGCAAAACTTAAAAAAGCATACTAATTTCCTATTTTTCCAATATTTTACTTTTCCAAACAAAGTTTGAAGAATTAATAGGTAGTTTGCTAGTGGTGGGAAAAATACAAACTGAAGAAATACAGGTCATCTGAACAAAACATCTGAGTGACATCCTCATAGGCTAGAAATTGTGTTCCTTTGCATTTCTGGAAGACACTGATAATGATTATCATATCTATCCTGAGGTGTGCATCAGATATACCCATATTACCTCAGAGACTCGAGCTTCTCTCTACCCACCCGTGACTTAGCAGATGCTTTACATTCATTACATGCTCAGATTGCAATTTGTGATAGGATCACTCTGATCTTCTAGGCTTTTGTGAGACAGACTGTAGGATTTTCTGAATTAATTTTTGGTTTAACCAAACTGTTTTTAAAGGAAAAGATTCAGTGAACAATGCTGAAGTACCGTAGTACACGAGCCCAAACACAGTTTGTAGTAATTTTTTTCCCAAGAATGAGATGCTATCAAAGCATTAAAAAGGGCATTATTCCTAAGAATTATTTGGTATAATCATGAGGGTTTGAGTTCATAAACCATAACACTGAGTCCAAATTTCTTGATCAGATTGCACTATTGAACTTAGCATACTTCCTCAGGGAATCTGATTAGTCATAACATGGTTTTTAGTATCTTGTATATATTTCAGGAAGTATCAGAGAAATGGGAAGAGTAGGGGGAGAAATATGGGGACCTGATCAAATTAACTGTTCTCCGGACTAAAGAATTCAGATCGTCTCTAGAAAACGACTGCATGAGGTATCACCAAGTGCTATTATGAAAGCTCTTCAGGTATAAACCACTTTTTGCAGCAAACACAGAACAGACTGAAGAGCTGAGACTGTGGGGAGCAGGAAAGGGATGACGTTCAGAGCACACCAAGCATTGCAGTGGAGCCATTTCTCCCAAGCAGAAAAGCAGTGAGGGACATGGTGCGTGTGCTGTGTCGATTGGTGAGCGCACAGAGCGAACGGGCTGGGGGCACTCATGGTGTCAGCACTGCAGGAGCAGCAGTCCAGCCCAGACAGTCCCACAGCAACACAGCCTGCGTTCCTGGAACTGCGTCTCAAGGATAAGTGCAGCAGGTACTTATCCTCTGGTGGATATGAAAGGCTGAGATGCTGATGCACTCATGTCCTTAAAGAGAGCACTGATACATTTCTTCCCTTCCTGGAAGCCCACATGCCTAAACATTTCCCTCGTTTATGTGCCCAAAGAATATCACTAATGCCTCTGCTCTGCTGTCAGATTTCATTGAGGTTGGCTAGTGGTGGAAAGCACGTAACGGGGAAAGAGGGAAGAGATGGAAATGGGAGATGGACACAAGCACACAGTCAGATGGGACAGTGTCACCCCTGATCCTGATACAAAAGGGCCTGGCACAGCCCTCTCACCTGAGCTACTCCACTGTCCCCAGCAGTCCTAGCTGCAGAAGAGCTTTCTCAAAGTACGTTTGGGAAGTCATTAAAAGGATTATGCGGACAAACATGGTTTGGCTTTGCCTTGAGCAGACTGACTCCTCCCGTCTCTGCCAACAACCACCAGTGTGACTGTGGCTGCAAGGAGACATGCAGAGAAGCACCACGGACACCTCAGCCCTGGACTTTGTGCTCCCCTCTTATCAAAGGACTCCCCTTGCATGGCATCTACAGAGGGGTTCTGCAAACATCATCAACTCAGTTCTCCAGGCTTGTGGTCTCAAAACTGAGACAAGAGTTGTAAGCAACACCTGACAGCACCAGCTTGCAGTTCTGGGCCATTTTACTGATGTATTTAGGATGCCTGGAAAATGTCCATGTGATTTCTGCAGGTACTGCATAAATAATTCACCATGCAGACTTTAATAAATAATGTCATTTTAATACAAATCCACGATGAAGAGGACGAAAATAGCATTAATGATAAAGAATAGGATTTGGGAGAGACAGGGAGGAGACCAGAGTTTCTCTATGAAAAAGTTTAAATTAAATGAAATAACTTAGATAGCACTCAATAAAAAATAAGAGGTTTGAGGGAGTGGTTGGGGTCTGATGCAAAGGTTTTGAAATTCATTACTTCCATCTGCTTCAAAGGGCTCCTGGTCAAGCTTCCAGTTTTCAACATTAGACAGAGATAACATCAACTGTTAAAGCCTTAACTGCTACATCTATTTATTTCCAAGAGCTGGGCAATATATTGAGAACACAGCATCTGTATGAGACATTTGGTCTGTCTGACTTTTAAAACAAATTTCAGCCCTTTTCAACCTAACACCATATGATTTCTCAGGTTTCTGCTACCTCACTCGCTATGAAGTCATAATGTAAATTAAAGCCACAGTTCTGCAGCTGTTTATTTACTTGAGTAATCTCAGTGACTTCACCAGGTTCACACACATCTATTTATAACACATTCTCAGTTCAACAATAAAGTGACTTGACCTCGTGTGAAATGTGCTGAATTAGCTATAAAATATTAATCCCTTTTTATGTGTATTTTCTGTTCCACACTCCCAGAGCCCTGATCATGGCAAAACCAGAAAGAACACTGAGTTACTTCAGAAATCTTCCTCTACATCTCTTACAGATCTGGGCAGACCAGACTGAGGTTCCCCGATCAGCATTTTCTAGGCTGGATAAGCCAGGCTGGGTGAACCTTATCTGGCTGTGCCTGGAAAGGAGACACTCTCTAGTTCAGATCTAAGGAAGAACAAGACCTGCTGACTCAGGGTGACTCCTCACTGTAGGAACAGCTCACAGGGAAACACAGCCAAGAGGGGGGACTTGGGGAGCAATTCAGAACAGGCAAGTGTTGAGCAGGACACATGAAAGGGGAGTTTGCTCTGCAGAGTGTTGCAGAGGAAAAACAAAAACTTACCAGTTTGCCAAGGCAAGGGCAAAATGCAAAAATGCCTTAACAGCAGCTGCTGAGCCCTGCTGTTTAATATTCCTGAAAATTAAATATGTTGTTTAATATTCCTGAAGTGGGTACAGGCTGACCCACATGGTGTTAGATATCCAAGCACCTACAAGCTACCTTACAAGGGATGTATAAATAATAAACTCTGCGAGTAAACTTTCTAACTAGAGAAACACTGGTCACTCTGCTGGTCACTGACCTGGCCACAGCCAACACACTTCACATGGCTCGCTAGGATTAGAAGAGGTGACTCCCTGAGAAAGCAAGATCCATCCTTTCCTATCCCCACGACTTCTACCACCCTCTAGTTCGTTGTCTCTGCTTAGGGAAACCCATACACAGACAAGACATCTGAATCCAACAGCAACAAATGCAGACAAAGAACTTTGTTACTATCAGAGGCAGAGGAGCCAAGATGGTCACAGCTGGACCACATAGGTTGTTTGAAGCATGGAAATTATTAAACAGAAATGTGTCAACAGAAAGAGGGAGTTTGGAGCAAGAATCAGTGAGAAATAGCTTTGGAGAGACTGTTTGGAGGTTGTTACAAATGTAAGGCCCTATGGAATTACAGGACTAGTCTGACACAGAGATCTTTGAAATTAAGACAGCTGAAGGGGGGATACTGAGAAAGGCCAACAAAATGTGTTCGACTGTCAGACCTCAGTGCTGGCATTGAAAATATCCAATTCATTTCCCAGAATCATTCCACAGCCCCTCTCTAGCTCTGATCCCATGAGCCAGACACAGCCAGTCCACCCCAGCCAGGTCTCAGACACAACTGGCAGCTCACTGGGAGCTCCTTGGGTTCACCACTGCAGATGAGGAGCCAAAGAGCTCGGTGACACGGTGCCTACCCCCAGCCTCACACCAGAGAAATCTCCTGTGCCTGATAAGCCTCCTGACGTGGTACCTGCCCCCAAACTCTTGCCCCTGATGCCTGTGGTTACACCTGTACGAGAAATAATAGGGCAAATCTGAGCGAGGCATCCCTGAGGCTGAGCGAGCCTGCTGATGGCACAGCAACATGACCCAGCTGCTCAGCAATGATCCAGCTGCTGGAAGCAACAAGGAGCAGAACTGATGGCATCTGGCTGGGACTGCAGAAGGGTGTTGAGAACAGTGATCCTACAGCCAGGCGTCCTGGGGAAAACAGAACTCCATTTGCCAAAAATGCTGAGCAATGGTCACCCCTGCAAGTGGCCAATGGCCCGTTGGAGGGGGGCTCTTGTAGTGCCAATATAGAAACACACTGATGGCATTATGTTCATTCTACCAGCTTTCCTCTGACCCCTGCCGTGAGAAACAGACAGGTAAGGAACAAGGAAAGGTTATTATTGCAATAAGGAGAACTTGCAAAAGGGTTATTCTAAAAATAAAGGAGGTAAGATCTGTAACAGTGAGGTTTGAGCCTCCAAAAGTGAGAAAGTGAGGACACCAGTGCTGAAGTTGTAAATGGGGCAGCAGAAGAGACAGAAGAGACTGAAGACAAATCTGTCATTTATTTTGGGGCTGTGTTAGAGCCCAGACTCTACTTTTAGAGTAAAAACATTGTCTGAATTTAGAACAGTTAAGGAGGACGTGACACAGGTACACAGGGTGCTGAACCATGCCCCCTCTAGAAGCCAGTAGGACTTTTCCTTTGAGGCCCATTTTAAGAAGTGGAAATTTGTAGAAAATCCACTTGTAGGGGTCTTTAAATCTGACCCAAGATCTCAGGCAAGCTCTGCAGACTGTAAAGGTATCTTCTGTAAGAAAAGAAAATAACCCACTCTTGTACCTCAGCGTTCACCCTTAGCAAGTCCAGCTGAGAAAGGGAGGGAGGATGCAGATCCCAGCAGAAGTGGAAATAAAACCAGCCCAGGCTAAAATGCAGAACCTGCAGCTGAGGATAATGCAGCAGTTACAGGTTGCAGCTTGGAGAGGCAGGGGGGTCAAGCTGTGGAAAAGAAGTTGGATGATTTATTTTTATGGAAAAGGAGAGGGTTTAGGTAGGATGCTGTTGAAACAGAAGCTGTTCACAGACAGGGGAGGTTATTGGTCTGGTTTTTGTTTCCCCCTGTAAAGGAGTGAGCAGCTGAGACCTGCGCAGGCTGCTGAGCATTCAGGAAGTGCTCTTCCCACCCTGGTTCCTACAGATCCCCTGGTAACAGTTACTGATGCCTGACTCCAAAAGCCTTCGTGAACTTCAGCGAGGCTGTGGGTGGAGATTTCTCCATATGGTCTGCAAAAATCTTTAGAGGCCAAATTCTGTCCTTGGCGGTTAACTTCTGTACAGCCCCAGTACCTCGATGAAAGCACTGTCACAGTGAACAGACGCTCCCAGCCCCAGATCATCAGCTCCCATTACTTTATATAGCACCCTCAGTGTCCATGGACAGAAAGGATGCTGAGTACCAGCATCCCCAAATCTTCCCAAAATAAGGAAAAGAGAATATTGTATAGTTAAGGGAACAATAAAGAAAATAAACAGAAAAGGAAAAAAAGAAAAAGACAGCTTATACTTAATTGCAAAAAAAAAAAAAAAACCCAACAAACCACCTTGAACAATGGCTTTGGAATAGTAGTTTTCAAACTTCAGGAATGTGATTTCTCATCAATCTTACTAGTTTTACAAGAGTGTGTTTTGGGATATTTTAGACATAGTTAGCTGTTCTTATACTTAATTGCAAAAAGAAATAACTACATTTTTACTTACCTTCTCTGCTTGGCTGTCAGAGAAAAGGATGAAAATACACAACATGTTTTAAACCTTTTTCAGCTCCTAAACAACAGAAATACATTGCAGTATTACTGATAACACTGGTCATGTATATGACTAGAAAACTCTGGATCTGACTGCAACTTTTAACTCAGAGAAGGAGATTCTGTTCCAACAACCCTTTGGAAGTTAACGGGATTGCTGGGTTATTAAGGACAATGTGTATCAATTACAAATTGTAGGAGTAAGTCTGTTCTCTCAGTGTATTTGATACTCAACTTACATGGGCAATTACCAACAACCTACAATCATTATCATTGCCTGTATTATTCTAGTAAATAGTATCAAAGAACTTGTTTACTAGGAAAAAGGCACTCCTGTTATATTTGATTAGCTAAAGCAGATTCCAAATCTGATTTCTGTTCTCCAGCTGACACTTGTTCAGCGTGCAACTTAGTTGATATAACAAACCCCATTAACTGGAATAAACTTGCCACCCGATAGCCTGATGGTGAAAACTTGTTGGAAACTGCCTTTCACTCCACATTTTCCATTGCTGCTGGGACAGCTCGGTGGGCCCCCTGCCCGCGCCTGCTGATGCTCCCGGGCTCGCTGCCTCACCCAGCGCCCGCAGGCTCCCGGGACCAGCGGCTCACAGGCGGCTGGATGCCCCTTTCCCCGCCGGGGCCGGGAGCGCGGGCGGCCGGCGGTCGCCCCTCG
>WEIT01014360.1:306819-432975 GCA_013389985.1 Dryoscopus gambensis
CGCGCCTGGCCCGGCCCTGTCGGAACTTTTGCAGCGCTCGTAGTTAAAGGACTTAAGCCGAGTTTGCACAGCCCCCGGGAGGACTGCGCCGCGTTCTTAAACTCGCATTTCCAAGCTTCTGAGCTGCTTCAGCAAGGGGGTTAAAGCCCGCAAAGGCATTTCCCCGCATCTGGACTGAATTTGCCGTATCCTAACCCCAGCCTCAGCTAAGCTTAGCGAAAGCATTGAAGAGCAGCAGAAAGTAACGAACTTAAAGCATTATGGTCAATTTTTTAGCAAATGATTCAGTCCTTACTGAACATGACATCTCTAAGGTGAAATCCACTTTGGGGGATGCACGAAAGGGAGCAAGGAAATGAGTATTATGTCCACAACCTAACATATGGGCAAAACCCCCCAAACAGCCACAAAACAAGTAAATAAAGATCTGCTTCCATCGTGGTTTTCAAGCTGGTGAGGAAAACCATGGCAGCCTACACTCAGAAAGGAGCTGGCTGTTTCTGCTATGTGGTATTAAAAAAACTTTCACACCTGTATCAGTAAAATGGAGACTCCTGATCAGATGAAGGCTGAAGGTGAGATTTTGCTTTCTCTGGCTTTTCCGGAGAGCATTTCATTAACTGAGTTACAAAAAATAGTAAAGTGTGCTTACAACTTTATGAATGAGACACTTCTATCCCTGGGAGTTTTGCAATAGACTGAAATGGAGCCAAAGTTTCCATGTGCTGGATGTTATCCTACAAGATGTAACACAGTAAAGACTCTTATAAGGAGTAAAGGTGCAGTATTTTCCCTTTCACAGACATTAATCACCTCTCAGCTGCATGTCTGGAATGAGAATCTGCTGATCTATTAAAATGTCAAAAGAAAAGGTTGTACAACTTTAGGAAAGAGTAGGAAAGATCAAGTTCCATCTGCTTGCCAATGTAGCCATTAATGTTCAGGCACAAGCCCTGTGCAGCTGTAAAATCTTTGCTCTGTTTGTTCTCCGGGGACTTTAAGCACAGTCACCAGACAAGCACAGAAAAAACAGTTCACACCACACCACACAATTACTGTTGGAGTTGATTTCAGTAGGGATGGAGTCCATATCCTCTGCATATCAAGGGATCAGCATCTTCCAGCACCAGTCAACCACGAGCACACATTCGGGAACCACTGTAATGGCGTAGAGTTTGGGTTTGCCTGCTGGTGGTTGAAGCATGGTTAAATAAGAACCCGTTATCAGGCTCATGGATGAGAAAATCCAGCTGCTTAGGGCAGTTTGAGCCATCCAAGGTGGACATAAATAAGGACAACAAAAAGCTGTGGCACATCAACTCTGCAGAGAAGGCAAAGTTGTGTGTGGAGATCAGCCGGGGAAGCGTGACCCTGGGCTGTGAAGAAAGGATGTAGATTCTTACATCTTGTCTGTTTAACATCAGACACGGAGGTTTAGTGCCTTTCTAGGGGACCTCCAAGAGAGTGATCCGGGGACTGGCAGAGTTACCAGTCACATCAACAACCTAAATCTTTCTCTGAGGACAATGAAGTGCAGGTAGAATTTGGGCTCTGCTAAGCCGGACCGTGTGAATCCCGTCCCAGGTCTCTCAAAGACACAGACCGAAGAGTGGAACCTGGTGTTTCTTGTGTGTTTCTAGAAACCGTAAAGTTTAATTGTTCAAACGAGGCTGCTAACAGATGCTAATGGATTGCAGAGAAAGCGGGAGATAGGAAGTGGTGAGATATTCAGGGCCAATTTGTGCTAATGAGAGCTCATTAAGAGGTTCTTGAGATAAAGGTTCCCTGTCAGGAGCAGTCAGTGTGGCTGAATTTAGTGTTATGTGTAGAAGATGGGTTAAAATCCACGAACTACATCCTGTTAGGACAAGCCTGATTAAATTTTAAACGGCGCTGACTTGCAGCCACTTACCGAGGTGAGGAACAGGAAGGAGGTCCTCAGGCAATAGTTTGGTTTCGCAGGCTGCAGTGAGGGAGGGTAGTTCCAGTCCCGAGAGCCTCGGAGAGGTTGTAACCTCAGAGGGAAGAACCATTGCGCTGAGACGGCTCAGCAGAAAGCTGTGAAAGTGATTTAAGAATGTGAACTGAGAGTTTTAAGATATAGTTCCATGAACAATCATAAAAATAGCCCTCCAAGGGGATGAGTCGGAGTACCCAATATTGCTGCTTACGGCCTTGCACTTCATGCTGAAATTTGAAAGAGAAACTGATCACTCTGCACAGAACAGCGAGTTTTCCAGGGATGTGAGTAAGATCCTGGATAAATTGCTTATCATGATGGGCAAAGCAGATGGACGAGAGACATGACTTTTCCAGAACACTTTTTTTTAAAAGGTCTTCTCCTGATTTCAGATGCTGTGGCTTGCCAGCAGGATTCCTTGTAAGGCAGAATATGGTCTCTCCACCACATTTTGCAGTATTCCTGGCTTGTAGGACTCTCCTCAAAGGCACGTTCACAGCTCACAGGGGTCCTGGAAAGAAGTTCCAGTGTCTGCACACAAGTCCATCTAAAGACCAAAAATGGTAGTTTAATGCCCAGAGGTTCTTGAGGACTAACATGTATGTCAGGACCAGACATGAAACAGTAACAAAGGGTATGTCAGGGTCCAAGCTGGGTTCTACTTATCTGAAAAACGGTACTCTCACCATCTTCCAACATTCAGCCAGGCTTTGTCCTTCCTGAGAGAACAGTGACCCTCCCTACCTTCTAAAGGAAGAAAAAAATATAAACTGGAAATTAAGTAACTCAGTGCCTCGGTGCCTAAAATTCTCATACTGCATCCATTGCACAGTAATTTGAAATTCTTATATATTTCATCACAGTATCTCATGATGGTAAAATCCATCCCTGTTTTAGAGGAAAGACCATGGGGTTTGAATTATGCATACACAGTAGGGCTGCTGCTTCTGTCCCATAGCTCAGTATAACAATTCCCTTTACCCAAAAGTGGGATCACCTGGGGATGGGGCACAAGAGGTTGGATGGAGGCCTCCCATATTCCAAAAAGTAGTATTTTGGCTTGGTTTATTAAGTTTTTGTACAGAAATATTCTGCAGGGGAGCAGGGGAAACCTAATCCACCCTTCTCTTTTCTGTATCTGGCCATTCTGGTCCTGCCAAGCAGGTGGGAACCTCCCTGATCTTCTGGCTGTCCATCCTCAGGATTGCCAGGCTGCTTAGCAACTCTTCCCAAACTCAGGGACTGTGGCTATGAAGGAACAAACCCAGAGCTGCATTACTGGTTCTTGGTGCTATGAAGTGTTAAGGAAATCTGTGTCACTCCAGCAGCCCCTGGAGAGCAATGGCTTCCTGCGCGTTCCCAGTCAGCACCGCCAAGTGAGCCGGTGTCTCCAGCTCTTCCTCTTTGCAGGTCTACTGCTAAATCAGTCCTTTCCTTGGTACATTTTGTACATTTTGGTGTCCAAATTTGCTTTGCACGGACAGGTTTTTGCTTAGACGCCTCTATTTATAGTGAACTGAGATGAACTGTCTTTGTAACTTCTGCCTGAACTTCAGCTGCAGAAAACATTCTACCCCACCCCTCTTTTTTTTTTTCCTGAGATATTAAACACAAATACCTCCACAATCAGTTTTTTTAAGGTTTTGTTTATAGGCAGGCTTTTGCAAATAGCCATTATGCTTTTGATTTTAGATGTTTTGGTATCTTTTAGCTGCTCTTCAGGTGATTATGTTGTTTGTGAAGTGAAGCTTTAGATAGAAGCATTTTGTACACACATGTTGAGAGCACTAAACTAACTTAAGTGTGAGAAGAAATGGAGAGATTTGGGAGGCTGCTTAAACTACTTCTCATTTGGTAATTCCAAATAAATGTATGAATCAAATTATTTTTCAACACTATGCAAAGGAAACAGCTCATTGTTCCTGATTTTGAAGTGGACAGACTTCAATATCTGGCGTATTAAACAGTGGAAAGTGTAATGAGTGGAAGGATGCACATTCCCTTCCTTAAAAATTATGGGTCAGGACAGGTTTTGCTGCTGTATTTCTGTGAGTGTTACTGTGTCAGCAGTGGCTGTGGGGCTTTACTCTGCACTCTGATGCTGTCACAGGTATTGTGAGGGAGATGCCTTCCTTAGTTTAAACCAAACTTTGCAGTTTTACCCTTGCAGATGCTGATTCCCATTTTTCATTGTGGGCCACAGCTGAGGGCTGTGGCTTTGGAAACACCAAAGATTTGTGATGAGCTGTTAACTTTGGTAAGTTATTCATGGTAAATAAATATGCGACCAGTGAAATATTCAGATAAAATGAAAGTTTCCTTCACAGTCTGAGATTGCTTTTTCGTTCACTGATAACCTTCTGAAGTGCTATCACCGTTTGAAGTCAATAAATAAGTTGACTGTGCAAGCCTGCAAGAGCTCAAACACATGTAAAGATGTTTTTGGGTGATTTCCATGATCTGTCCTTTTCCATTCTGTCTCCCTGCTTCTGCCCCATCTGATTAAATCAGATATCAACATTAGAGGATCTGTCCCAACAGCTCAGACAGCACTGGGCATCTGCACAGTGCTGTGGGTGACCTGTGCTGTGCTGGGAAGAGCCCTGGTTTCATCTCAGTGCTCCATTTCCCTGCAAACCAGTTCATGGAAGTTTTTCTCCTTGTGACTGGCAAGACAGTCTGTTGTAGCACTGAAAGGGCAGGATTTTATCTTACCTCACTTTAATGCTCTGAAAACAGAGCATCAAATCTCAGCTCAGTCAAATTTCCGTCAGAATCCATGTGGAGAGTTACTGCAAGGGAGTTTAATAGAAGATACCTTCTCATTTATGTGCTTCTTTTAAACTGGATACCTAATTTTTCAGATTTCCTGCTATGAGGATTCATTTCAGATGTGGCTGTGCAATGCAGTGCTGTGAATTCAGCCTTTTGGAAACATTACCGAACATTTATTGTCTATGAGTTCATGAAAACATTTATAACAAACTTGTTAGTTTAAGAATTTGAACCATTTTGCCAATTTGAGTGGTATTTGTATTATCAAAGAACTTACAGACTCATTTGTAGTGGCAAATATTGGAAGATTCCTCATTTGAATGTTTTTCATAAATTCAAGTGTTTATGGAAATACTTTGGGGTTATTTAATATTACTTCACATTCCATTAATAAAGGTATTTGACACAGACAATGAATTTAATTAGTTCCCACTCCACAGTCAGCCTGGAATGTTTTCATGGGCTTCTCTGGGTCAGCTCCAGCTTCACACAACACAAGCAGCAGGCAAACACAGGCAGGGCTGTGCACGTGGCTCTGTGGCTGGACTAGGCCAGTTATGTTACAAGCAGGATAAGTCTTGAACAAAAGGTTAAATACCCCCATTAGGGGAAGTTTTCGTCTGGACTCAGATGTGAACTTGTGGGATGAGCTGAATACTAATTGTTCTATAAATATTTAATATACCTAGCACTTTCCCATTGTGTAGCATCCCACAGGAACCATCTTTCCTTCTCTCACACATACACACCCGTTCTCTTCTTTCATTAAGGGTTCCCAAATACAGTAATTAGAGCAGTCATCAAATTTGTGTCTGACTGATCAACGCCACTCCAGCTTTATTTCAAGGTAATTGCAGTGGCCTTGGGTGCACTGCTGACCGTGGCCTAGGGCTCAGATAATTATTATATCAGAAACCATTTAATGAGGGGGGGAAAAAAAAAGGCAAGTGAGACACTTTCTGGGATAGGAACCCACCAGGAAATAACCTGCTTGTAGACATTAGCAGGACCTTTTCTTCTTCCTAATTTATAGATTACATTTATCACAATTTAAAAAAAAAGAAAAAAAAAGTTTAAATGCATGAATTCAGTGTTCACTTTTGTCCTGTGATACCAAGACAAGCTGCAGTACAGACACCAGCACATCAGATTGATAAATAATATCCCAAAATATTCTGTTTTGGGACAGAACTGCCGTGCTATGCTCCATGGCTGTCAAAAATGCAGGTGCACTGTTGTCACAGGGCAAAAGCTGCTTGGAGGGCTATAGAGGGTATAGGAACTTGTGGATTTCTGTGAGAGTGAGGGGCTTGTGGTCCCCTTTAGCTATGGAAGCTGCAATTGTAAAGAAAGATTAACAGCTCCTTGCCCGTGACTGAGGAGTCTTCTTGCCCACTGCTCATCCCCACAGAGCTTCCATGCAAAATGGTTGTCTTGTTCAATAATTTCAATATTTTACTTTTACACTTCATGTGTGAGAAAATCTAGTAAATGTCTCATGGAATTTGTAGACGGCTTCTAAAAAGGTTGAACAACTTTCAGCCCTTGCTCATGCCTTGGATTCTTTTTAGAAGCCTGCAGTAGTCAAGTCTATTTTTTTACAGGAGCAAAAGCTTCGTTTTCTGTCATTTTTCTCTCAGCCACATAGATTATGTGTGTCACAGTTCTTCCTCTTTTCCTACAAGAAATGAGAGCAGCTGGACGTTGTGATCTTCCCTCCACACTTGTAAAGCAAAGTTTTCATTACAGAATATGTGTATTTCCCTTAGCTTCAGCCTGCTCTCTCTGTTGGCATGGTTTGAAGAGCCATAGGTAAGGAACAGCAGCCTTTGAAAGGCAAGGATTTGCTGGAATATTCTGAGAAATGTTCCAATGAACTCTGTGCAAGACAACGTTTTGGTGACTGTTACAGTAACCTGGCCCTAGAAATAAATTAGATGCTGGAGTTGTCAACCATGACAGGTTCTTTTAAAAATCCACTACAATTTATGACACAATGACCAAATCTGTCATATAATAGTTGGGTGTAATTTACAACGTAATGTACTAAAAATACAGCCACCCTAATAACAAGCCATATAAATCACATGGGAAAGAAACAACCATTTGCCAGAGGGAAAAAAGGAAAGATATCAACAAGGAGAAAAGGATTTCTTTTCAGCCTTCCCCTACTTCAGGGTCTAATCTTGCCCCTGTGAAATGCACTGCCGAAGTCTGAATCAACAGCGGAAAATCAGAATCTTGAAGACAGACATTGTTAATCAGGACCGACACCACTAAAAATAATGCTATTGTGTGGCTGCATCAGCCAAAGCCTGCAGGAGGTTTGTGTGGCTGGAGCATTCCAGCTCCTTGGGGAGGCACGTTCTGAGGGCAAAGAGTTCCAAGGCTGCTGTCCTTTGTGCAAGAGCGAGTTTTTCCCTGCCAGTGGAACACACCCTTTATTTCCCTTCTCAACTGCAGAATAATCAAGGATTTGACTTCTACTACATCAGGTAGGTCAAAATGCATCTACATCCCCTTTTGATGTTCAGTGATAGATGATTAAGAAGAGTACAAGAAACAGGGCAATTTCAGAGTGTTTCAAGCCGTGGTACCTCCTCCCAGCTCCTCGTGATCACCTGTTCATGATTTAAAATCAAGGGAATTTAGCTTGGGGCACCTGAGAATTCTCCCTAGCTCCATTTGGTCCCATCTATGTCTGTCTTTGATCCCTTTCTTGTTGTGGTGGGTCAGTTTTCCTACTGGGAAATGTATTCTGTGTGTAGGTTTGTGGCCACACAGACTCAGTTACCAGATCAAACTGCTGGTTCCAAGATCAGCCATGGCACGTGTAATAATAATCTATTCTGATTTTACCATCATCAACACTCATCAGGGTCAATAAGAATCTTTCCTCTGACCTTAGCAGGAGCTGGAGCTGATCCCAAATATCCTGGAATTTGTTAGCCTGAGTTTTTATCTTCTGCAATGCTACAACAGTGATGTTTATTGAAACTTAGCAGAAATAATTGCTGTTATTAGTGTGCCAGGCTGAATATAATTTCATCTATTTAATGCGCTGGTGTGGTACCATTCATTTACAAGACAGCAGAACAGAATGGTGATAAATCTGGAATTCCAGTTAGGAAGATGCACCCCAGTTTCTGAATACCCCTACAATGACATTTCTTTCCAATAAAACAGCCTATCTCCAAGAAAGACAGAGATGTTTATTTTATAATCCCTATTTATAAGATGCTGCTTTTTATGTCCAGCGTAAAACACAGAAGGACTATTGTTGTTGATATAATAGGATGGTTGGCTTTTTTTTCCACCATGGTGAAATCTTTCCTAGGAAAAGAGAATAGAGATGACAATTTCATAGGTCTTGCAAAGCAGAAGGGAAGGGTGAGTGCTGGAAGAGGCATTACTTACTCTTTTAATTGATGAGTTTTCCTGTAGCACTTGCCAGCCCAATATCCAGGAAATTCTCACCCAACCATAACTTTCTGCCCCGTGGTACCCAGACAAATATTCTTATTTCAGTGTCACAGGTGAAACCTGAGGAGGGAGGGGTTTGGGTGACTCTGGGAATGGAGAGCAGGAAACAGTTCATTGTCTGAATCCCCTCCAGAGCATCAAGCAAGTGACCAACCCAAGTTTTCATGGCTTGTTTTGGCTAATGGAATTTGTTAATGACTGGGCCATTAGCTGAAGCTGTAGAGGGCCAGAACAGAATGGGACAAAGGAGGAGTGGGCAGAGCGCTGCTCTGAGCAGCTCCACCACACGCTCCGGTGACCTTTAGCGAGCTGCTTGGACTCTTGGTGCCATCTCCGGGTATTAAATGGGTTACTTGAACCTCCCTTGCAAGGGTCTGCTGAAATTGAGAGTCTAAGACAGTGAGATTGTTTGTGGAAGTATTTGAGAGAATCCAAGATACCTGCAGGAGAAAACCCTCAGAAGTTTAAAAAGCCCAAATCCTCTTTTATCTGGTATTGGACCTCTTAGTGTTCTTTCTCAGTCCTTTAAGTTGGCACATAAAGACTTGAGTAGAGCTGACAATCTTGCCTGAGGAAACAAAGTTTTTCAGGAAGCAGGAAAAGGAAAGCTGCTATTTTGCTCCAGAGGAGCTCTTTGCCACCTCAAAGTAAAAAAAGCAGAAAATTTTTCATTATGCCGGTGCTGGAGAAGAAAAAAGACAATCTGTTTTCTTTTTAGAGGAGAAACCCCTTATTAGCTGGTGGCTATAGGAGAGAGATGAGCCATCAATGAAAGCATACATAAGACATAAAACCATTAGAGACTCTTAACATTCCCACTGGCATCCTGCTCTGGGACCTCCCAGAGCTGCTCAGACATTAGCTAATTACATTTGGCACAATCATCCCATCTTACATGCAGGCAGACACATTAGGTCTCCTCCTCAGCTGGCATAAAGTTTGGATTTTGGCAGCATGGCTCGTGCCCTCCAGCTGAGGACAAGCCCCTTTGTTTCCATTTTTTTTATATGTAATGAAATTTTACCAACTCTCCCTGTGATTCTGTACAGTGAGGAAGGACCAAGGTGAAGGTTCCACCCTCTGTAACCACAGTTCAGCCAGGAGCTCCCAAGCTGCTAAATTAAGATTTCTTTTTGTTGGCCACAGGGTAACACAACAGCCCTGACAATGAAACTTGACCCAGATCATGGTGAAATGATCCCAGAAGAACAGCAGAATTGGGGGCTCTCAAAACCTGTTAAGGGCTGCAAGGAAATGAAAAGAAATAGAAGAAAATGGTGGAATTGAGGTTTCAGAGATCAGAAGGAGACCTGATCATGTTCGTGTGGCAGAAGCACTGCAACTGATTTCTCTGAGCACCTGATAAGGCCTACAAAGTTTTTGGTGGGATGTTTTTCTACTGGATTTTGAGATGGAGGAAAAGAAAAGCATGGACAGGGGAAAATATGTTTTTTTTACCTGTACAAATGCTAATTTATCACTGCCACATATAGAATGAGAAAAACAGGAGGACAACAGAACTTTAAGAACTTACTTTTCTTTTATGTCCATAAGTCAAGGAATCTATGTTCTTGGTTTTCTTCCCCAAGAAACAATTTCCTCTTGATAATGAGGGGGGACAACAAACCAGTTTGGTGTCGGCAGGCAGAGAGTGCATACAATTCAAATAATTCTACATTATTTTTTTAAAATCCTGGATTTCATGTGAATTAGCCTGGGGGTTAGGGAAGCTCCTCTCAGATGTAATGGGTGAGTGCAGCACCTATGTAACTAGGTCACGGTGTACTTAGGCATATTTAGTTATCTGTCCTTGTGTTCTTCTCTACTTTAGTGGCACAATAAATAAAAGAGGGAACTAAGTTGGATTTATGTCCTCTCAAAGGATGGCAGAAGAAATTTCATAGTGGAGGTTTTTTTTGCTGCATTTTCTAACAGTGTTTGAGGTATGTTTTCCTTCATTTTGCATTTTGTAAGCAAAGTGCGGGAATTAAATGCTTCCCTCTCTTTTCATCAGACCACGATAAACAGGGAAATCAAAGGATTCAAGACGATGATGCAGAAAGAGCAAGAAATTGCATTTCTTTCCTTTCCCCACAGAGTGTCCCCATTTCATTATTCGTCGCTCAACAGGCGACCACGTCTGAGTAGGAAGAAGTCCATTTTGCAGAGAAGCCTGCAAAGGGCTCTTAAACATGTATTTGTCCCTTTCTAAAATGTATTATATTGCAGTTAACGTGGCAAACAGAAAGTTCCCTTTTACTTATCCTAGAGGTTGTACCTATCTTGGTGACTTTAAGGTCAAACAAGGATTTTTTTACTGCATATATACACACACAGACACAGACAGATACACACTGGATTTCTTGTGAAAACTTTTGTTCTTTGGTGTATATATAGATGAAAATACAATAATTAAACTTAAGTTCCTAGATAATCAGTATCATCTTTATATTTTAATTGTTTAGGTACTAATTAATTTTTGTATATTGGATATAGAATTTTGTAGTTTCAAACTATTGGAAAATTGTAGGTTTTAACAACTTATAAGTCGTGTGTTGTAGGCAAGAGTATCTGAGTGCATTGAAGCTGCTTTTTTTCTGAGATACTTGAGCATATACATGTTTTAGAGGTAAGCTGAAAAAATTAATGTGCGCTCAAAAAAAAAAAAAAGAAATCAATTAGTCTCACTAGGTTTCATAACTAAGAGCTTACTTTGAACTTTAAAAATTTTGTTCCAGTGTAGACATGACACTGGAGTGCCCTTTGTACATCTGAGACATTTTTTTGATCAGTTCACTAGAACATGAATTGCAAAGCTTAGAAAAATGTGTTTCATCAGCCAGTGATTTGCAATGTGATTAGACACAGGCATGATCAGACTTGTGTCCTACGGAAGAAAACATGCAATGGACTACAGAAAAAATCTTACATTCTTTCACGGATCAAGTCATAAACCAATATATTTTGCGCTTCTTTCCTACAAACAGTTTTGTATTCATTTCAGATTGAAGTTGAAACACTAATAAACGATCAATTAGATTTTGTTTTGTACTTTATACTATGTGGCTGAGTGGCTAGTGCAGAAGTTTAGATAGTCCTAATTTTTGCTGATTGAAAGCAGAAACGAGAACAGATGCGGGCTGGTGAGGCCTGGTTTACATGGCCAGAGCAGATGTAGCAGTCACCAGCAGGCAGAGCAGTTTGTGCTGAAATGGCTTCAGAGACTCGTGCTCAAACAATTTCGGTTACAGGTACAGCCCCTCGGGTGGGCAGAGATGCTCTGTGCTCCACGTCTGACACACCCAGAGGGGACCTGTTTAACACATTTTCCCAGAGTAATATCAGCTGCATAACCAGCCAGGCTAAAAAAGGCATAAAAAGCACGTTTCAGTGTAACTTACAAACATGCACGTGTTCAGTTTTACTACCGACAAAGGGAGGTGTAGAGGAGGAGAATAAATGGGTCTGGAGGAGAGGTGTACCTCCAGCAGAACAACAAACCCAGATTTTTAGTGTTGTCTCCGCCCTGACTGAACCTCCCTCCAGCCTTGATAAACAGCAGTGCTGTGAAACATGTACAAGGTTGTAGAATTAGCACTTAAATCTGTATAACATGAAAAAAGGCCTTTTAGAAAAATGAATTATTGGTTCTTTCCCCTCATAGCAAGTGGGGGAATCAAATCTACTGATGCTGGAATACTGTTACAAGTTAAGACCATTGCAGTCCAAATTTCCTTAAATGTGTCCCTTTTTTCCAGCTCAGCACTTTCTATCCAGGTGGGAGAGGCTACTGGCTGCTCGACTTGTGTGCCCATGTGCCAGGAAGCCTGCCCAGGTGCTCCCAGGTGCTGTAGCTTGGCACTGCCCATCTGCAGGAGCCTGCTGCTCTCCCAGGCCCATGATTATTGCATAGAGCTTGATTTCTCTCTGTGTGGGAAATCTTCTGCAATGCGCTGGTAAATCAGAGTAAAGCTCTGTGTGTATTTGAGAATTTTCTGTATTTTCGAACATACACAGCTTACATGAGAGAAAAAACATCTGTATTTTGGCCCAGTACTGGAAGTGGCAGAGTTACACAGTTTAGCCAATTTCTAGCTTTTTTTCTTCTGATGCCATGCTTTCTTTTTTCTTTCCTGATTTTATTCCTCTGAGACAGTATCTTGGCCCCCATAAAATCAAAGAGAACAAATCTTTCACTTTTTCCTTTTCTGAATTCCTTAAACATCAGTGAAGTTCTCTAAGGTGTTTCCATTTTTTCCACTAGCACATTTGCGTACATTCATATGTTGTCAAAATGGGCTTCTATGCTCTGCTACTCTCTGCTCCTGAGATATTCAGTAGATACATGTAAAAAATGCTACAAAAATCTGTTATGGTTCCAAGTCTCATTGATATTTCTCTCCTAAAACTGTTAGGCAGTGTTGAATGTTCAGATGCTATGAGAACTATTAGTAAAAAAAACTCCCTTTGCCTTTTGATATTTTGCACAGAAAGTCTCTTTCAGTAGCCTTCTTTTTAACTTGAATTCAGAAGGAAAAGAATGTAGAAGTTATCAAACCAGGTCCTCTATACTTAATAATTTCTAAGGTCTGATGAGTCACGTGTTTGAAGTCACTGTTATCTCACCAAAGCCACCCTTTCCATCCTCAGGATGAGTTATACTGAACAGTATTTGTTCACAGCTGAGTACTCTGGCAGGCAGGAAGAGATTTCGGTGTGGTTGGTTACTGTTGAAAAGAAGAAAATGATTTCAGAATGAGAGAATCATTACAGTTCAGAAGGACTTTGGAGGTCTTGACTTTGAGTTCAGCCTTTTGCACAAAGCAAGTTGAATGCTGAACTTGGGCCAGGCTATTCTGGGTTTTGCTCAGCTGGAAGCTCATTTCAAATTATGGGTCTAATTTTTCTGTCACACTCTTCTGTGAAGAGCTTTGTCTCTCTTTTCTTGGTAACTTCCACTTAGGTGTTAGAAGGTTGCAAACCAGCTACCCCTAAGCCTTCTTACTTAATGCCAGCTTTTGAGAGGAATAAATGTTGGAGTAATTTTAAGGACAACCAGTGAGCAGTGAGGCTTATCATGCAGTGAATAGTGTGTCATAATGAGAATTTCTGTCAATTTTTGGGGAATATTTGGGATGATGGTGTAGCAGGCACCTGAGCCAGTGTATTAGTTCCTTTCACACACCACATCAGCTATTTCCAGTGAGAGTTTAGAAGTGTAAAGTCAGTCCAACAGGATTCTCACAGACTGCTCACAAAAGACCTGAGCCAGTTAAAAGCTGGATTTGGATGACCAGCCAAACAGACATAATTTTTTGCAACTAGAGTGCTGGGTTAAATCTGAATTCCCAGCTCACATTTCTGAGGCAGACAATCTCTGCGCAGGAGCCTTCACAGGCTCAGTGGCATCAATCTGCATATCCCTAATTACAGTCCATGTGCCATTACATGGCAGCCGCGCACAGAGCTCGTGCAGCCCCGGGAGAATCAGCTGGGCCTGCAGCAAGCTCTGCCAGAGGAAATGCAAATCTCTTCTCAGATACAGCACATCTCCCTCCAAATATAGACAAGCTCACACCCACCTTGCTAATAACAGGCTCTGCTTCCCTTCAGTGAGATCACACAGAATCAAGCAGCACGTCCCATGGGGATGCTGGCGGTGCTCTGTACTTCGAGGCACGCGCATCTGGGGTGGCTGCAAAGTAAGAGACCATGGACAAATGAAAAAGATGTCTAGGGAAGGGCAGAAATCGACATAAATTGAATTATTTTCTCCACTTTACTTTTGTGCTTTGTGTGTCTAACTAAATAATAATCATACCAGTATGTTAACCTTTACATGAATGTAGCTTTTCCCCCTCAGAAATGTGCCAAATGCCACCTCCCAACTGAAATCAAGACACTGGGGGGCTGAGTTTTGTTTCCCATGGAAAAGGGCCAGAGCTGGTGGCCAGGCGACTAACATCCTGTGGTAACCATTTTGTGGCAAGCACCGGTGTTGCTCAGAACATACAGCAAGATCTCTTACTCTCACTAAAAATCTAAATTTAATATAATGTACAGGTGGGTTTTTAAACTTAAATTTATGGAATAACTTGATATATTAAAAAAAAAGGTACATGATACTGAATTTGGACTTTTATCATCTTTCATTCCAGTCACACCCTGGCAAGGAAGTGCCCTCACATTGCACTGGGATGTACTAAAAGTGCTGCAAGGTTTCCGCGGCCTGTGCTGCTCTTGTGTCAGAAAATGCTCCCTGACATTTGCATGCCAAGTGCTCTGCACGGACAGAGGTGAGTTTGTGCAGCACAGAATGTGCTTCAGAAGCTGTTTTGTGCCCTTACCCTGCCTTCTGGGCCTCTGCTTCCTTGGTATTACACTCTCGTGGTCCTTCACGAATGGCAAGTTCACTCTGTAGCTCTTCTGGCAACAAACCCTAAGACATAACCGAGGTTAAAATAATGTGCGCTGTGCCTTCTCCAGGATGTGAGACATTCTACAGATGCTGATAAAACACTCAGTATTACAGACTTGATGGGGTTATCCAGGTACAAAATTTATTTCTTTTGACCTCAAGGGGGAAAAAAAAAAAGCTCCAGCAAAGTGTGTTTGTAAGAATGGTTTTTCATGTTGATCTTACAGCTGTGGAGACCACCACAGAGCTGAGTGATGAGGGAACAAGTCTAATGTTAGCTAGAAATGTTAGAAAGAGGCTACAGAAAAAAGAGCTGGTGGAAATAGAAACAATTCCATTGGAATAAGATAGAGCATTGCTTTTTCTACAAAGCTGCTGGAACACAGGATCTCTTCTGTTTGCAAAGGCAAGATTTATGGAGTATTTTCCAGAAAGTACAAACCACTTGCACAGCAGTAAAATGGTTATTCTGTCACCCATGAGAAAAAAAAAAAAGTACATATTATCTGAATTTACTCAATGTTGAATTAGGGTGTTTGGGGGGAAAAAGAATAAAAAGAAAGAAAGAAAAAAGGCATAAACTCTGTTCTGATGAGTTGCTTCCCCTTGCCATTCAGAAACCCACCAGGTGACATACTTACAGTCCAGCCTTCTTAACCACCTTTTTGTTTATGGACACCTTTTGATACCTCTTCATGTTTTACCTGTAGGGATGACAAAAAATATTCTGTAAAACCTTGCCAGATCTGTAGTGATTACTCTCACCCTTCCAGAGAGGATGCTGCATATGCTGGCCTGAATGAGACATCCTAAAGAAACCTGCTACTTAGTATTTCTGAAAATTAAAGTTTCTTCAAAGAAAAGCAGATTTGTAGAGAGGTTTCAAGATAGGTACCCAAACACAAATGCACCCAATTCATTAATCACTGTTGAAAAGATAAACTTTGTTCTTTCAGCAGTGAAAAAACCCAACCATTAAGTAGAAGACACTAAATATTTTTTACATTAGATGCTTATAAAAATAGTGTATTAGAAAATAAGGTAGATTTGAACAAACTATGCAGAAGGTCTGTTTTCAGTGCCACGCTGTGCTAGTGGCAGAACTGTCAAGTCTTGTGAATTCGTAAGCCTACTGTATCACTTTGCCATTTTTCTTTTAAATGTCATGTGGAATTTAATACATCAACAGGTATCTAATTACATCTCTGTGTCTCCTTATCAGCATTCACCACCGCTCCAGACATCCTCAAGTAGCCCTTCACTGGCTGCAGTTTCCAGACTCCCCCTCTTGGAGCAGATCTCTCTCCAAAAATACCCTTTACTCTTTCTCCCTCCCTCTGTAAGGTGAATGCTTTTATTCTTTTGAACACCTGGAAAGTAAATTCAACTCACTGTTTGCCCTCAGATTAACAAATTCAAATTAATGTTGTCCTTCCTACTGTTGTTTCATTCCTGCTTTGGTGCCAAACCCCTGGAGAGACAGACACACCCACTTTCTCTGTGTTATTCCCTCAATCACTCATGCAGTAAAACACCTGTCAGACTCCTCAGCAAAAATCCAAGTGTTAACTGTCAAATCCTGAATCATCCTCTGAGGTTCTTGGTGTATCCCAGATGGTAATAAGTGACATTTTACTGAGCATGCAACACCTTGAAGTTGTAATCCGCAAATTCAAAAGGTCCTTTTCCTATATTTTTGTGAAGCACTGCATGCAGAAGAGGAAATGGCTGCTGAATAGTGGCTGTGTTAAATAGCAGCCCAAGCTATTTCTACACGCTGGAAGTCAGAACCCTTCTTGGAAGAGCCCAATCCCTTAATTTATCTCCACCTGGAAAAACTGAAGACAAATAATCAAGCTTGTCTGTATTAATAATAAAATTTTTGAAATATTAACCTCCATAGCTGTGAGCTAGTCAGACATTAATTAGAAAAGAGAAAAAAGCAAAGAAGGATTTAGTAATTTCACCTGACTTTGATTTCTATGCTTTAGTTAATCATCTGTGAAATGGGGTACTATATTTATCTGTTCTGCAGAGATCTAACAGTGATAAATCAGTTGAAGAGGCATTGATCAATCTCAAAGAAAAGCCCCAAATTCAGGAATAAGTTTTACAAGGAAGATCCTTTGCACAAATACTTATATCCTCTTTTTTTAAAAAAAAAATTTTTTACGGAGAAGTCAAAGCTAAACTGCTGTCTGGAAAGCTTTGGGAGAAAAAAATCCAGTTAGTGTTTCATCTCTCATACAAGTCCCACATTTTCCTTCTCATTGTGAAGGAAATGTGTGTCATCTAAACTGGTCTGCACATACACATCATTCATTACACAGGAACCATGAGAAATTAGGCTCACAGTTTGTACATTTAGATCCTATGGCTGTGGAAAACGAGATTTTTAATTTTTCTTTAAATGTGGTGAAGAAAGCAAGCTTAGAACTCTAATCTGCTTTGTAAAACCTTTGACTGATTAGATGGGGACTGCGTGATAAATGATACTTCCTCAGCAGTGACCTGTTGTTCTACCACAGCTGCCAGGACTGCAGCTTCAACATTTACCTCTGTCAACATGATGTAACATTTAAACCTTTGCACTAATGCAGGTCCCCCCTCAGCCACCAAGCACTGAAAAAATCCAATTTGTATAAGCAAAACTACCATTGGACGAAAGGCTTTATACTGAGTTATGAATTCTTAAAAGAAATCTTTCTGCTAGAGTCACGCTCAGCTGTTTCTACTGATTATCTGCGAGCTACAGAGTCCCTTCCCCAGCTTTGAAATACAAATATGTGCACATGTAGGTTAGGGTTGTGTGTGCTCTCAAAATTATGTCTGTGTGAGCTACACGAAGATTTGTGAATTTGGGGGATGAGGCTACAAGGCAGCTGCACTTGTAATCCATTAATAGTTTTTCCTTCTATTCTGTTAAATTGTGTTTGCACTAGAATATACTTCCAGGAATATATTGTAGCGACGAGTTCCTAAGTTTAATCATGCTTGAAAGCACTTCTCATTGCTTTAAATTTTCTGCCAGATAATTTAATTTGGTGTGCAATAAATCTGGTGTCAAGGGAACTTGTGACTAACCACTCTCTAATCACTTTTTTTCCCATGCACTCCATGACGTTACAGAGATCTGCCATAACCTTGTCTTCAGCCTTTTCTTTCCTGCCTGAACAGCCTCAGTCTGTTTAACTGGTTCTCATGTGGAAGTCATTCCATATCTCTACCATATCTCACCTCTTTTTCCCAATCAAACTTTACTACTTGTGAAACCAGCCTGGGTGAATGGGAAGGACAGAAACTGATAAAGCACTTGAAAAATATTTATATTTTTCCGTAACATATTTTCTTCTTTAGTTTCCTCTTCACTCTTAGGGTCTTTCTTGCCTTTTTGACAGCTCCTGAACAGTCCCAGAACTCTCCCCAGATGACTCCAAGAGCTCCTTCCTGAGTGGTAATTTAGAGTATAGCAGAGCATGCTGTCAGCCTAATAATGATAATATAAATATCAATTAAAAGGAAATTACCAGTACTAAATGGCAAACGTGCCTTTCTGGTCCAGTTTAACTTGGAAGGAAGTGAAAAGATTTAAGATCACCTAGTTTTGTAGTGAACTGCATTGCAGAGGCAATGGATAAATACTTGGTCAGGTCTATCAAGTGGTCAGAGGCAAAAGGAGGTTTACAACCAGAAGCTGCAGACCTGGAAAACCTGGGAAAAATCCAGAGCTCTGTGCATTTATACTCTGCTGCCAGCCTGTACCTGGGAGATCTGCTGACAAACTCTCCTTTATCCCAGTCTATTGGTCGGTCCCCAAATGTAAAGGGGTGAAAAAGCCATTCACCACACACACCAGGACTGGTCCTCTCCTCCAGTTTATCAGGCTAATTCTGTATAAGGCTGCTTTTACGCCTCTGTTATACAGACACACAGTTTGTCTTGACTGAGAACACAGAGAGAAAACAGAACAGCTGTGAAGAGCTTTACCCTGCAAGTCAGAGCATAAACTGTTCACTATTCTTACCCACCACTCATGAATTCAAATTCAAATACACATTATGTCAATATTATTAGATTGACTAAAAAAATGTTGGAAACCTAAATTACTATTTACTTTTAGCAGTATAAAAGTTCAGAAGCAAGACATCTTTCACAAAATACCCATCACTGTCATACATAGTTGATAGAATAAAATCAGCTACTAAATATCACTTAATAGCTGGCTTTGTTCTGTAATGATAATGTATATGGAATTCCTGTTGAGTTCAGTGGGATAACCCTCCAAGGGAAGGCTGTGGGAATATACGTACATCTATTACTAAATGTCTCTAATTTGCATATTTATTAGCCAAAAGAGAAAAAGGAAAGGAAACCTGGATTTGGCTGGGATCTCAGTATTTTCTCCTGATTCTGCAAGCTGCAATAAGGGAGGAGGATGCTGTGCTGCTGGTTTGACTGTACCACTGCCTGCTGACTGCACATCATCAATCCATGATTTGTTTATGGCGCATGGCACAGAATCAATAACATTCCACTGAAATGGCTATTTCTTGAAAAAAGAGAAACAACAACATACAAAGGACAAAAGATCCCCAGCACCTCACTCCTTCCATTTGGATTCCAGCAGGTCAATATGGAATGGGTCAAACTGTTGGATTTGAGAGCCAAAGCTTCCAAAAGCCAGCATGTGGCACAGAGCTGTTGGGAAAGGTGTTCACTGGAAAGAGGAGAAACCAGCATGTTGCATCCTAGTCAGGGAAAAAGCCCAGCTGGCTCCGTGTGGGCTCGAGCAGACACATCCAATTATTTCTGTAGCAGGAGCTTTTAATTGTTCCAGTTGATTCTAGACAGCTCTCAAGGTTTTTCTAGTATTGATACATAACTCTGTGCCCTCAAAGCATATTTTTAAATGTGAAATTTCCAATGGGCTTATCTTGATGACGTGCCCAGTGCTTTCAAACCCAGGAGAATTCTGGCATTTATCCCATTATGGTGTGGATTCCTGGGGGTTTGGATTCTACAAGAGTTTCTAAGTTTTGCATTTCAGTAAAAACAGCATGCAAGTTTAAAATGTTGAACCCATCTTTTTCCAAACCAAGATTATCTTCGGCATTCAGCTTGTTCCATGAGCAGATATAAATACATGAAGACACATTTGCTGAGCAATTGGGTTAATGAACTTAGAGCAGACCAGACAGTGTGTATTAGTGACTAATGTAAACTACAGAGAAGCAAACATGGTACAAGCACCGCCTTCTCCCTCTCTCTTTCCCAGGCCCACTTTTACCTTGGCTAATTAAATTTTAATTTTGACAGCCTTTCCTTAAAATAGCCCAATCCTGAAAGCTAGACTACATAAAGTATCTCATGCAGTTTAGAACTTGCTGAGTGAATGTCAGCAAGGCAAATGAAGTGTGATTGTGCTTCTGCACGTGTGCACATACGTGGCGTTCATTAAGATTCAATCATTTAGTGTTAAAATTTAACAGTTGCTATCAGTAAAGATGGACCACATCACCACGAAGCCCTGAAATTCTCAGCACACAATTTCAGCAGCTGAACAGCAGCTCTGGGCACACCTGTTGTGGGTCTGTGTCGCTGTGAGTTTCACTCATGTCCTACCATGGAGGGCAGGACATCAGTCTTCCTTCAAATTTACCTTTTTGCTCCAGGGTGGCTTGGAATCCAGACACTGGCATAAACAGTGATAAATGACTGTAAGGTGTCTTTTTTTTCTTCTTTCCTGACTTCCTCGTGTGGCCGTCTTCCATGGGAAAGAAGAAAGACTGAAGTTAACGAAGTAGCACGGGAAATGAAGGTAAAGCAAATAAAACTGTTTATTGTGTTCATCACACCTCCACCTCTTCTTAGCTTTTAAAAGAATACTTAGATGCATTTCTAAATTGTTAATGACTGCACTTATTTGCATTTATTAATATTGAAAGTTGGATAGTTCTATGTTTACCAGGATATATAATTTTCATTTATTTCTAATATGCTTACAGTACTTTATAAATTATAAATACAGTATTATTTGTACTCACACATTTATACTACTGCTTATTATTAGCAATTAAGCATTTATGTGAAATCAGATTTGGAGGCAGAGGAAATAATGTGACTGATTTGTTTGAGAAAAGATGCTGACACTGCTGGTATTGCATTCCACTTGTTTTCTGCTGGAATTGTGCCACTGGAGGTTGTAGGATTATATACATGAGGCCAGAGTTTCAAGATGTGCCTCAAATTCTGTTCAGTTTTTCCTAGGTTACCATAGTGTGAGCACAGAAAATAATAAAGATTAAGTTGAAAAGATCCACTCCAATGAGAAGAGTCTTGGCCAAACCAGTGCAACAGAAAACTGAGCTTTTTACAGACTGTGGGTGCTGCCCATTCACTGCCGTGAGTCTCTCTGACCTGTTCTCTCCTTCCATCACACTGTCTCTCAGGGATACTTTGTTCCTTTCCCACCTTTTCTAGCTGTTCAATTAGGGACCATTTAGAAGGCTGGATACTCGATGTCACTCTAGTAAATATGATATGATACTTTTCTGTTGAGAAGTACTCAGCCTGTCTGTGCTCCTTGATTGCTTTTTTGGTCTGGTTTTTTTTCTGCTCTCAGGAGAGACTTTATTTCTTGTTTTTTACTAATGGTTATATATTGTTGTCTCAATTCATGACTAGAGCATGATGGCATAGATCTCTGATGACTGTGGAGAGTGAGTTTTCCAAGCTGAGAGTCAGTTCATGAGAGGGAGGTGGTACCTGGTAGTGACAAAAGGCACAGCAAAGTGATGAGAAAAGACTGCTGGAGATAGATGTGCCTTTGATGCACTAAAGCTCCAAAGGTCTGTAATCTCCAGAAGAGTCCCTCTGTCCTTCTGAGCAAGGATTTAATCATCACCCGGTGAGGGCTGGCAGGTGGAAGACAGTTCCAGTGTTACAGTGGGCATTAGAGGTGCAGTGGGATCCAAAGGACTGAAGAAAATTCAGTGATCAAATGGAGAGAAAACCTGAAGAAGGTTGTAAGTAATAGGTGTGGAGTCGTGAAGAAACCCAGCTACTTCTGCTGAGTGTAATTCTATTTTATTCTTAATGCTGTGGAGTCCCACACTGGAGGAACAAAAGCATGGCACAAGCTCACCAGGTTTTTTCTTTTCATTTCTGAGGTAGCTACGAAACCTCTCCAGAGTTCACTCACCTTCTTCTTGCCTCCTAAATGTCCTCTTTTTTAACCCACTTCAAACACTTTTTCTCCCACGCTTGCCCAGTTTACAGCTGCTCACTTACCCAGACTTTAAGCATTATCCCTTTCTAGTCCATCCAAGGGAACTACCTCAATAGCAAGGAATGACAGAAACTGGAAATTGTCGCTTCTTAAAACCACTGCCCTCTGATCACCCAAAGCCCTTTGAGCTGACTTACATGTTTATTTGTTCCTTTGACTCCTCCACATCAGAGGAATATTTGGGTGGCTGGAACTCAGTTCTTTCTCATGTGTCCTGAGCCTGCTGGGCTGCTTCTGGTGTGCTCTTCCTCTCCAGTGATTCCTGACCAAGTATATGAAAGTATTCTCCACCTTGCTTCACAGAACTGAGCTGATACCTGCCAAAAATCATCACAACTTGGGCAGTGTTCTGATCACATACTATTACATCGATTTCTCTGTTGCCCGCCAACTTAATTTTTAAAGGTGAGTTCACATTCTTCTATATACAAGAGTTCAATTTTAGTATCTCCCTCTGCAATATGATAACAAAGGACAACAATTCCCCAGTATGAACTGGGAGAACCTTCCCTTATCTCTTTCTGCATGACACAGGTGAACCATTGGATGTCTTGAGCTCAGCATTGCTTTGTCCAGTACTTGGTTCAAACACTCCCCGTCTAATTCTAATTTATAGCAGTACTGGACTCTGTGTGGGAGCTCAGCTGTCACTGCCCTGGAGCTGCCTGTTCACTGCTGAATTCCTTTTGCCCTTGGAGGGCTGCACTGTTTAGGAAAAGGGAAGGTGCCAGTGCAGCCTGTCAGTGAGCTGGAGGGAACAGGCAGGATATTACTGCAGGAGAAGGAAATAAAGAACTGACTACACTGTGCTGCCTGTGGGATGACAACGGAGGTTTAAAAAGAATAGAAGTAAAAAAAGCAAAGGTAGTGGCAGTGAAAGGGATTTGGCACACAGGTGCTGTGCAGCCTCAGAGTAAAATGTTAGTGAGAATGTAGCAGCTGATCCAAGTCCAAGGAGTATCTTATCCCACACCACCACAGGACACATCCCTGCCAGGGAACGTGCTGCTGTTTGAATCAGGTGTTGTCAGACTGTATTGATTCTTTCAAACACAATCCAGGCTCGAAAGCTGGGCCTAATTTGTTTTGCTGACAAGCAATAACTCTCCTTTCTTACCAGAGGAGTTAAAGCACCCAAAGGCCACAAGGTGCTCATCACTCTCAGGATACGCCTCTTGGTGATGGTCCTGTGCAGGCCAGGAGTTGGACTCAGTGATCCCTGTGGGTCCCTCCCAACTCAGCACATTCTGAGTTTCTGTAATTTCAGGCACCAAATTCACCAGTTTTCAAGGGGAGCAGTTTACTCTCTCCTTCCTTCTCAGCTATGGCAAAAGAAATAAATAACAGAACATTTAACAGGAATGCAGTATATAAAAGAGCTATAATACCATCTGATTTAAACACATAAAAATATCCATTCATAATTCCATATTTCTGGGGTATTTATGAATGATCCTAAAGGTTCATGGGCTCTTTAAAAAAAACCCCTGTAAAATAAACTCAAAATTAAAATACAGAGATAACCAGTGTACTCTTCTATACTGTAGATTTACAACATATTGCTGGAATATGACATCAAATATTTCTCCATTCAAAATCGGGCATCACAATACCCTATTTATACAATAACTTAATAAATTTAGCTGGGCTGCCTATTTGACAAGTAGGCGAGAATCGTTCATTAAAATGCAAATGTAATCAAGGTGAAATTTGGAATAACGCTTATTAAAGTAATTGAGCTTCAGTCAACTGTAGTCACAACACAGATTTTCAAGTGCTGTTCAGACAAAAGGATATGTCTAATTCTTCTACATTAATATCTTTATCAGCATGAACATTAAAAGAGTTTTCTGAGCAGTAATAATGTATTGTGGAATAATTCCAGTTTTCTCTGCAGGAATATATTATTACAGATAAGGGTCAAAGACATGCACAAAAAAGTGACCCAGCAGGGCACTGCACATACAGGAAATTGGTTGCAAGTGTATTTTCAGTGCTTGGTGTTACTGTGCACTTACTAAATTACTCTGTAAATCCTTTAGAGACTCAAGGTCATCAGTTAATTGGCCATTAAAGTGTTGGGGAATTGAACTTTTACAGCCAAGATTTGGGATGCTTGGTGCCTTTGACTAAGAAACTTCATAAAAATAAGATGAAATCCTAAATTTGTCTTAGTTATGATTTAACTGCTAGTAAAACATTAGGAAGCTGTAATAGTAACATCAGAAACTTTCTCATCAGGGTAAGGACAAGCTAAGTATTTACCACGGTTTTTTTACATAATTTCTACTTGTTTAAGTACCCTGGGTCATCTTCACTGCATTCAAAGGAATCACAATAAGCATGTATTTGTCCCAGAAGATCAAATTTTATAGTTGATAATGTCAGATCTACGGTGTGCAAAAATGAATCTGGGGAGAGATGGTTGTTAAAGGACTGATGTGGTGCCACACCCTTGCTCAGCTCAGCTGGTCTGGCTCCAGCCTGAACAGAATAGCCAGGAAAATGGGAAGAAAATTGCAAAGCCCTTGGCTGTCCCACTAAAGGACCGTATTTGATGCAATGGGTGGTGTCACCAGGTGCTTCAGGCTCTAACTCCTCCTGCTCATCTCCCTCTGCCCCATTCCCTGAGACTGGAGCTGCAGACCGTTCATACCAGCTTGATTCTCTCTCTAAGGCTGAAGATTCCTGGTGAATATTTTAAGTGGTAAATAAAGTAATTATGTATCTACCAAGCAATATTTCTCTGCTCGTGGAAGTTGTTAGCCACCATTTCAGAATATGTCTTATTCCATTTTCTTGCCATAATGGAATCAGCCGTTATATCAGCAAAGCTAATGACAGAACATCTCCTGCTCCGGACACTCTTAGAAGGAATCCGGCCTTTTCCAGAGGCTTACAGCCTGTTGTAAATATAAATGAAACCTGCATGTCACTGCTCTGAAAGCCACTGAGAGCACAGTTTAAGGGCCATTTCCTTTATTTTCATAAAAGCATTTCAGTGTGCATCTGCAGCAACTCCCTGCTAGACCCATAAAAGCTCCTCGTAGGGCACCGGGCCAGAACCTGCTGAGGGTGTTGGGAGGTACCAGCTGGGCACTGCCTGACTTGCTGCAGTGATGACAAACTGGAGAGGAGCTAAGGCTTTCCAGGTGAAAAACAAGTGCAATTTAATCCACACTGCAACTTAAACCATTCCCAGTAAGTATTTTCCGTAGCAGAAAATGTACAACAATCCATTTTCTTATAAACCAGAAAGCGCGGGAGGCAACAACTTTGAAACTACAGCAAATACAGCTGAACTTTTCTCTGAGCAGACCAAAACTGTATTAAAACCCACTATAAATCTTCTAAATGAGCACTTTGCATTCTTTGCAGCTGTGCCATCATGAGCCGTGATCCCATCACAAATCTCAAATGGGGCCAGTGAGCATCTGGACCCTGAAGATTTTGAAGCAGTGTCCAGTGAAGGAAGCAGAGAGAGCAGGAAGCTGACTTCAGTTGGATTAAACTTGAAATCCACACCCTTCCACAGTTTTGGGGGGCACCATGGTACTGGAGGGTCTGGGTTTTTTGAACATACAGCAAACTGGAAGTTCTGACAAGCTGAAGGCTTCAGGATGTTATGGCAATTCTCTGCAGAAGCACGAGTGTTAACACTGCATTAATCAGATTTCAGTTGATTACACGCCACTGCCCTCACTGCTGTTTCACTTTTAATAGAGCACTTTTAAAAAAATCATTCCAGTCCCCCAAAATACATGTTGAATGTATCTGCTCTAGAACACATCAGACTCCCCTGGAGCTGTTGCTGCATTCTAACAACTGAAACAATTATTACATGTCCCTTAACTCTCTGACAAGGTGCTGTAACAGCTAAATAGCAAATAATTGTGAAACTGCAGGAACTGCCAAGATGAAAGAAAATCCATATGCACACAGTGCTTTTCTTATTTACAGAGCACGCACAGAACAATAGGAGAGCAAACCCTGCATTTCTTGTAAACTGTCAGCAGTGATACTGATTTACACGAGTGTTCCATTCTCTTATCAGCAAATACTGGCGCTGCTGACCATTTCACTCAGCACTGCAGGGCCTTACATTCAGCAGTGTAATTTATATCCACGCCAGTATGTCCCAAATTTACTTCCATTTGGACTCTTCCATCACCTTTCCTGAGCAATGTAAGGCAGTCTCATTGTAAATGAGAATTAGGGCATTGTTCACTTAAAACTTACTCAGTGAGTTATTACAGGGTGCACACATTATCCTGAAATTTATTTCCGAAACTACCAAAAGCCCTGGAGTTGAATTTACATAGTGGTGAGCCTGAGCCAGCAAGTTCTACTACTGAGCTCTGCATTTGGATCATGCTCTGAAAGCTCAGCAGGTGGAGGGAAAAAGCTTGCAACTACTCACTGTTCAAATGTAGATACTAATGCAAATTAATTATAAATTCTGGTTCGGTAGTGTTCACAGCTGAGTTAGAGATGCCCACACGAGGAATCAGGAACACGGTGGTGACTGCTCCTAGTCAATGCTTGAATAATTACACACTAAGAACCGAACAGGCAAACATTCATCCACCCGCTTGTCTTTAATTCAGTGAAGACCAGATGATAATGACATTAAAAATCTATTAAATGTAGGTACCAACCCACAGAAACTCAGACATCTGTGATCATTTACCGTGCTGAACCATTGATGATTCTGCCAAGGAACTAAAGTAGCACCACAGCAACATCTGTCTGAGCAGTTGAAGACACACAAACAATCTGGAATACCCACATTGTTTCAGATGCTGATTCCCATTTTATTCTCCTGCAGAGGAGTACAATATTCTGTAGTCAAATGTCTGTTTTAAAAACAAACCCGGGATTTGCATAATGGGAAAGATGCACATTATCACATGGAAATCTGACCGGGAAATAAGTCATGAAACAAATTCAAGTAAGACATGAGCAATTTTGTGGTACGTTCACAGAAGGTTGTGTGGCAGGAAATAAAGATCTTCACTAGTCAAAACACCACCCACACTGTGATAGGAGATGTCACAGGTAGATACATTCATGTAGTACTGCGTATTTAAAGTGTCTCAGAGTGGTTTTCAATTAACTGCAAAGATGTTAAAACACAGATGCTGCTTCCATTGTGAAATGAGGCAGAACTTGTCGTTGGAAAATGAGGAAGTTCTCTAACACTGAGAAGCTCAAACACATTTGGCTACTGGGAATTACCAAAAACCTGTCTCAGGAGGAGTACATAAACAAAGGTGAATGGGTGAAGTACTTCCAGAGCAGCACCAGAAAATCAGTTTTGTACTGATGGAGGGCAAAAAAATAGGCCTGTGAGATTTAAATTTTTCTCCAAAAAGCTGTGAGTAAGCTCTTACTAAAACATTAAAAGAAAAAAAAAATCGTGGAGATTTCTGGGGTTTCCATTTTCCAGCTATAAGAATGTACAATAATGACTTTGTGTTCATATTACCAATAAAAATTCACTGCTTGTTAGGTGGAATTTCAGTGAGGGCCCTGGTCCTCCACCAGGAAATAATGCTGCCTCAAGATTTTCCTGTGCAAGTAGAAACCAAGTCTCATGACTTAATGTCTTGCTTTACTACATAAAGGTATTTACAGAGCAATGACATTTTACTGCAAAATAATGGAAAGCTCATTTTACATGTCAGCATTGTTCAAACATCCAGTGACAATGTGTCATTGTGGTATCAGGAAATGTGGGATTACTCTGTTGTGTTTAGATAAGTAGTAAAATCTAATAAGGATGAACTATTTCCACTTGAGAAATCTCAAACATAAACAAATATTTTTGCCTAAAAGGAAAGGAATTGAGACTCAAAGGAACAGCCTTTGGAAAGGCAGAAATGCTGATAGGAATAGCAGTCTTCCCAGTGATTGATGATAGAGATAATGGTTCATACATCCATACACTTAAAGGGCTGTCTTTCCCCATGACTGCTGTCTAATTAATGTGAGCCATCATTCATGTAAAAGAAAAATTTTGCTTCTGGAGCTAAAAAAAATGCTGCAAACTGACAGCAGTGGCAGTGCTAGAAACATGCCAATTAGAGTGATTTCTGCCAAGCAGCAAAAGGGCACAAAACACTGGTTTCCAAGCAACTGACATTATAAAGTATTAAATACACTGGAAAATAAAATTGGCAGATAAACATTTCACCTTCTCAGCACTGCCTCGCTCCCTCTTTGCTTTTTAACTCTACGCTGCCTCTCCTGCCTGTTCCTGCAGGCCCCACTGTAGCTTCCAGGGAACATATGCACTGAGGGATGCCAGCTTATCACACTCCCAACACTAAACCTCCTCTGTCTGCACGAATTAGAGTAGCACTGGTACAGATTCACAGGTAAGGGCAGACAAGGTCCTAACCAGAACTCCAAAAATAACACATTAAAGTCTTTCAGTACAGGCTGCCATTTCAATCGCATTGAAATGGTTTTGTATTAAAGGGAAATCCACAGCCACTATCAGGAAAAGAAATGGGAGAAACTGCTTTTCAGGTTACAGTGGATCTGTTGTTCCAGGCAGAAAGGCTGGATTAGGAGAGGCTGGGCTTGCTGCATGCAGAGTGACTTTTAGAGATCTGCCTTCAGGAAACTTGAACCATTTTAAAGAGCAATCCAGCTCCTGATTTAAACCAGAAAAAGCAGCCAGTTGAACACTGTTGAACTGCCAGCAGTTTGACATTTTGCTTTATCTAACCAGTACAGCCAGAGAAAGAGGAGCACAGGAGGCATTCCCCTCACACTCTTGCGGGTTCCATGCAGGGGTTCCATGGGCCCTTTGCAGGTAAAGGCTTGGCTGCCTCATGGAATAGCACAGACACTTCCCCTTTGGGCTTGCAGCCCAAAGCTGTCAATTCCTAGACACTGAGGATGACCACAACTTGTCATTTTTACATGGCACCTATGCTTAGACAGCTGTCCTTGCAGAATTTCCAGTTTCTGTCATTTTTCAAACCTCCTTTTTACACACACAAAAAAGGTATTTTCAGACAGTCTCATTTGAAGAAATATGCTTAATTTTAAATACTGTTTTTTTGTGAAGAGGAGTATGTTCAGTGTCCTTACATGGTCTTGAGGGGCTGAGTTAGTCTCAGAAGTGGTTTATGGCAACCTGCTTTTATTTATGGATTAACCACTACAAGTTTCCAATACTTTTGGAAATCTCTCTTGCCGTGTAACTGTTCTTACATTCTTCTGCAATTTATTAATTATAAAGACTTCTACTTTCTTGGTTCTCATACAGTACATCCTCATGCAAGCATGGATTACTTAACATTAATTCTGGATGCCTTTCACAGGTGTCACTGGAACAAAGCAATAAGACAGGATCTCCCTCAGAGCTCAACATCATTTTGAAGTGGCTGTGCTGCTTGAGTTTACTCAGTTCTAGCAAAAATAGCAAGAGAAATGAAAACATAATTCTTAGCTCAAAGCCACAGATATTTGAATGCTTAAGGAAAAAGGTGGTGTCTTTCCTGCCACACTATTCCACACGCTGAATCCAACACTGGGAAGTACTGAACAAATTCCTTCCCTGGGTTCCATGGTGTGTGTGGGTACAGCGATATCCAGGAAGGGACATGGGGCTCCTGGAGTGACTGGGCACCACTCATCAGGGAGCACTTCATACCTGGGAATAGTGACTGATGGTGATGAAAGATGAGTAGTTTGCATTCTGTCTCATCATCCTCTTTTATACCATCGTGAGGACTCAAGAAAGTGTAAGAGAATATTACTGACGGGAGGTATGAGGTCATAATTATAAGGTTTAGTTTTAGTTTCATTATGTTCTTAATGTGTAAGACAGAATATTAAAGCGGTATGAATGCAGCTAAGTCTGTTCTGGTAATGACTCCTCAAACATTTCTAAGATAATTTTAGAATTCCTACCACTCTGCTATGTCACTGTGATCATTAAAAAAACTTCCTCACACTTTGTTCCATTATACTCTTTCATACAAACAAGCTGCAAGATCACAGAGTCTACTTCCTGTGAATATGTATCAATTAACATCCAATTAAGACAACTGCTGGGTGTCCTTTTCAATCAGGAGGAAAAGCAGCAAAAACCAAATCCACAAAGGTCATTTGTATTCACTGACTCCCTGCAGTAAGTATTAGCATGCTGCTCTGTTAGCCTGACTGCTTTAATTGAGATTAAAAGTTGCTGCTCTGGAGAAGAAAACTCCAGTTTTCTTCTTTATTTCTTGCACTTTCCATTCTGCTTTTTTTCCCTAATATATCTCCTTTTTTAAAGTCTGAAATTATTACAAGAAGCATTGCTGAGACAGCCTTTGATCCAAACCAGCAGCGTAGTCATTCTCACTTGAAATTATCTTCTCCTGCAACTTCCTAGTTCAATATCTGGTTAAAATGTCTGTGGGGTTTGATTTCTTTGCCATTCTTACTGTTCTTTTTTCTACACATAGATTTAGCCAAAGTGACAAACACTCAAGGTGAATGGCTAACACGTTTTCATTGTGAAAATATTTCCACCCAGGCACTGGAAATCATGTGAACTTAGTTTTGAATGCAACTGTGAGTTAAATTTGTGGGACTAGAAGAAGATGGCAGAGGGATGTTTAACAGGTAGGTGGTTTCTTACTTATCAGCCCTTCGAACTCTGCTTGGGTTATTAAAACTGAGTTCTTTCCATCTTCTGTGTCCAGAATAAAAAGGATTCTCCAACCCACATTTTATATCCAAGAACAATTTCACAAAAACCACTGTTCTCTGTGGGTGTGGTGCAGGTACGGCTGATCAGGACTGAACAGACAATTCTGCTGATAATGTTCATAAAGGACCACAATCGTGTCTGTCCCCTTAGCAGCAGTGGCTGCTGTAGGGTGGGCAGGGAGGAAAGACTGAAATCAGGGAGTTTAATCACTCAGGGAAAAGATATGACATCAAAACAGATTAAGATCAAATCTATTCACATCATTAAAAATATACATATAACATAATTTCGCAGATTGCATTACCATTAAAAATTCAGTGGAAGGCAAACGTGCATTTATCATAATGTGGCACAGGAAACAAGTGTCCTCAGTAAAATCAGGCTGAACAGTCCATCTGTTAGAGCAAACAACTGCACTCCCCCAGAGTAATGGGCTGCAGCTCACAAAAAATCTGTCCCTGGAGATCCTAATTTAGTAGGTCAATTCTGAAATTAGAAATAAAATCAGAGAAACAGAGGCAGCACTGAAGTCTAGAAGAATAAGTAAGGTGAGTAGGGTATTTACTTCCCTGAGACACCCAAAGTTCCAATTGCAGCTGTAAAAGTATTAGTCTTACATCCCCAATCTGACTTTCATAATTTAGCCCTGAGAGTAATAATATTTATCCACGTAATACCTATCACTGCTGCGGAGATGAATAGGACAATGCTTGCACATACTTGAGTACCAGGCATTATTAGATTTATCAGATTAGCATTCCTAAAAGTATAAGAGAGTGGTAATAAGATTTAAAAAAACCCAACAAATAATTCAATTTAAATGGTAAGAACAAATACTACCTGTGTGTAAAAACCCTGTAACTTGCATTGAAACGAGCAGTCCATCCTGCTTCATCTAAATGCCTACAAATCGATGTGTTACTGTTTAAGCCAAGTGAGTCTTTTAATACCAATTCAATGAGGGTAATTTGCATCCTACAGAACACTTGCAGATATTTCTCCTCCTACTCATTTGAAAATAAAGACTGCAAAGCAACCAAAAGCAAGCGCCAAGCACCTGCAACTCGTAGATCAGGAAGTAAAGGGATCTTTGGCAGGTTATCACCAAAGAACTTTAACTTCACCTCAAGGAGACAATCCCTCTGAAACTTAGCAGAGAATAATGATTGCAGGCAAACATAACTAACAGTGCATTTATGGCAAAACCAAGTCATGCTTTACTAAAATGGCTTATCCAGCCTTCAAAATACATTGGATTTATTATTTTGTTTACAGTTTATTACTATTTTCAGTCAAGTTTATCAAGGGAAAATCCACAAAAACTGATTCAGTTGACTAAGTGAATAATAAAAATAACTGGGGGCAGAGATGGGTAAGAACAGAAGCATGTGAAATCTAATGTTACCACAAGTAAATAGTATACAATTTAGAAATTGTTCTTTAAACCACTTAAATTTCAACCACTTAAATTTCACTTTATTGTGAAATGTAAACCTCTGATTTCTCTACAGCAGAACATGCAAAGAAGCTGCTTTAACTTCCTTGACTTTGATGCAGGTAATCTCAAACAACACAAGAGCTTAATTTTTCTTCAACATATGCTGACACAATATCACATGTTGTCTTGACTGCCACATTTGCTTAGATTTAACCTAATTATTAAGCTTTTATATAGATGTCTGTCTTATTGCTGCTTGCTTTAATTCAACTATTTTTCCCTAGTGGATGCTCTTCGAAGACTTAAAGTCTCAGAAACTTGTAAACACTCGTGTAATTTGTACCCTGCTGGGGCTGGCAGGGGTAATTTGTCAGCTTTATTTGCAGCAGGCTGTAACTAAGCCCTAGCAGATGTAAATCATCTTTTTGTACTCTTTGCTGTTCAATTGCAAATGAATATCTTTCCTTAGATTAACACTCCCATACTGGAGTGTTAATGAAGTCAGAAATTTCTAGAAAAATTTAGAAAACCCTGGAGTCACCCACTGCTAGGCTTATTGTGCAGTTTAGCAACTGCTCAAGGTGATTCTGAGAAAACAGAGCGAGGCGAGTTTGGAGTGCAATCAGAACTTGTGAGTGCCACAGGACAGCAGTGAAGCCTGGGCACTGCCAGCTTCAGCACCACCTGCAGGGGCAACGGTGACACCTGGGTGACAACACATTTTTACATATTAAGAGAACATATTAAGAGTACAATACACATTAAGAGTACAAGTGCCTAAAAAGGAGTGTACTCTGCCAAAGGCTGCTCTCACCCGGTGTGTGGGGTTTTTGTTTTGTTTGCTTGCTTGGTTTCTAATGCTTATTTATTTATCTTAATGAGACCATAAGAAAAGTCCTGCTGGACCAGAAGTTTCTTGTGTCTAGTGGCAATAAAAGATGGTTTCTGGGAAAAGAATGTACAGCCTTGTACAGCCTTGCCTGGCTAAAGTTTCTGTGTGCTTTGGGTTCCTTCCCTTGACTCAGATCCATTCCCAGTTCTCGAAAGGGGAAGAGCCTCTTCCCTGGTTCCTGTGGATCAGACTGAAAGTCACCAAATTGAAAATAAACATTACAGCATTAATTAAGAACAGCTCAGCACAGAGAAGGTATGTGCAGTCTCAGGGTTCAGTTTCAATCACCAAGTATTTTCTGAGCTGGTCATCACCTGTGACAGCATGGTGTCATCTCACAAGCATGCAAACAAGTCTGAGTTCAAGTTTGACAGAGATCTTGCAGGAAGTTGAGCAACCACAACCTTCATGAAACCACCAGGCCGGGAGAAGAGCTTGTTCAATGGCCTAGACTTAAAGAATGGCTGCTGTGAGTGCTCATGGATTAACAAGCTACAAAACTTATGCATGATTTTCAAAACGAAGTGGTGCAAATAAATTTTTCTACTGAGATGCAAACTTGAGCAAAAGTGTCTCCACCAGTCTGGCATAGAAAAACTTTGTATGCCAGCAAGTATCTTTGGTGCACAAACTGATTCTCATAGGAAATACCTGGGTATGCAGGTATGCTTTATAAATTGTTATGCTTAAATGCCTAAGAAATGTAACTTTTCTCTTGGGAGACTGTTATACAGACTACTGTGTCTAACATAAAAAGAATATCCAATTTCCAAACCCAGGAATGGAAAATTACTTCTTGTAGCTGCTCTTCCCTGCAGATACACTCTGTCATAAACCTCCATTCTGGGTCTGTGCTGGCACCCCCAAGGAAGGCACAGACCCGTAAAAAACCCTCAAGTCAGACACGAGCACAATTTTGGAACTCCCTCAACCATCAGTTTATTCAAGTGGGAAAAAAAGACACATTCCTGCCCCTTTAAAAAAATTATACAGGTAGATTTATTAATAAAAGACTTCAGATCACTCAGCTCTTTCTGGAGTTGAGGCTAAAAAGAACATGAAAACAGTAATTCCTTCCTGCACTAGTTTTAGATCAAAGGGCTCATTCACTGATTCCAAGCAATCCAAGGCTGAGGGCCCTCAGAATTTGTGCCCATGTACTCGAGGTAGAGCAAATGCACAAAAAAGAGGGCCCATCAGGCTCAGAGCTGTGGGTGGAACACTTACTCTGCTATGTAGCTTTGGCACAACAGAGCAAAGCCTGAGAACATTCAGCTACTTAAAATTAAAAAAAAAAAAATAGGAGGGGAATATTTTACTCTTTGGAATCTTGACTTGGAAAGGCATAAAACTCTTTCCTAAATTTGTGTTCCTTTCAAAGGTTTCAGCAGAACAAAGGTTCAAAATGTAAGGAGCAGTGACTGAACTTGTTCACACACCAAGCAAGAGCTGCTGAACAGCCTCAGTGGGCACCAGCCTTCACCTGCTGGCAATGCCAACCAGAGATTACTGGACACAATCAGCATGGAGAGTCTCTTACACTGGACTGTAAGGAAAATAAAAACTGAGTATTTGTCATTACATAAATTTAATAATCACTATTTGGCCTACTTTTTTTCCAGGGATCAAAGTTATTTATCGTAACAATTTGTAATAAACAGCAGGTTTAGAATATTAAATGTCTTCATCCGTGAAAACAGGCTTTCAAAAGTAGACTGGATTTTAGAAATGAGTTACCAGACGAAACGCTTAAAAAAAATTTATTTCCAGAATAAAAACTTAAATATTTGTAACTTCATTCCTGTACACCCAAGAACACAATTGATGTATCCATAAATAATGCTAAAAGACAAAAAATTATTTCCTCTGATAAGCCCTTCTAAATTTCACAGTACTCTTGCCAGTAGAAAGGTGCCAGATGGATGGAACAGACTTTGCAGGTGGAACACCTTCAGAGAAGTTGCTTCAGAAGCAAATTGGTTTTAAAAATGGAAGTTTTCATATTTTGGACAATATTTAACTTGTATCAGGGGACATGGCTTTTGAGAGTTCAGTGAAAAATCCAATAAATTCTAAGTATTTGAGCACCCTTTGATCTTTTTTCTCCTGTTCAGTTACCATTTCCTTAAGGCTGTCTTCCCTGGCATGTCTGTAATCTGGAACACCACCCCCTCAGCCACCATCCCACAGCAAAAAATATAACAACACCCCCCAAATCCATGAACTTGTGCCAGCTTTCTCATCACCTCTGCTGCAGGAACAGCATGGAACAGATTGACACTGGCGGGACTTGATGTTTTGGGTTTTTTTTTAATTGCACACATTGTATTTAAAGAAAATATTAGAAGACACCTGACTTGGATACTCCCAGGAACAGGGAATTTCCAGTCTGCTTTGTTCATGACGCTCACTTGGTTTTGTTTTTCAGAAGCAGCTAAGTGTTGCCAGCAGCCAGGTACCATTAGTTCTACCCCCGATGACACAATTAAAACAAATTAAGAGTCTTTCAGGATTGCTCCCCACTGAGGGGGAGGAAGGGTGGGCGAGAATGGAGCACTCAGATTTTTTTGGGCAGGAAGGCACTGGCACGGTGCCAATGGGCATGGTCTGGAGATGTTTAATCACAACCCTTTAAAGTGCTTAATGCCACAGAGATTAAGAATTTGTTCTCTCAGGTGCAACATTTCCTTTTCTCCTGCCTCTGGCCAGGGAGCTCTGCCAGGCCCTGGGGAAGGGAAGGAGCTGTGAACCTCCCCGGCCTTGCTCGGGGAGCGGTCACTCCATCCCATCCCCTCCCCTCAGGCACTCGTGGTGTGATCCCTTCCCCTTCCTCTCAGGAAACAGAAGGGAAAAGCTTCCTTTCCTGACACGTTATCTGTCATTACAGTGTCAGGCACTGAAAAGGTGCCATCCGAGCTTCAAACGGGACGTAATTACAGAGCAGTAGAACTCTCTCTTTTTAATTTGCCATGCAGATATAAAACCAGAAAGCATTGCTGGAGTGTCTCATTTGTTAAACTCGACAATACATTACTGTGACAATCTGAACAGTCTTTGCAGTTGGTGGGGTTTTTCCAGTGTTCTCAACTTAAGAAGACTTTCATTATAGCTCATCTAATTTGCTTTGAGCCTGTTGCAGTGATCATTTCCTGCTTTCATTATAGTGGTGTAAAAAAAAAAAAATCTCATGCGACTCCATATGTACGAAACAATAAATTAAAAAAAAAAAATCACAAAGTAATACATGAGACATCATCATAAAGTGAGATTACTTAAGGAAATGACCTAAAGGTTTTCTGTGAGAATGATTATGGTCATTTTTGAGGAGGAATTTGGCAGCTCCAGGTGAGCAAGGCAGCCAAGCTGCAGTGCTACTGCAGCAGGTGGAGCTCGATGCCCTCTGATCGTCCAGGACTCCCCTCCAAAGGACCTGGAGGTGACCAGAGCACACGGGAAGCCCTGGCATTCCTGCTCCCTGCCTCAGGCAACTCCTGCAGTGACCTCCTCACCTCCAGAATGGAAATTGCAGGCTCCTGAAGTATTTTTGGATGAAAAAAAATTACTTGTTTCAGTCAAACCCCCCTCCTGCAGACTCTAGATTTCACCCTAACAATTCCCAAATACTTCCACTTTCTTTTCAAGATAGTTCTGGAGATTAAAAACTGCTCAGTTCTGACAAATCCATCCTTTTATTAACATTATCCCCATGTCACACACCTGTCATCTTTGCAGATGTCATTCTGTAAGTTTTGAGATTTTTCCAATTTTTTTGTTTGCTTGTTTAAGTTGATGAAAGAACCTCTGAATTAATGAAGTTTTTTCATTCTGGGTAACTCATTAAGTTTATATGTTATGTCAAAGCTAGCAGATTGGCACACCTATTGCACTCTTCTTCCTTATAATATATCACTCAACCAGGAGTATTATGATAACATTTGCAAACTGAATGTGTTTTGATGAAAATAAATCAGCACAGCCTCATCACAAGCCAACACTTAGTCATCCAAATGCAAGATCGACCTCAAGAAATACATTTCTTGATTTTATGGAAATGTCTAGGCAGCTTTTGTAAAGCACCACATACAGAGATGACTGCTACAGTTCTGCAGGCAGGATTCGAAATGTTGAATTTTAAAGACAGCATTCTAGCCAAGCACTCAGGAATTTTTTCCCCCCTATTTCCTCTTTTATTGCTGCTGCTCGTTACTAACCCTTCCTGCCCTCTCACTAGAAAGTGGCAACACAGAACAGATATCAGGATCAAAAGAGAATTTTCAATTAAACACAAGAGGCTCCAAGACAAAGGACATGACAAGGAGTAGACCGCAGAAAATTTAGATTTCTTTCAGAGCAACACTATTTTAGTCTTTAGGAAAACAGGAAAAAAACCAACTAAATCTACAACAAAGACAAATCACCTGATTTGTTCAGGCTGTGCAGTACCATATCAATAATGCAAAGCACTTTGCAGCTGGGGATCTCTGTTGCCAAGGGGAGCACTTGGCCAGAGCTGCTGCGGCAGCTTCCAGCCCCTGCCCTGCTCGGAGCGGTGCCGGCACCCACGGAAAGCGGCCTCGTCCCACGGCTCTGCCATGAGCAGTTTTAATGAGCACGGCAGTTCCAGTCCTGCTGGGCCTCCCTCTGCACTCCAATGAGCCTGTCACTGTCAGCAGAGACACATCAGCCAAATGGAAGGAGACAGCTCAGGAGTCAGACAGAGGTTGCCTGCTAGTGAGGGCACCAGGAGGGACCTCGGAATATACAGATTCAATTTCATCTCTGTCAGGAATTTCCTCTGACACCCTAAATAAAACATTTAGCGCCTTATCCCAGCTAGCAGAGGTCTTTTCTTGACTGCAATGAATTCCACAGCTCATTGTGCCTCTGCTTCCTGTGCCTGGAATGAGGAATAAAACACTTCTCTTCCATAAACATCCACAAAGCTTTCTGATACTATGGTGATGGGAAGCACCTGTACAGAAAAAACCCCTGTTGTTCTCACAACAAAATCAGCCTGAATAGCTTAGTTTTGTTTATTCCATCCATTTGCATCCATTTTTCATATTCCTGTGAGAAATCTTCTTTTTATTTTCTTGTCTCCAAGGAATATTTATCAATTCTGGTAAGGTTGGTAAGTTTTGTAAAATAAATGGATCAAATTAATCACAGTTACAGTATTATTGCTATCAGTGCATTTACCCTACAGGAACTTTTAACCCTTTAAGCAACTACATAATTTGATCTGCCATCTTTATAGTCTTCGTAAACTCTTTTCATTCAGATGATTTAAAAATTTTAAAATGTGTCCTTAGAAGTCAATACAAATAAGGAAGATAAAAAAAAGTTTCCACTTAGGTGTGACATCTCTCTGTACCACCTATCTTTGTCTTCTGTTACTGTTATTTATGTGGATATTTTGGACATTGTGCCTATAATTTAGATATTTGCAACCCTCCCAAAGCCCTTTCTGCACATTTTTGGTTGCATACTGGCAATGACAATATTGCTCAGCCTTAGCTAATGTTTTCTAGATATTTTCCCGCTACTTAAGTCAGAATTACAAAGGTTCTTGCCAAATCTCCCAGAATACCAAATGTCCCAAAGCCATTCTCAATTGCCAAAAATCCATTCTACTAGAAATTAATGCAATCACTGTTAAACAGAAAAGAAGAAAACCCCATCTGCACCATAATACTGTTCACTTCCCCCTTGCTATTAGGGTTCAAAATTGATTACAAAAGTGCTGAAAAGAACCCTTCAGGCACAAAGGACACTCAGAAAGCAGGAACATCCATAAACATCTTTAAAAAAATTTGTTTCTTACTTTTGCTAGTCTAACATAGGATTTCTTATTGCAGTGTTATGCTAAAAACATGAGAGTTCATGAACCAAGGCAGGAGTACCTAATAAAATTATCAGATCGATATCTGCTACAGCACAGACTCTCTATTCAATCCAAAAGCAGCAAACAAAAAAAGAACATGTTATTCTGTTTTATTTCAGAGTGAGAGCAAAGTTAATTTGAAAAAGAACTGGGGGAAGACACAGCTGGAGAGCAGAGTTAACCAGCCTCAGGAAATTCAAGGAAATGTAATTGAGAACAAATTATCTCTTTAATTACTTTTGACCAAATCAATAAGAAGCATGGAATAAAGAGCATGATGACTGCCACCTGGTAGAGGACAAAGAACACCAAAGTTGAAAAGTAGCACAGAACTAAAACCCAGCTGTGGTAAGGACAATCAGAGCACTTCTCTTACCAGATTTAAAAAAAAAAAGAAAAAGAAAAAGAAAAGAAAACAAGAGAAAGAAGAGTGGGAAGGGTATTAGCTCAATAAACAAACAGTGCATGCAGAAGTTAATGGCTGTTTTTGGCCACTTCCAACTGTTCTCAGCTGTGAAGACTGTTAACACTTCACTATGTTGTTCACTTCCAAAATGTCCCATCATTACTCAGGAATCAGAAAGAAAAATCCCCAGGACCTCTCATTTCATCCTGAACATCCATCGCTTCTCCCATGCTGGCTTTTATTTACTAAACACCAGTGTAGGAATTCTTTACTGTCTGAGTTTAAGGCAAGCACTTATTCTTGTCAGTGTGTTAATAAACCAGAGCAAGATCTTACCTCTCCCTTGGCTTTGTTCCCAGGTCTGAGCAGGAATACTCACACCCAGAGGTCATGTGTGTGTAGCTAAGCAGGGCTGGATGGGACAGAATCCTCTGGCAAGGCAGAGATGGAGGGGCTGCAGGGGCTGCACTGGCATCCAGCAGCAGTGAAGACTCTGTCTATCTTTAATAATTAATTAATAATACACGCTCCCCATTCTCACAATAGTTTAGCAGTTCAGCACCTTTCAGACATTAATCCTCACGGCAGCAGTGTGGCATTATCCTCTTTGTCTCTCTGAAGAATGAGGGTGGAACAGGACAAGTGCCTTGTCCCGGGTATTCCAAGCAGGGCAGTGAACCAAAAACCTCCATCTCGGCATGGAAGCCCCACATCCCCTCCCAGAGCCTGACTGAATGTTCCAGCATTTGTCACTGTCACTGAGGAACGTGAGAGGACGCAAACAGCTGAACCTCCTCCTCTCTCCTCAGCCACGTTTTAGTTTAACATTCCACAACTGTTCTTCAAGTGGCTGCTGGGCACGGAGGTTAAAGCAGATTTCAGATGTGCTGTCGACACCTCGCCCTCTGCCTTTTTCTCTTTCTTATACCAACTCCTCGGGGACCTTAAGATCTTCAGAATTTTAAACAGTTTCTTTAAAAGTCTTGGCACCTATATGTGAGGAGGAAAATGTGTTCATTTTATGGTCTGAGTAAATGAAATTTCACTCTGATGTGACCTTTGCTTGGATTTTTTCTTGGAGGGAAGCAGAGTGGTCATTTTCCATCTCCAGAATCCTGCATCTACATTCACAGCACATATGCTGGGATGGCTGGCTCAGCTGATCTGTTGACCAGCTCCTCACAAGGTGTCTGACAGTGATCATCTGCTTTATCCCCTTCACAGTACAGCTGCAAGATGAAATTCTAGCAGAAACTAAATTTTATGGCACCAACAAAGTAGCATCAAGCTGGCCTGTAACTGAGCACTAACTTTTACAGGTCTTTCACACAGGGACCAAACCTGCAAATGGAGCATCTTTGTTGTCCAAAATCATAGTCACATTAGCCAGAATTTCAAAAGAAATGAAAATTTGATATTACAACACAATTTTTTCCCCTAGGAGTCTACATCTTAAAGTTTTCGCGTAGGTCTTACTAAAGTGCAGGCATGCCTAAAGCATTATTAATTTTTCAGTGAAACAGAGCTGACTTGTAGTAGAAGTACTATCCTTGGCCCAGAAAAATAAAACCCTCAGAAAAATGAACTACTTCCTATTTCGCTGTCAGACATACAATGGGAAAAAAGTATCCAAGTGCCAACACAATGCAAACAATGCAGTGAGATGTGCTGTGCAGCCTGAGGTGAAAGAAGGGGCTTTGGAGTCCTTTTTCCTGTAAGCTGCTGTATCCCACTTAGCGAGTAAATGGATTTCTGGCCAAAACCATTGTCATCACTGAGCCCATTCCCACAGAAAAGCATTCCCCGAGAGGTCCCGGGAGCACCGTGAACCACCCCACTGGTTTTGTCCATAGATAGAAAAACTCATTCTGCAAACAGAAGTGAACATTTTTCACAAGATCTAAAAGTCATTTTAACCCCCAGCAACAAAGAAAAACATGTTAAAAAGATACAGTGACAGGCTTCCTGGAATAACTGTCTCAAATAACAGCTGGCCGAGTATGACAGATTCACATGGAAGAAAGAGCTGGCTGTGCTTTCTAACAGACATTATTTCAAACAAACCAGATCTCACAACTCCCTTGATCCAAAGAAAAGTCTTTTCAGTTGGCTTAGGGGGAGAAAAGCTATTGGTAGAATGAACAACTAATTATGGCTAAATTCACCTGTGGAAGGAACTGGGGATGGAAAACCAGCCCTGTAAGCAGAGCACACATCCTTTTAAAAGGATGCAGTTTTCTCATCACATCAAGATAGACAATATCCTAATGCACAAATTATAGATTCTCTCCTCGAAGAACATGGGCAGATGAATCAGATGCTCTCAGCAGACTGCCAAATACAAAATTTGTTTGGTGTTACTCTGCATGCAGTGATATACCTAAGGTCAGACTGCAACCCTCCATATGGAGGAGTTAGACAAACGGAATGATGTAGTAGGATCATTATGGAATTTATCAAATTATGTTTTGTCTATCAAAACTTCAACTTCTGCGTTTATCTTTCACACAGTCTAATCTTTTAGAGATTCTAAACCTATTTTAAAAACTCAGATGACTGAGTTTCTATAATGAGAAATTTAATGACCTGTAAAGTGAGTGCATCTGCCAGCCCTAAAAAAGTCATCTTTTCACCACATGCACGTCACAATATGGGACTGATGGTTCCACTGCTACTTTTCCAGACATCCACTCCTGTTGCCTCCTTAAAGCAAATGTACATTTTGGGATATAAATTGAAGACTAAGAATATTAAAATGCTTAAATATTTCTTACAATATTTTTCCAGTAACACATTGTAGAGAAATATTCACATTCTCTAAGTAAACTGAAAATACAGAGTTTGCAAACAAAAAGATAAGCAAATTCTGAGCCACCGTTTAGTTTCACTCAAACATATTTTTATCAAAGGGTCAAATTCTCTGCTGGAATAAAAATCCTGACTGAATATGTATTTTGACAGGGATGAATATGGTCCATATTGCAACAGCAGAATGAGTGTGCATCCAAAGACTGGCTGGCACCAACTCCTTCCACAGCAAACATGAGACAGATGAACACGTCAAGAAAAAGATCTTAGTGGCTATGTTTTATGCAAGATTACAGAGCATCCTTTAATCCTGATACAAACTCCAAATCACCCTTTATAGCTATACATACAGAGCGTGTTTTAAATGTAAGAATGCATGCAGAACACAATTTAAATGTAACATACAGAATTAAAAATGACCTCTCTTCATTATGTATTTGTAATTTATACTAAAACTTCAGCATTCAGGCACACACATTCAGGCTGGACATCAGTTTGTACTCGTTAACATTCTAGCATAGGTTGGTTTGGTTATCTGCAAACAAAGCCCTATCTGTGATTTAAAAAAATATTGGTATTTAGGTATTACCCTACACTTCTTGTGAGTGACGTTCAGTCCAAACTGCCAAAGATCTGACACATAAATAAGGGAATGAGCCCCAATCCAACTTTCCTTTCTGGAGGACAGCTATTTTGAGCAGCAGTTTGTGATGGCCCTGCCAGCTGCACGCACAGCCTGCCTTGCATCCGTGGCCCATTCTCTGTGAGCATTGCCTTTGTTTTGATTTCCTAGTTTGTGTCCCGTTAGTTTTAAGATGTCACACTGCCATTAAATCACTGTTTGCAAGCAGCGGTGTCTCCCAGCTGACCTCAGAGCAAAGGCACAAAGACTTGCATTCTCTCCACTTTCTCCGACAAGCCAGGGGTGCTGAGAGCCTCCAGCTCACACAGCAAACTTGCTCTGACTCACCACACACCAATCCAGATCTCACACAGATAGGCAAAATGAACATTAATTTATGAAAACAGCTCGAAGTGGAAACACCTGAACGGAAAAAATTACATACACAATATTTCACTGAGAGCAGCTCTCTCAAAAGGGAAGGATTCGAACATTTCTGATGAGCTAATGGAAACAGCAAAGTGACTGTTTGGAAAAGGTTTTTAGGGGGTTGGTTTGAGGGTTTTTTTAAAATGTTTTTATCTGCTTTCACTAAGAGATGAAGCGAGCTCACTATCAGCAAGACTGATTTCTGGCTGTCAGACAGCAAAGCTAAACGAATTTTGTGCTTCTGAGCTTTTAGAAAAAGTCAGAAAGGAAAAAAAAAAGAGCTTTCATCTGATGAACCTGGACAGGGATCACTAGGATCCTGCCAAGGTTCAATTTCTCATTTTTCATGGATTAACATCATTGTTTATATAGCTCAAGCTGTTGCATAGCGACACAGGCTCTAAACAGGGTGACAAGAAACAAACCCAATCAAACAAATAACAGTTCCAAGATGCAGCAATGCCTCTGATGTGCGTTTAGAATGAGCTTATTTTACACAAATCCACCTATGAGCTTCCCCAGCAATGGCAGCAGTTGTGCAGCAGAGCCTGGGGGGGTGAGGAGCCTCCAGTGACGTACAGCTGCCTGCACAGAGGAGTCAGGTCCCTGAACTGTGATGAGCAATTTGTCTCACAGCTTTGATCCGCTGTCACTTTAGCTGACACTGACTCCAGGAATTAATTTCTGACATTTCAGGGTAACCTAATAAAAAAAAAAAAAATTGAAGCAGTGTGTGGTAGATATCTGTAGATAACCTATCACCTGCTGCAGGTGTTGACAGCAAAGTTAAATATCCCCTGTTATGGCACAAAAGCTCTCAGTTTCTTGAGCACATAAATACATAACCGTACCCAGGACAAAGTATTAACAAGGTAAAGCAGCATAAAGGACAAAATATTTTAACCATATGCTCTAAGCTAATACTGTGTTGGTCCTACATATGTGAGAGGCTTCCCGAGAGGAAGAACAGATCCTTTATTTCAGCTATCTGCCCGCTGGAAAAGGACATCAGTTCCCTCACAATGGAATCGGGCTAGAATATGTTTGGGGTTTAATTACAAGACAGTTGCTATAGAGCTTTAATTATATTGTTAATGTGATAAAAGCACTGCATGAAAGCCATAAATATTTCTTGCTCTGGCTGAACTGATCAACACCAAACAGAGCAGTAAATATTGGCTGTGGAAGACATTTAGGAAGGGGATATAAACCCTCGTTAAATTCAGCCCTACTGTTATGCTGTCATTATGCTGCAGATGGATCACAAATCCTCTATTTCAGTAAGTTTTGGGCAAAAATCTTTGCCATTAGCAAACTGACACTGAGTTGTGGCTTAAGGCTGTCATGCTTGGCCGTCATGAACCGAAGGCAGTCACACCATTCCTCACCAGCCAGTGAAACTGCCCAGGTCGTGACACTTGCAAGAAGGCACTGATCCTAAGAGTTCTCACTGAGCAGCCTCTGGTCCTTTGCTGGTTCCTACTCCCCTTATCCTGGCTGGAGGCTGGCAGGAGGTGACAGGAGAGGAGCATTGCTGGCCCACAAATACACCCGTTGCTGGTTGAACTGTCGACGAATTCAGTCGCATGTAAAAGTCTTATTCCAGCAGTGTCAGACAGGACAGGTTTGACTTCCTGCCATTAACTCCCCCATCATAAAGGTAAAAGTTTGTTCTTTAGTTTTCGGCCCAAGTTGTGAGGTAACTTCATTTATTCTTAAAATAAATAGCTCCCCAAATGGCAGGGTAAACAATGAGCCCTGAAGATCAGTTGTTATCTAATAAAGCTGTAAGTCTTCCTCTATCTGAACTGGGGACTATCAGGCTCAAGGGGTACAAGCACTAGAGAACAGCTTTGGGAGAGAAGGAGGAATCATCTGAGAGCAGAAGTCAAACCCCCTGGATTTCTGAAGCACTGGGAAGAAAATGTTGACAAACTCTGGGACTAAATGATGCCACCTGGACAGATGAGGATCTTCAGGAGGGCAGACAAACGAGGCTCTCCCATCACTGCAGGACCTGCAGGGGAGAAATGAACCACTGAGGCCAAAATTATTGAGGTAAATACACTTCAGACTGAAGGACTGCAGTCCAAGGGCTGCTCTAACAGATGAAGAATGATATGATTTCACCCTCCCAGCAGTGCCACAGGCCTTAGCTCAAGGCTAAAGACACAGCAGAGAGCACACAGCGGCCAGCATTGGCTTCAGTGGGTTCTGGAACCTACTGCAACCTGACTTTAATTGCAGAAGAGAAAATATTACAAATAACCCTAACAGCTTTGCAATCCCTTTATTTCAAACACATGGATTGTTGTCTGGAGCCTGATGTAACACAGCTAGAATGTGCCTTTTATGAGTAAGGAAACTTAGGAAAAAGAGTTATTCTTCAAAAGGGAGGATTGGTACTGGATGCAGTGTATGAATGAGCCGTTATGAATTTAAATATGTCATATCAGCTTTATGAAGCATCTTTTGACCCCTAAATGAAATTCAGTAGGTGTGGGTGAAGTGAAATGCTCACAGACCAGAATCTAGCAGTGTTTCACTTGGAGAACTGTTCCTTACTCCACAATTACTCCTCTGAGGTTGATAGACAGGCATACAAAATATCCCAGTTCTCCACGCCAAGGAGGATTGTGGAATCTGTCTTTTCCGCCCATTAGATTAGCAGAGAGGATGCCTAAAACTTTTAGCAGCAAGTCATTGAGGAGTTAAAGTTAAAACCTCCCTCTTAATACACTGGAAAAAACAGGTCCAGGCTACAGTACTTGAAACAACGTCACAGCCCAGATTTCACAGTCAGCACAAAGCAACTCCTAAATGAATGGAATGCAAAGCAGCATTAAACCCCCATTCCCCATACCCTGCTTTTGAGCTCTTAGTGTAAAGAGTAAGTTACAGCTGCCTAATTAACTTGGCTATTGCCCCCTAAAAATACTCTCTGTCTTAGCTCTCCTTCTGTGCAAACAGCACAATGTTAATTTAATGGAAAGGTCACATTACGCTACAAGGAAGGGAGTGACATTCCATTATGTCCTTCTCTCCCTGCTCACAGTCCTCCCCCTACTGCTGCCGTGCATGCAAAGCATTTTCTATAGGCACTTCATGAATAATGAGAAACCATCTATCCAGGGAAAGTGCTGCCTTCCACCACTTGCTGTTGCACATCACTCTGCAGTCTCAAGGAAAGCGAAGCACCACCCACTTGATTGTGCACAAATGGTTTTTCCTCTGCAAGCCAAACTCAAGGTTTAATTATTACACTTTCCCTGTCACTCCTGAATGCCTTCATTCACTTGGCCTGCACAAGGAAATATTCCAATCCAAGAACAGGTTTCAAAGCTCTTGCATGTGGAGCAAGCTACCCTGAAACTCGTTTTCTTTATGAGGGGAATGATTCCTCGTCTGCCACGCAGTGTTTGGAGGGAATTAGCAAGGTGTCCTGGCTAAACTTCAACTTGCTTCAGCTGCTGTCTGCTCACTGAAGCTCGCCTCTCCTTTTCAGCTGGATCCATCATTCTTCATCATTTTCTGCCCTCCTCTCTGTTGCTTTGCTCTGCCTTGTTGGTCACAGTTAACCACAGATGGCTGATGTGACCTCTACATTCAGCCTGCAAAGTGCTTGTGGCATCATTTGGGGCAAAACTGATCTATGAATATATGGCTCTTCCTAGAAATGAGCACAACCCAACCTATCTACAGTTCTGTATCAGTTCTGATTTTCTTGGAATATAAAAATCTCCACATTGATCATGTTCCCCTGCCTCTAATTAAATACTTACCACTTCCTGCTAGTGATCACAGAGCAGTTTCTAAGTTCTGTGTATGCAAAAGAGCTCAGCTTTTCCTCCTGAAACATTTTTTAACATTTCAGCTATGCACACATTCATTCCAGACATAATTCCACTGAACATGACATTAAAGAAATGCACCAGTGTCTGGTAAGATCAGCATTAACATTCCTTTGTGCTGAGTGACACAAAGGAACCAGAAGCTCATCCATAAATTCCCAAGTGTTAACTTTACTGTCCAGTACAAGTTCTAAGCTGAGCCTACCCAGAAACAGGAACTACCATTTATTTCTTACATAGAACTTCCAGTCAAATATGAAAAGGTTTTTCCCCATTCTCACCCAAAAGTAGCCATTCAATGCAGTGTTTCCAGTTACCAAAAGTAATTTTTAGCTGCCACACGGCAGCTGGGGGAGCAGATTCTCCCAGTACAGACAATAGTTTATTGCCTTCATTGCATGAACTGCAGAGCATTTGTATGCTCCATGTAAGAGAAACAGGCACTGAACCTGTTAGAAATCCAGTCTTTTGAATATTCACTGCTCAGTGTAACCTTTGTAGTGCACTTCCCTCCTGCCCCAGGCAGGACACTGCAGCTCAGTTCCCCAAGCCAGGTGAGCTCTGAGGACAGCTCAGCTTTGATCACAGCAGCTGATGCACCATGACTGGACCAGCAGCCTGACATTTGGCAAGTTTGCAGAAACCTTCATAACAATGCATTATTACATTTGATATGCCTCCCTTAATTCATTATGGGAGCAGCCTTTAGGAACAGAAATTGAACTTTTGGAATTGATTAGCCTGTTTTGAGCTTTAATAGCGTGGAGATTGTGTGGTCCTTCCTGAGCAGCTGCAGTTTCACAGATATGTCAAACTAATTTGGTGATCATAAACCCTTTATTTTCATAGAACATAACATTTTCACCTTGTTAGGCTCTGGTCAGGAGTACCACCTTGCATTTAATATTCATGTTAGACAGTAAAACTAACACTCTTACCCAAATAAAAAAAGCCCATTCTTAAAACCATAGTTCCATAAGCATGATTCCCATCTCGAGTCTGATCTTTATCACCATTCTTGTTTCACACTCTAGAAGACAAGGCAAAACACTTGCAAGAAAAACCAAGAGCTTGGGATCACAAAGCTTTTTGCTGTAATACCAGTTATACACTTTCCATATGCAATTACCTGAAGATAATTCCTTTTCTGAGTCACTTTGTGCGCAAGTACAGGAAAGGCAATGACTGTCAGTCTCACAAGGCCGTGAAGAAAAACACTTCAACAAAACTCTCAGTCCATGAGTGCTTAAATGTTATGGTTAACAGTAATAGAACCAACTACTTCAGCACTGAAGGACTGCTGCTCTTCCAAAACAGTCAAGAATTTCTAACACAGGCTACAGTGGCAGAGTAGATCACAGTTCAGAATAAAAGATCAAATTCGGAAATTCTGCACCACCAGCTTCACTATGCCTGCTAAGTAATCTCAGACATTTGGCTGTCAGTGTTGTTATTCTCTTGTTAGAATTACTGCAGTATGATGTCATATTTCCCCATTTTGTCCATGCACGTGTGCAAATAAGAAGTTTACTTCCCCAGATGTGGTGTCACTGACACTTTTCAACTTTTTATTAAGGGTTTTTGAAAATTAAACCCAAGTTAGAAGAAATACATTTATGGTTCAGGTTATCAAATGAGCTTAATTAATAAAACCCACATTAGTCAGTGTACAGTCTAACAGCCCAATACAACCTTTGTTCAAAGAGGCAGAAAGCTCTCTGCCATTGAAACTTAAACATGTATCCAAGTTTGATGAAATATGTCTAAAATCGAACTTTTCTTCTTGCATCATTTGCTCTCTTCCAGTTCCACGACCACGTCACTTCACAGCTTCTGTTTATGTTTCATTCCACTCCTCCTTTTACCAACTCTCACAAACCAAACGGCTGCAGACCACCAGTTCTCTCACCTACAGCTATAACCTTTTCTTTTATTGCACAGCCAAATTATCCTCATCTGCTTACTCACCACTTCCTAATACACCCTCATACCTCATGCATTCAGGTTTACTAACATTTGATGAGAGCACATAAAAGCAGAAATACAACGGCACTTTGCGGTTACACTGCAAATGTCTGGCTGGTCAAGGCCTCCTTGGATAGGGGAGAAGAAAGTCATGTATGAGGGAGCCCAGGCCATTAGACTGTTCATTTCCAAAGAAAACCCCTCCTAGTTCAGCTTCTGCAACAAGAAATGCATCTTTTGCTATTTTAGAAAAGGAAAAGTAGCGTAGTGTTACCCTCGCTAATGCAGTTAAAGGTGACAGGAGACAGTTGAAAATAACACTTGAGCAACTCATTCTGTTTGTGGAAATGGCATTCCCCATCAAACATGTACAGCCAGGGTTCCACTGGCCTCTTGAGAGCTGGAAGTGCACATCAGTTTTCATCGTGAGAAGCGAAGCAGAGACATCACCTCAAATGGAGATTGTGCGTGAATCCTGTACTGCCTGGAGTTACCAGCTGGCACACAAGTTATGGATGGAGCTCGTAGGAAAAGCCATTGGTGCAACACCCACGGCTCATCCTGCCCACAAACACTGAGCAGAACAGCTGCTTCCCTCTCCCTTCGCTCCAGAAAGGAAAAAAACCAAACAGCCCAGAACTTGTTAACACCAAAAGGAAAAAGAAACCAAACCAAAGAAACAAACCCCAAACAATAAGAAAAACCAGAACATCCTTTTGCCCCCCTCAAAACAAAACCAAACAAAGCAGAAAGGGAAAGTAGAGAAGGTTAGGCAAAGAAAAACTATCTGCAAAATCCACCTATGAAAACGAGGGACAGGAAATCTCCATGGAAACCTAAGTCAGGCATGCGTGTATCCCCAGTGCACGGCCGAGCTTTCAGAGGGAGGCCCCACACACCGTGACAAAGCCTTTCCGACATCCCAGGTCTCTCACAATGCACCCTTTCACTGTACAGGCAGCAAGAGTCTTTCCTTCAGTGTGACACCACCAGCTCTGAATTTGGAACCACACATGGTGTCAGTGTGCTTGCGCCTGCTTTTTTCTTTTACATACTCCCAACTCACCATCACTGACAGGTTTAGGCAGCAGCAAGGTGAGAAACTGCAGACAACTGGCAAAGGGCAGTTTTCCAGCTACTGACTTTTCTCGCACTCAGGAAGTTCATTTTGTTCATGCTCTGCAAGATTGTGCAAGCCACAACACAATCGTGGGGTAAAAACAAACCTATTTTGCAGATGCTTTTAGTTTTCACAGTGGTCCACAGGGGGAGGGGGCACATGCAACAGTCACAGCTTCGAATAAAAAATAAAAAACCCCCACACAATTATGCCCAAGTTATTTTTCTTCATTCCCAATGCTTCTTCACCAGAAATGCTCAAGGACAAACAAGATAAACTTGGATGGCTGGGGAAGCTGAAAGCATGACTCTCACTGCTACAATCTCTTCTGAACACTCCCTGTTTTGTCTTGTTCCCTTCATTCTGTCCAAAACACCAGCCCATACTAACCCTGGAATTCTTAGCTGACAGGTTGTCACATGAGGAGCCTGGCAAAATAGTACTGCAGTGAAAAAAAAACCCAAACAGCCTTAAATCAAATCTAAATCAACCCCTGCAAACAAAGCACATCTCAAAATTGTCACTTCCATGCTGCCAAAATGCATTTTTTTAATTGTTAAAAAGATACTCAAGTGTTTATCAGTGAAGACTTTGAGACCACCTCTAGGAAGCAGTGGAAAGATGGGGAAGGGCCCAATTTCATCTGTCAACAAGCTACCAAAATACCCCAAGAGGTACCAAATCTCAGCATATTTGGATCTACCTCATACAGCTAACACAGAAAAATACTCTAGAAAGTATTTTGTGCCTTTTCACTTCCAAGGACAGTTGAGTAGTTTATGGAAAGGAATACTGGGTTATCCTTTCTCAATGGCATTTTGTTTAAATTTCACGTTCTTTAAATAGGAAGTTTCAAGGTATGTGTGAAGCTGGAGTATTTTTTGTTTGTTTTTTAAATGACTTAGGCACTTCCCAGATACAGGCAGGAGACCTCTGCTGACCCGTGACCACGTACTGGTTCTCAGTTTAGAAAGGATTAGGAATGTCATCACACCAGTGTAGTCTGGCCAGACCAGCTTCTTTATTTTGGAGAACATAGGAAGACCATCCACCATCAATATTTTCCTGCTGTTCCCAGAGCAATAAGAAATTCTGACTAACCTTCACATAAGAGAGATGACAGAGGAAAAAAAAAGGTCTTTGCATTAAAAGTTCTGCCTCAAAATACATGTTTTTAGTCTTCTAGAAAGCAAGGTTTTAAATTGGAAACACTGACAGACCTCTAACTGCAGCAATAACAAATAACATCAATGTAATTTCTCTTGAAAGAAATTGCTCTGCTTTCTCATCCAGTTTCCAGCTTAAAACCTTTCATTGCCGAGGCTGTTGTCAATCTTATCTAGTGACCCATTTACCCAAAGCAGAGAATTACAGAACAGAGTATTACGACAAGTACAGAGCTGCCTTTGACACTAATAACACTCAAAATTTTGTGGACTTGGATTGTTTTTAGTGCTTGGTCAGAAAGGCCACCTTCCTTCCATGCAAAAAGTCAACAATCCACCTCAGAGGTTTTGCAAATGAATTTGTCATGGCAATTAAGGGGAAGAATCTATCTAGCCATGATAAAAGGTGATTGACAACACCGTGCACCGCTACATTACGGAATAAGAGAGAGACCTTTAACACATTGTTCTGAACACTTAGGAAATCAAAAATACAGTCTGGAGAGCTACATTCTGCGACTTCCAATGAATCAATGGTGTCTGCAATGCAAACCCGACCTCTGAGGCAGAGGGGAACAAAACTCAGACTGAAGCAAGTAACTTCCAGTGATCTGTAACGGCGAGTTGAAGGGCTCTGGCTCACGTGGACTGACTTCAGCTGATATTAACCCAACACAGAACCAGGCAGCCCCGCAGGGAGTCCCCTCCCCTACAAGGTTTGGAAAATACAAGGACCTGAAATGCACTGGGAAGATGCCTGGGGTATCAGTTCTGGTTAAAAAACATGGTCTGCACAACTCCCCAGGCTTCTGCTGGAGAGCAGAGTGGCAGGGAGCGGATGCAGAAAAGCCACCACATGGGACACTGGGCAATCTAAAGCCATGAGGGCAATCTAAAGCCACATCATTGTGAAAAATGGCCACTCCATCCTGCTTGGATACTGCTGTACAGGGTGGGTAAAAAGGTCTCCTTGTTGTGGGGTTGGAGGATTTTTTATTTTTTGTGGGGTTTGGGGAGGGTTGTGTTGTTTGGTTGGTTTTTCAAACACAGCTGTTACACAGCTGAGCTGCCCCTGTGCCTCGCTGGTATTGTCAGTGGGTCGGACAGGGTTTATTTGGTTCCAGTGTGTTGCAGTGGAATGCAATTCTTCCACTGTGCTGGCCCAGCTCAGGGTTTTCCCTGTAAGACAGCCACCACATTCCCAAGGGACTACAAAACAACAGCTTCTAGTGAGGCAGTGAGAATATTCAAGTATCAGCTCTGTGTTTCCTAACCCCAAATTTACTTAAAGATACAAAAAACATCCATGAACATACAACTTGTCTGAATGCATTTGTTGCCATCAAGTATATTAAAAACCATCCTAAATATGCAATTGTTCCATATAGTGCCCTATGGCCATATTATTTTGTGAAACCATCCACACTCCCTCAAGTGGTTTTAGCTCTTAAAATCTATTATTTTAATAATATCAGTTTAGAAAGCAGCATTTGCCAGCAGATATTAACATACTCAAGCCCTGTTGAATTCACAGGGCTTTTATCATCTTCTTGTTGTTTACAAATTTTCCTGTCACTCATGACTGCAAATCATCTGCTGTACTTGTGGCTGAAGAAAACACTAACTCAGAAGGCAGAGATGAGTGCAAACGCATTAATCAGAGATCATGATTTTTCTACCAGGAATGTTATGCTCTCAGACACCTATAATTAGACATATCCAGTACCTGTAATCTTCTCAGATATTCAAAATATTATGGGGACTGCTCAGTGTGGGTAGGAATAGAGCAAATTAACAATATAAAGCAAAAATACAGGTAAAGCAAAGTATTTTTAATCTTGGGCTCTAAAAACACATTTCTGTTCTAGAATTTCTAAAAAAATCCACAAACAAATATTTCTGCAGAGAACACTGACAGTCTAAATAGTGAGACCTGATGATGCATGAGCAGCATGAAATCCCTGGGCCTTCCTCAGACTGGGGGAATGGAGGGAAGCAGAGGACAGGTCAGATTCCTTTTTTTTTCTTTTCTTCTTTTTTTTTTTCCAACTCAGTAACCTTTTAGTAAAAGAGAAAAGAATCATCAGTCTGATATTTCCACACTATGTAGTGCTTTCAGCCATGCTCTGCACAAAAAGGAACAGCAGGCAAGACCATTCATCTCTGATTGCTTCATGAACCTCAAGCATAAACCACAACTACACACTGAGTAATTTACGTAGTTTATTTTCTGTTTCAGTTGTGTACTTTTAATTTGGTCAAGTTAAACAGCCAAGTTCCAAATGAGTTTCAGAGCACTGCTAAGGATCAAACCCTGACATCATTCTTCAATACCAAAACAATAATCACTACCTTGAATTAACCAGTATTTTCAAGATTACCAGAACTTAAAAGGGCATATTTACAGATAAAAATCCTTGAAAACAACTTCTAATATTCAGCAGAAAAGAAGCTTTAGAATTTAAGGGGCAAGAACACTGGAAGCACTAGCTGGATGAGGACAGGCAGCCAGATGCTGCTTCAGGAATACAAAAATGAAGTGAATGCCCCCATTGCCTGGAGCCGGGACTGAGAGCACAAGGGGGCTGCAGAGACTCCACTCTGCTTTTCCAGGGAAAATCGCTCAGTACAAACCAGCCCAGACACCTCAGAGAGCCTCAGCTCCCCGTACATGAGCTGACAGCACTGAGGAAAAGCAAACAGGCAGCAGAACACTGCGAGCTCATCTCGAGATCAGTGACACAGCTCTTGCCCCTGTGGTTTGTGAGTCAAGCTTGACTTGAGGCAGCGCAGGACTGAGGAGACCAGGAGATAATCAGTTTGTTGTTTGTGTGGGTTTTATCACAGAGTCCTTGCTGGTCCCGAGACACCTTCCTGAAGCCCAAAAACAGAGGTGAAGTGAAATGTGAGACAGTTAATCCACCATCTCTGAAGCCATCCCTACTTATCTAAGCTCCATTGCAAAACTTTACCTTTGTACCATTCTTTTGCTCAGCTTTTGGGCTGTTTACCCACCCCTCAACTGCCAGCATTTATTATTCCTGCTCCTTAATCCATTCTTTACCCTCAAACTCTCACTACAATTCCTTTCCTTCCATTTTCAAGACTTGCTACTTTTCCCTGAGAATTCTCCCTTAAGTGCATCCTCATCTCAGCTTTTCCTTTTCACTCAGCCTGCTACTGTCCCTGCTGCATTTTAAGTGCTCTGGGTTGGAACTTTAAAGATCAGTTTCAAAGAGCCAATTCCCAAGCCACAATGTCCCCATCAAAACAGTCCTGCTTCACTTACAAACACTCTGTACCACCATCAAATATTGTATCCTGTGACACGTTTCCTGTGATTATCCACAGGAAGGCATGGAAGATTGTTCCAAGCATTTATCTAAGCAGAAATAATGATTTCTTTTCCCTAGAAGCAAGAGCTTGCTTCGAAGAAAACTCTCTCCTGCTCTGGAAGGGAACCAGGAAAACTGGGCAGACCTGCACAAGCTGCCCCAAGGAGCAGAGACGAGTTTCCTTGGATCTGTGTGGAAAATCTCTCTGTCCTCCTGATAAGGCTTCCCAGGGGGTTGAAGCACCTCTGAATGAATTATTTTTCCCTCCTTATGGTCATTTTCCCAGAACTTGCTCCCTTGGAAGTTTGCTGCTCCAGGCCAAGACCTTTCCTTCCTACTGAGCAGAGCCAAGCAAAGCCTGAATGGGCACCAAATCTCAAGGATTCAGCACTTTGGTGGCTGCTGGCACCTTTATTCTGCTGTTCCCAGCTCGATCTGGGACCACGGGTTTGCTGTTCCCACCTGCATTTGCTATCACAGGTGCCTTGAGCCTACAATTTTTAAATGCATCTGGTACTGGCATTGTTCCAGAACAGGAGCCTTGGTGGTTTTTATTCCGAGTTATTAAAGCCAGTTGTTTCCCAGTTATGAAAACACACACAGCTGCCCAAACTCTGGAGCAAGAGCTTTTCATTTTCTAAAGGGTAGCCCAGTAGAAGGATCTGCAGCTAATTAACACTACACAAGGTCTCATTCCCCTCAGCAGCCCCTCGAAAATAGAAACAAATCCTGAGCAGCCAGGACACCTTAAACCTAACCAGCCTCCTGGGGGCCACCCAGAACACCTCCTTTGTATTTATATGTCAAATAAAACATATTTATATCTATTGCTAACTGCAGCCCTCAGGCCAAGGGCCTCCCACCACCCAAACTCCAGGGACTGGGGTGGTTTCCTCACCCCCTCCTGAGGCCAAGGGGGCCACGCACAAGCACAAGTGGCCACAGACTTGCCAAGGATCATGGAGCTGTGGCAAAATGTGGAACATGTAAAAATTTTCTTAGGAAAGGATGCTTTTGATGTTTGATAATTGTATATTTTCAAGCCTAATCAGCAGATAGCAGCTAATAATCAAGTTCATGCTTTAGGGAAAAAAAAAAAACCAACCAAATTACTAGTTGGTAGAATTGCCTGTTAAAGTTTAGGGCTTGATATGTTTCAGTGATCTCAGGCTCAGGGGGAGGTTACCAAAGCTTGGGGAAAATGGATGCTGGCTGATAGTGGACACAAAGAATGCAGAATTTATGGGCCACCTGGCAGAACTCCCAAGATAAGGAAGGAACTAATAAACCCAACTCGGCAGCTGTTCTGGAATCAGCTCTGACATCTCCCTGTGCCCCACACGAGGTGCCCCGTGCCCCAGGGCAGAGCTGCCAGGGGGTTCCTCCTGCAAAACCCACGCTGGGAGGCACCAGGAGGCAGCAGCTGGTTTCTCTAAGCATAAAGGTCACCTCTGGAGAAGGATTTTTTCACCTCTCTTTCAGCTGAGGGTCAAGCTGGGGTGTCCCCCTGCTAAGAGACACCAGAGCTGTGGCCAAGGGACATGGCCACAAATGTGTTTTGCCTTTAGATCAACAGAACTTCATCACTTCACAACACTGACGGAGAGGCCAGTAGCTGAAGCACTGGGAAGGAGAGGACCTGAATGTTATTATAACAGTAAGGACAATATTAATCAGTATTTCAATTAATTAAATATAATCCTTGGCTACTCTCCCATGAGGCAGTTTGGGGTACAGGACAGAGCAACCCCAGCCTCGCCAGCCCCTGGTGCTGCTCAGCCCTTGAGAAAACCCATTAAACCTCACTCCTCCCACGACTGTTTTCAGTAAAAGCCTTTTAAACTCCACTCATACCTCGTCAAACAAGCTGTAACTGGTGCTAACGAAAACTCGAGATGAATTTAATACTGTACCTATTCAGCTCTAAAATACAGGGCCGATCAGCAGCAATAGCACATTATTTGAGGTATATGATTTCCAGCAGATTGGGTTTTTAGCCTGCCAAGATCACTCCAGCTATCTGAATCCTGTGAGTTCTCTGAGGGGACAAGGTATCCGGAAACATCTCCTCCCTCCCTCCTCCCTGTCTTTCCTCTCAGCCCCGAAAAAAACCACCCTTGCTGTCATTTCCCTGCATTTTAATCTGTCCAACTCTTCTTTGCTATTACAACTTTTGATTTAGAGGGATGTGACCAGACAGGAGAAGGGGGGAGCCACGGTGGGGTTGTGGGGCTCCAGCGGCTGCAGGAGAAAGCAGGGGGAAATTGCAGCTGGGCAGGTTCCCCCCACCTCGTTTTCTTCTCTGGCTTTATATTTTCTACAGGCTGATTCTCACCCTCAAACCTCATGCATTGCTCTGCTTTTCTTTTCAGGAAAAACTTCGCAGGCACGGGGTGGTCAAGGCCAGAGGTGCTCGCCCACTGACCTACTAAACTGGGGAGCTGGAAATGCAATTTCTGCTACTTTTCTCATTGGATGAAGTTTATTCATAGATGTTTCCAGCTGAAAGGAAATATTCCAACACCCAGTGTTTGAGACAGCCACGAGAAATATCACAATTTGGTAGCAATGACCCTCTGAGCACCTGCTGGTTTTGGACGTGGGCGTACAGGAATGATTTCAGCTGAAATATTGGAGAAAGAACTGGTTTCAATGAATTCCCTAATACAAATGATGACATCTCATCTGGAACTGGGATTTCACCTCGGACAACCTTTGTCTGCAGCAGGGTGGAACCTGCTGGGGCTCTGGCTCCTGGAGAGGGGGGACCCAGCTGAGACACGTCACCCCTGCACCCTCTGGGCCTGTGAGTCAATGCAGGAGCTGCAGAGGAGGGGGTGGGCACCTAGGAGCCATCCCACACCCCCACCCTGCAGGCATCAATGCTGTCACCCTCTGGAACTGTGCCCAAAACTCACTCTGCTTCCCCGGCAGGTCCCTTTTTAAATGGCTTTAAAACAGCCTAAGTGCCATTTGGCTCAGGATGCTCGGGAGCCTGGGGGCCAGGAAGGGCACAGAGGGGATGGAGGGGATGTGTCCTCCTGAGGCTGGACGCTCCCTGTCCCTCCTGCTCTCCCTTCCTGCAATTTTTCCCCCATCCCAGTGGCACCTGCACCCCAAGGGCAGCCTGCAAGCCTTGGGGCAAGGCTCTTGCAGAGATCATCATGTCTGTCTCCAGGCTCTTTGCAATTCGTTTCGCCCAAAATTTGTCCATGGGGAGCCCACCCTGCAAACTCCTTCCTGGCTCAGGGCTCCCTGTGGACCACTGAGCTCACGGAGGAGCACATGCCTGTGCCTGGCTCCTCCTCCTGTGCCTGTGCCATGTCCACAGAAATGAGCTCCCTCCGAGACACAGGAGGGTGTATTACTCAGAATGAGACAAAAAAGAACCCACAAGATGGATTTGTAGGTTTATGGGTTTGGAGACACTCCCCCTATTCTCCTCCTGCAGCCCACGGAGGCTCACGGAGCTGAGCCAGGTGGGATCTCCCAGCCCTTCCCTTCCTCAGCTCCATTTCTCCTCCACCCTGTTCATCTCTAGTCCCATATTTGAGCAATACTCCAAAACCAATAGGTCTGCATTTGTTTCTTTTTTCCTTCTGTGTCATTTCTCCATCCAGCTTACAATTTTGGCGGCAATTTAACAGCCTTTACAAATTACATTCCTATCTTTTTCACAGTTATTGTTGGAGGAGAAGGTCCCATTTTTCCACTGTGATCCTTCAGGTTTCCTCTGTCACTGTATTTAAGACTTTTTTTTTTTGTCCTTAGCTTTTATTTTCTTATCCCTCAAGGGCAGCCTTGGAAATTCAAAGCTGTTCCCTGCCTATCAGCAGATCTAGTATTCTCTTTTGGCAGTTCCACAGTGACTGTCTCTCTTGCTTCCATCCTTCCACCTAAATGACACCTTTTCTCAACAAATTACCCTGTGTCTCTCGGAGTGATGGTTCCATTTGTGACAGTTTGGATGTGTTAAGAGTTGCATCCCAGCGGATACCTCCAGAACCACCAACTAACAGGCCAATACAAACCTCCTGATGCAGAAAATAAAGAGATTTTTGTATTTTGTTTCCCCTCCCCAGCAGTCGAGCTGTGCTCTGCATTTTCAAAGTTTCAGTGTAAAGGTATGGTTGCTCATCGCCAAAAAAACCCTCTCCTGGATTGGAGGGATGGCTGGACTCATGGCAGAATTCCCTTTTTTGCAACATTACATCCCTTGGGATCCCTGGAAAATGCCTCGGAGCAGCCAAGCCCACCCAGCCATGCCCCCCCACACCGGTGCAGGGCTTCATGGATTGTTTATGCTACAGAGGAAACATTGATTTTTGCAAACACTTCCTAACAATAACAACAGGGATCGATTTGTGATGCTGTTGCTCACGGTTTTGCTAACAGGGGATAAATGTGTGGAGCAGCAGCTTTGAGGTGTCCCTCAGTTCCCTGTGGGAAGGGAGGGCTCCTGGGGGGACACATTCACACCCAGCAGTGCTGGAGAAGGGATGCAGCACATAAATTCTGAGAAATTTGGATGCTCACACCCTGCTCCCATCAGCTGACAGTGGGGATATCCAAGCCCACGGCTGGCACAACACCACCCTCCCCGGCTCCTCCAAGCTGCCCAAAAGCAGCAGATTGAACATTTTTATAGAAGTTGTCAAGATCCAGCCCTTGGCTTCAGCAGCCTGATACTTTTTTCTCGCAGCCTTGCTCCTTCTGTCTCCTTTCCAAACACCAGACAAGCCAAACATTATTTTCCAATCCCAGCATCTGGCACAGAGCTCTGGGCAAGCCTCTCAGCCTGTCGCTGGTGAGATAAATGAGCCTGTTTCAGCAGCTGACTTCATAAAAGTATATGAAAAGTAGTTAACAAAAGGGTACTTCGCAAAGAGGGGGATGCAAATGCAACCTCCTAGATAACTAATTAACTGGAGGAGGCAGACAAAGGGGAAGCAGCTTCCCATCTGTGGAAAGAGATGTCATTTTGTAGAGGCTCTAATTAGTTCTGCCCCGTCCCGCAGCCATTTGGTCGCGGTGCTCACAGGCTGCTCCTGCTCCTCATCTCCCTGGGCTCTCCAGGTGAACAGGGGGAGAGCAAAGCTGGGGGACAAGCTGCTTCGCCTTGCCAAAGTCCCCAGGAGGGTCATGTTTGCAGCAGGGACCCAGGCAGCAAACAAAGCCAGGGTTGTTTTCTGGAGGTGGCCTGCACAGCTGTGCAGAGGCATCCAGAGCCACCCAGCACTGGCCCCGAGGAGATCACAGAACCACAGAACAACTTAGGTTGGAAAAGACCTCTAAGATCATCGAGTCCAACAATTAATCCAGCACTACCAGGTCCACCACTAAACCCAGTGGTGTTTAATGCAATCTCTTCCACGGAGAGGGATGTTTTTCAGGTTGCCGTGGATGCCCCATCCCTGGAAGTGTCCCACGGTCGGTTTGGATGGGGCTTGGAGCAACCTGGTCTAGTGGAAGGTGTCCCATGGCAGGGGGGTTTGAACTCAATAATCTTTATATTCCCTTCCAACCCAAACCATTGTCAGATTTCCCCTCCTCCTCAAAGCTTTCCAGCCAATTTTGGGCACGAGTATTAGATTTTGCTACACCGCAAGCTTTGGGCTGTACCCCTGCTTTGGACTAAGGCACAGCTCACACGGATGTGCTCTCCAGGGAATGTGGCACCTGGAGGGAGCACCCTGGGGTCCATCCCCACTGTGCCACCGCCCCTATCTGCCCCTTTCAAGCTGTTCTCTTGCAACACCCAGCTTTTCTTTTGCTCCTCCGCCTGCGAGGATCCCTTTGCAGCCCCCAGCCTGCGGTGAGCTCAGCAGGGTTAACGCTCGAGTGGGGCGTACCATGGGAATTACTCACCACCGGGACCTCAGTCAAGTGTTCTATTTAATGCCCTTTTCCAAAGACATTTGTACTTGAAAAAACCTGAAGAATACGAGCTCCCTGCTAACAGACGTGACTCAGAGGAGTGGTGGGCACACGCCACTTAAGTGAGGAGCGTCTTCTGCAAAGTGGGTGAGGAGGAGAGAGGGGCTGCTGACAAAGTGGGTTTTGCAGGGAAAACCAACCAAATGGCTTCGGTTTGCGCTGCCAACAGCTTTGCTACAGCAGGAGTGGCTCAGATCACTGATGGGGATTGCCCACCGGTGAAACTGCACCAGGGGCTTGGCCAAGGCCTGATGTGCCCTGGTCCCAACCACCAGAGCAGCTCTGGCATTCAGTGCATGGAGCAAATCCATGCCCAAAACATGGAGCAGGACAATGCTCTCCTACCAAAGGCCACGCTGTCCCTCACAGTGCTGTCCCACCCCCGTGGATGCCAGGAACTTGCTCAGGAAGAAGTTCATGGGACATTGCCAACACCCTGGAGCTGGCTCTGGACACCACGTGCCTTTGCCAGGCATTGCTTGTGACCTCCCTGGTGCACAGGCTTGTGCAAGCAGCACCAGGAGCACAGATATGTGGGGGTAGCCCAAGTCCCTTTGCCAACCATGGCAGGTCACTGTGGGGACACTGTAGGAGCTGGGACGTTTACAGGAAAAAAAAGATAATTCAGTCATCCCTTCTCAACACATCATCTCCCACTTGCATCCAGCACTGGCATCACTGGACATCAGCAGACGGGGCATTGTCAGCAGCCAGGCTGTGCAGAGGGAGGGGGACCAGAAATAAAGTTTATAGGGATACAAGCCTTGAACTTTCTCTGGATTGACTTCTAGTGCATTACCGGAATGGTGGGGATTGGCTGCCAAGCAGAGGTATTTGGAAATCCTCCCAGCTCTTTCCCAAAGTGGACAAGGAGGAGGAGTTGCCTGAGCTGAGCTGGGTTCCTCCAAACCCTGCGAGGCCCCCAAGGGACCGGCTGGGAGAGGGGACCTGTGGGACCTGGCTGGCTGGGACAGGAACAGTGACTTTGCACAACGCTGTGCCTCGGTGACTCACGACACGGCAGCAGCTGGCAGAGGCTCTCTGGAGCTGCACCCGGGTATTATTAGACCTGATGGTTTTATTTCTGCTCCAGCCAAAGTTCAGCTGGTGCAGTTTGAGCTCTGATGCTGTGATTGGCGCTGGATACATCCTGCCCCTCCAGAAATATTTGGTGCCAAGGGTCACCATGCCCCCTGCACGCCACAATCCAGCCATGCAGCTTCCCACAGAGGGCTATTTCCTAATCCTCCTTTTGTTATCACTAAAAAACATGAAAAGCAATGAACATAAATGATACTAAGCCAGGGCACGCAGGGCACCAGCTTTGCCAGATCATATAACCCCCCTCATTTACATTCCCTAGGGAAATTTCCTCCCCACTTTGCAGAGCTTGAGCTCTCAGAAATCCCTTTGCTACTCTCCTACCAGGGAAGCTGGGGGGAATGAAATAAGAACCTACAGATCATCTGTATCAAGCTTCAGCACACCCCTCTACTCCTGCAACCACCTCCCCCTGCGACCGGCCCAGCCCAGGCTTGCAGAGGAGGGAAGCTGGGAACAAGCAGGGCCAGGAACTGGCAAGGGAAAGCAACCAGGCAAAGTGGGCACTGCCAGGAGCCCAGAGAGACAGGGAATCGCTCTGTGCCATCCCAGCATCTGTGGGATGGGAGTGTTTATCTGAGCCACTGAGCAGCAATTTTTGGCAGGCACAGAGCCGGCTCCTCGGAGCTGCTCAAAACTTCCCCCAGTGCAGCGCTGAGCCTGCGCCCTGGGCTCGGGTAATGGAAACAGAGAGGGAAAGTCATTAAGAGCTCTTCCATTACCACCATCCCTGCCAGGCCCGGGGAGGCTGGGGTTTTGTCAGACTGTGTTATCACCATGACTTGGCTGTTTCCGAACCTTGAAGAGATTCTTCCCAAAAGCGCAACCACCCCCTTGCCCGCTTCCCTTTCAATCTCCAGCTATTTTTATTTCCCTCCTCGAGATAAAGCCAGGTGTGTGGGGGAGGTATTTACACACACATGAGAAAGTATGGACGCACATAAAAATAACCTGATGATTTGAGAAAGACATTTCACTTCCACAGAGCTCTCTGTTCCCCATTCCATTATGAACAGAAAATGCTGGAGTTATTGAGGCTTGTGGGAGGTTCGTCGTTGCTCTCAGTGTGGATGCAGAGAACATTCCCTCTGCTCATGCTCTGCAGCTGGGGGAAACAGGCACTGGGGGAAAAAAAAGTGAGATTTTTATGTTCTTAAGAAGTTTATGGCTCACTGTGGAGCAGATACAGCAGAGATGAATTCCTGCAGAAACCCTCCCATATCCTTATTTCATTCTTGACACATTTCCAGATGTGTAAGTGCCTGTCTTCACATTGCTTTCATGTTTGAAATACCTTTTTTAAGGGAAAAAGGGAGGAGAAAGATAAGCACCCAGTGCCTCCAGCTACAAGCTGATGCTGCCTGCTCTGGGAGCTCAGCTACTCCCAGGTGTGGGGGTGATGCAGCCTCTGCTCATCCCACGGAGTGAGCAGCCAAGGGGCTCACACACCTGCTGCTCCCCCTGCACACCCCATGGGATGCATTTAGCCTCCACTGATCCCCAAATTTGGGATCCATTGGGCAAGACCCACCCCCTACTAGGCAGCACACGGATTCAGGAGGGAGTGAGCTCACACAGCGAGGCAAGCGGGCAGTCGGGGCAGGCTCAGCCTGGCTCGGGGAAGCATCTCTGCCAAAACAAGGCGACTGCTGAGCCCTGGGGCCGTGCTCTCGGTGTCCCTACAAGCTGCAGCACGCCAGGACATGGCTGCACTGGGGCTGCACCAGCCAGGGAGCAGAGCCGAGCAGCACAGAACATCCTCGCCGGGCTGTGCTCGGGCTGGCTGCTGCCAGCCTTGCTGTGCCTCTCTGTTTAACAGGCTGCCACACGCAGCATTCTTGGTGACAAGTGAAAGCCTCGTTGCATTAACAGCGCTCCACCACACGGTATTACTATTATTATCTGGGTTTGGGGGTATAATAGATAACACGCTAACCCCCCTCCGAAATAACCTGGCGTTGGGAGCAATTTGGGGCAAAGATTGGGATATTTGCTGAGCATCCCACACTGCGATAAACGAGGCAGCGCCGTGTCCTGCCAGCAGTGTGGCTGAGCCGCGCAGCCCTCAGCTGCGGGGAGCTGAGCCGCAGGACGGCTGTCTCCAAATCACTCCGTAATTGCAGGAAGAGATAACAGGAAAACAGGCAGAGCCTGCCCGGCCAAGGTTGTTTAAAAATACCCCTTCACAGCCCCCGTGGTTTCTGCAGCTCTGCTGGGAGTCGGGAAGCCCACGCTGGTGATGAGCAGGTGCTCCTTGCAGGCTCAGCCCTTCGAAAAAGCTGCTGGGATCTTGCCCAGGATCTCTTCTCCCAGAATTTAAGCCAGATCCCAGCTGGGAAGCGCTCTAAAAAACCACAGCCACATGCCCTGCCAGTGACCTCCATTTGGTGTTAAGCACAAAGCCACCTCACCACCCTGCCTGCTGATGGACCCATCTGCTGGGATGGATCCGACAACACTGGAAAGAATTTTAAAAGGAGTATTTAAAACCAGCTTGCCCAGAGATGGGCTGGAGGCTCAACTGGCCCAGGGGGACCGGCCCAGATGGGGCTCGAAGCAGCAGCTTCTGGCCTAGCTATGGGTGCACCTGCCCGCCACCGAAGCTTCCCACGGCACTGGTGCCCATCAGCGCCAGCAGGGAGGCAGGGATGGACAGGGAAGAGGCTTCCTGGGAATGCCAGCACGTTCCCCTGTCATCCCCAGCACATTCCCTGGGGAGGAACACAACCAGGGCTGGCATATTTGCTGCTATTGCTCACGGTGTCCCCCGAGCCCATCCCTGGGAAGTGGGACGCGTCCGAGGGGACAAACCAGCCCGCACAGGTTTCCCGGGCCGTGACTCACCCAGCTTAAGTAAACAGCCAGGTAAACAGGCTCGGTTTACTTTCAAAACAAAAACAAGGAGCCGCAAAGCCCAGTTCTTCCTCCTTGAGTAAGGACCGTGTGTAATCATTGGCATTTGTCCTCCGGGTGCTTCTGCGAGGTGCCAGCGCTTTAAAGCCTGGCAGCCGCCACGAGACAAAGTGACATATTTAGCTCAGGAGTGAAAATGCTGCTCGCCTGTGAATGCCAAGGAGCAGGAACACAAAAAGCACCTGCGAGGGAAATGCCTGCTGCTGGGGAGGCTCCAAAACCTCACCTCGAAGAGGCATGGAGAGCCTGTCCCTAAGGCAGAACAGCTCTGGGCATGGCTGGAACTAGGGGGATTTGTAGCCAAATGCTCCATTCATGCATTTGTGGGTCCCTGCATCCTGCAGGAGGTGGCTTTCCAAGGAGAAATACAGCTCCACACACGGCATTGCACTCACGCTGCAACCCCCAAGGCTGAGCCCTGGCACCTGAGGTTTGCCTACGGCTCCTTTGCTAGAAATGGGTTTGGGCAGCCCCCCCAGAAATCCCTGTCCCAAAAGGCACCTTTGCAGGGAGCGGGTGTGGAGGAGCCCTGACCTGACCCTGCTGGGTTTGGAATCTGTGGATGTTAGATGCCCTCAGATGAAGCCATTTCCCAAGCCATGTGCTGTAAGGATCTCACTGTTTGATGGCTTCTCTTATGTCATTTCAGTAGCAGGTGGTGGAAGTGGGGGAGAGGAAAAACCTATAAAATGTTTAACATCCCTTTAGCTTCGATTTATCTGAAGAGAATTCAAACAGCACAATTTCCTCCCGCCATCTGGGTGCCACTTTGAAAGACGTTTTCTCATATCATTGCAATTTCAGAAAATCTTGTTGTACATCTCTGGAAATGCAAGATGCTCCCCCTAAATTGTGCATCAGCGTGAAGCTTTTTAAACCTCAACAGCAGCTGATGATATATTTTGACAGCTCCCAGACGGCTCCTGAGAGAATTTCCCTGTTCCAGTACCACCCGTGCAGGGGGGCCCAGCTTTGGGAGCTGCAGTCCCACGAGGCAAAGCTTTCTGCTTGGTTTCGTACCAATTTCTCCTTGGTTTTGCTTCAGCAGTGGGAAGACATTTCCCTTGCAGGTCTCTGAGGCTGCTTGCCCGAACGCTTGGAGCTGCAGCAGCTGCACATGGGTGCACACAGGCACACCTGTTCATGGTGTGTATTTCCCACTCATGCACCCCAAAATAGCTTAGAGACACATTGAACTGCTCCAAAACCTTAGAGACATCTCAAAGGCCCTGATAAACATCCTGCAAGTGGGGAATCTGGAAGAGGAGAAGGGCTCTAGTGATGTCCCTGATGCTCTCAATCTTCCCCAGACGCCCCAAAGAACTGCAGGGAAAGCTGCTCTGTGCAGACAGAGAGCCCCAAAAATCCAGCTCCACAGGAGAGGGGAGGCATTTTCTTCAGCACCCCATTCCCAGGGGAGACTCCCAGCCCTTGACCAGGTGAGAGAGGAAGACCATCCCCCAGCTCTAAGCCTTGGCTTTGCTGAGCTCCCTGAGCCTCAGCCCCACCAGCCACCTCCGAAAGCCTCCAAACTCAAACACTGATTCACAGCCAGAGGAAGTGCCCCAAGAATGAATCAAAGAGTTAACACAGGCCAGGGGGTGTTTGGTGTCAGTCACCTCAGAGCTTAATAATTACACAAACACAGCAGGAGTAACCCTGGAGCAGCCAGCTCATCCAGGGGCTGAGCTGTGCCTGGCCAGAGATGGGACAGAGGGTGACTGCCCACTCCTCCCTGTGCATGTCCTGCATGGGGAGAAGCCACGGGGCTCAGAGCTGGGGTTCTGAGGAGCCCCAAACAGCCCCCACCATGGACCTACCACAGCACTGCTCACCCCAACACATCCCCACTGCTGCCTGTCCCCCACATGCCCAGCCTCAGCAATGGGACAGTCCCAGGATGGAGGAGTCTCTCTCTCCCACTGGGATGTGAAAGACAGGCATTTGAGAACAGTAGAGACTTTGGTCTAAATCCAGTGGGTTTGCTTATTGTTGAAGATGTTAGTGATTTTTCCCACATGGCTCCTGAATGGCAGAGAAAGGCTCCACAGGAAAAGCTGGAGCTCACACAGAGCCAAACCTCTACCACAGACAAGCAAAGCTTTTGTCATCAAACAACCCCAGATTTTGAAGCAGTCTGGCAGCTCACCTCGGGCATGGGCTAAACTTGGGTTTGGTAAACCCAGGACCGGGTCCAAACCTGGCAAATCAAACCTGGATGGATCTAAACCATGATCCTGCGTCACCTCAGAGCAAGAAGCCCTGACTCGAGCAGTTACTGCCATGCACAGTTCTGGGAAATCAGGGACATTTCCAATGGAGAAACAGGTTGTCCCTGTGGGACCAAAAAGCCCACATCACTTCACAAGAGCCTCAGTTTCCCCAAGGACACCTTGAAGCATCTTTCAGGTTTGCAGCAATACCATCGGATGCTGGTTCTGTGGTGTTCTTCCCAAATCTGGCTCCTGCAGCTCACTGGGAGGAGTTGAAATGCCGAGCACGCCTTCCCGACATTCACCCTGATTTTCAGAAATTGCATTAAATCAGTATTGCTGCAAATTGCCCTCTTTTTTTGGCTCCAGCTTGATGGAAAAGGAAAACAAATGGAGTTTTAAAATGCAGCTAATCAAGGAGTTAAAGAGAGGTTAATCCTAATGGATTAATCAACTTGCAGGAGGATGGGAAGGAGGCTGGGGTGAGAAGGAGCAGACAAGCAGCCAAGCTTGGTTCCTCCTCCTAGGGGTGATGGAAATGTTCAGAGAGAGTCTGGAGACAGCGGTGATATTCCTTCTTCCACCTGGCTGCATCCAGCATGGGGACCACAGAGAAATAAAGTGTCCTGGGCTTAGGTACATCTTCCCTGAGAAAACAGAGCCCTCGATGCACCTGACATCACACCCTGAGGAAAACAGTTAGCAGTGTTTGACTTCACCACCCTCACCTACAGACACCAAGAGGTGATCAAACCGAGCGTGTGGGAAGGCCCTGACTGGTGTTAACCCCCCTGCAGAACTCAGGATGGGATCGGGAAAGGGGCTTTGAACAGAGCAGAGCTGTCCCAAGGCTTTCAACTACTGCCCTGCACCCACCAGGGCTGCCCTGCCCCCCTTGCAGGGTCCAGCCCATGGCTCCTGCCACCAAATCCAAACACCCTCCTGCCTCCAAATCCAAACCATCAGCATCTGCCTCCCAGCACAGCCGGCCATCCTCCATGGCACAAAGCCTCTTTATTGGCAGCTAATTGGGCTTAGGCGTACGAAGGGCTTGAACATCATTAGTGCCAGTGAAAGCAAGGAGGTTTAAAGAAGGTTATTAATGATCTACACACTGTATACAACAGCATAATCGCCAAAAAAAATATTAGCCCCATTAAGTATCATTATCAAGGCCTGGAGCTAATCATTTAAGCTTAATGAAACCAATACATTTCTCCAGCACCGGCAGCAGTGCTCATCCCTTGGAGGGAGGTGGCAGCTGGGAAGGCTCAAGCAGTCCCTGAAGTCCCTGCAGCTTCACTGCTGCACCAGTGCCCTGCTGGCTCTGGGCTCTGTGTTCCCCAGAGCCGAGCCCCGTTCCAGCTGCTTTCAGCAGTCATTCACCCTCTTTGGCATCAACCTTTTGCTTTGGCAGCTCGAAGACCTCTGGTCAGTGACCACAGAGTGGTTTGGATGGGAAAGGACCTTGAAGACCATCTCATTCCAACCCCCTGCCATGGGCAGGAGCACCTTCCACTGCTCAGAGCCCCATCCAGCCCAACCCTGGCAGGCTGCTCAACCCACTGTCTCCACCCACACCTCCCTCCTCTCCCTTGTTTTGAGCAGCTCTTTGGAGACCGGAGGAGAAATGATTTGGAGCCAAGGCGGCTGTGATGATCTCACTGCTAATTATGCAGAGAAGTCATTTTTGCTGTGGCTGCGATGATGAAGTGATATGAGGCGAGCAAAACCCCACAGCCACTTTGTACATCACAAATTAAACAGAAACAAAACCCGAAGTGAGCAAACCCAGTGCCTCGACCTCTGTGAGCCACTGTGGGTGCTGTGCCACCCCCAAACCCCCTGCAATTAGGGACAGGCAGCTCAGGCTGGGACACAATTCAAAATCCCATCAGCTCTGCTTTCTTCTTTGCCCATGTCTGTTTTCCACCCTGGTCCCACAGCGGGATCATTGCTGCAGCAGGACTCACCATCATTTTAAAGGGGAGTTTGGGATTAGCACCATCCTTATTAAAACCACTCACTCACACCTCATTTTACCTTTCCACTGGAGATGATTTAGCTTGATTTATTCTAATTAGTCGTAATTTATTGTTTTAATGAGCTCTTCTGCAGGCTTTTTGTGCTTCATAACCACCCTCCTTGGCTGCTACATTGCATTTCAAGGAGGTCTGTTAATAAGGAGAGGTTTCCAAGGCTGCCTCGGATAGGGAGGTTTTTGTTGGAGTATGAAAGAATCAAAATTAAGCAGAAATTTTCCTCTCCTCCAGGTTGGGTTTGCTGGGGAGCATCTGGCTGGGAGCAGGAGGCTGCACTTCAGCACTTCACCCAAATGGCAAGAGAGCCCTTAATTATCAGCAGCGTTTGCAACTGGGTTTAAAGACTGACAAAAGAAAACAAATAGGAGAAAAGTCCCCTTCATCCGGCTGCAGCTCTCGAGTCAGAAATTTGGGGCTGGGAGCTGTTGCTGCCCAGAGGCAGCTGCAATTCCATGGATAGGTTAGGGATGCTCAACACCAGGGTCACCCACACTGCCCACCCAGGAGGATCTGTGCTGCTGGGGGTGGGGGTCACAGGGCCTCAGAGCCCACCCAGTCCTCTCCCGGGGTGGACACAGGCTGAAGCATCCAAAACACGATGCCACAACCAGCATTGCTTTACCCATAGAGATCTCTCCTACCCTTCCCTCTGCTGGGTTGGGTGAAGCTTCAGGAACTTCTTGATCTTCTCCCAGGGGTGGCTGGGCCATTTCACAGATTTCTAGCCTTTAATTTGGAAGGGAGAGAAAGGCCATCTGGTCAGCCAGGGTGGGTTATTTCTGTGACATTGGGTTTATCCATTAGAAAAAAAAGTAACTTTTTGCTTCTCTGTCCCCATGGCCGTCACGTGGCAAAGTGTTCCCTTTGGAGACACCCAAAATAAAGCAGATGAGATTCACTTTGCAATTAGAGACACAAACTTCATGAAAGCAAAATCTCCAAAGGAGGAGAAACTCCCAAAGAGAAACATGAAAACCCCCAAACGGCTTCAGGTACAGCAGAGAAACACCTGGGTGCTTACAGGATATTTTCTCAGGGAAAAGGGACTGGCTTGTACCGAAGCAGCCGAGATTTGTGTGAGAAATAGCGAGAAACACTCGGGGAGACGGGGATGCTCCAGAGGGCTCTGGGAAGGAAAAACACCTAGAAGTGTTACAGCAAATCCCCCATGCAAACCCAGATGGATTCGCTGCAGGAACAGGAACCAGCTGCCAAGGGAGAGCCTGGAGCACTGCACATTTCCTGGAGGGGCCAGGGGAGCTCTGCGGCCCCAGAGACTGAGCAGGAGGATGCTGGAGGAAGTCAGGCTGAGCTCCTGCGTGTGCAGAGCTGTGCAGAGGCTCCCAGAGGGGCTGGAAAGCACAAACAGCCTCATGAAACAACAAAAGGGTCTCTGCAGGCACCCCAGGACCCCGCAGCGTGATCCAACAGCGAGATCCAACAGATGAACAACGAGACACATCGAGTGCATCCCTGCAGGGTGAGCCAGCAAGGGTGTCCCAATCCATGGGCACAGGAGGGTGTGAGAGTGATGCTTCCCAGAGCAGGGATGGACACAGCTCTGGGAGCTGCTGTGCCAGACACTGGCCACATCTCTGCCCAGTCGCCACCTGCTCCGACCACAGGAGTGGGCGGTTGGAAAATATGACCAACCCCGTTCTTCTGGGAGAAGAGACCAGGTCTCTGGAGGTGCCTGGTGGATCTGGACAGCTCTGGAGGTTCTTGTGGATTATTTACCCGGCTCCACGTGCTGCCAACCAAAATAAATCAATTCAGCTCTTGCTTCCATTTTAGGAAAATAAATCCTCTGGGACAGGCTGGGAGCCACGTGCTCCCCATCCCAGCCCTGATGGGATGTAAACCAGACTCGGAACCCCTCGGCCCCACTGACCCATGTCCCTGCCTTGCAGGGGGCAGGCGGTGTTTCCTTGGCAGCTCGGGACAGACAGCAGGACACAGCCAGGAGGTTTATTGAGCCTTCTGCCACCAAGCTGCCTGGAGAGCTCTCCCACGGCTTGGGTGACCTTATCCTTATCTCCTCACGTCCTTCAGCCCCTCACAGCAGCTAGCTGGAGCAGCAGGTCCTCCGAGGCTGGTTTCCCATGATGTAGCCCCTTATCTCATGGTGCTGAGCCCTCCCCATCAGCCCATTCCAGCTCTGTGTTGGCAGCACTGGGAATCACCCACTTGTGCTGTGGGAAGGATCACCAAAACTTTTTCCCCAAACAAAAAAGCTGCATGGACCAGCCACATTTCCCTCCAGCAGCCCAGGAGGGCTTTGCTGGGACTCAGAGCTGAGCTTGCAAGCTCATGGTCCTGAGATGCATGAAGAACTGCTGGATTTCCACCTCTCCTGGAATAGGCACACTCCTTTCTCCTGCTGCTGCCCCATCGGTGCCAATTGCAAATTGCCAAGCATTCAACTGCTGAATCCCACTAGCTCTTTCAGATGTGGTTGTGTATTTGATCAGAACTGGCTTCTTAGAAAGAAAAAAAAAAATATATCTTCCATGCACCCGCTTCTCTCTCCTCCCCATCCAGGAACAGCCCAGTTTGGGCAGCATCAGCGCTGCTCTGAAAGCAGGATGTGAAAGGCCACATTAGGATGGTTCCTCTCTCTCCTTCAGCAGTGAAAATCATTTGGTCTTGAATGATGTGGATATTGGCAATTCTAATGCTGCTCCAGGAGAAAAAAGGGAGCACTGTCCTCCTGGACTGACTGGGACAGGGCTGGCAGAGAGGTGCTGCTGTGGCTGGGGTGCCCCGTGCAGTGTGAATTGCTGATAAACACAACCCTGCCCTTTCTCCCTTGTGTGAGAGGGGTCCCAAACTGCACAGCCGGGGTCTCAGTCCCTCCTGGGCTCCCTCGGGCAGCCACAAGGTCAGACCCACAGGATGCCTACTCCTCCCCTCAGTCACAGCCTGCACAAGGTCTGTCCCTTGGAGCTGGTATTAATGCAGCATCGTGTGTTCTGACACAGCCCGATGTGCTGTAATTGCTCTGAACCCACAGATGTGATGTCACTGCAGAGCAGCTGCTACTGCTCTGTGTTATGGGGCTGGTGACTCCAAACCAACATCTCACACACAAGTGAGGGAGAGCAAGCAGCTCCCACCCCCCACCAGCCCCAGCTCTGCTCACCCTGGAACCCCAGAAACACACAGATCCCGCCCCATCTCCTCAGACATGGGGGAGAGGCTGCTGCAAAAGTGCCCCAGTGTTTCCAAACTGATTTTTCCACTTGCAGAAACACCAGTAGGGATTGCTTTAAAACCTCCTTCACATGGATAATCAGATCTGACTTGAAAAGAGCCTCTGGATCTCCAGTTACAATTATTTCATTAGGATGTGATACTCCAGACCATCCAAGAGCTTGGGAAGCTGCTGTCTGCACAGGTCCAAGCACGCTGCCCATGGAAAAGGTCCTTAGTGCTAATTGCCAATGCCAACCCCAGCCATTAGGAAATTATTGCTAAAGCAGCTGACAACAGCTTTTATAAGACACTATTAAGGAACTCATCAGAAAGCAGAACCAAATAAAGCAAAAAGCAATTAAAGAAAAATAAAATTCACCCCAAACTGCAGGATCAGCAGGAACAAGAGCTGGAGCTGTTGTGTGAGCACAGGAGGCCCAAAGCAGAGCCTGGAGCTCCCTTTGTCCCAACACTGGTGTTGCACCAGCCTGGGGCCCTCCCCAAATACCCCAGGATGGGAGAGGGGCACAACTGTGGCTCATTCCCCCCTGGCAGCTCCCTATGGAGCCACAGCTGGTCCCCTGCACCTGCAGCCCTGCTCAGGGAACCATCCTGTGCCAGACATGGGTGCAGGGCCAGGGCTCCTCTGGGGGACACCCAGCCATGCCTGAGCATGTCCCCAGGGGCCCCTGGGGTCCTTCTATGAAAGGGGAAAAAACTGAGGTTGGGCTCGGGGATATTTTTCAAAAGGCTGATAAAAATAACTCTTTGAAGGGGTGAGGGAAAGAAAGGACAGTTTGTGCTGGAGAGGTGTCACCCACAGGCCTCCAAGTGACACAAGGACACAGGGCTGGAGCTGTGACTCATGACTTTTGGCGTTCCATCCTGGTGTCGATATCACATTTCGAGGATAATATTTTATTCATAAAATTTGCTGTGCTCACAGCCGTGCCTGGCAGAGCCGCAGTGGCTGAGCTTGGGGCTGGCTGTGCTCTGCACCATCGGGGGGTCCCAGCTCTGTAGCTGCTGGTGGAAGTTAAATATAATCTGCAAAACTGGGTGAGAGTCCCCAGGTTCCCATCCATGACCTGGAACATGGGTGCCTTCGTGGCAGGCGGCTACTGGGCCAGGCTTTACAGCACGTGGTGGGTGTTGTTGGTAACTGCATCCTAAATGAGCCAGAGTGGAACACGTGAGGCTGTATTTTTAACTCCGAGGTCCTGGTGACATGGAAAACTGGGTGCCTGGCCCGGGTGCTGCACAGATCAATGGAAAGTTTCCTACCACCCATCGCCACCTCAGCTTTGCTAAGCCCAGGCACTGCAGCGTGTTAGCAAATGGTGCTTTGCCCCCGGGAATGCTTTTAAGGCTGTGCCCAGAACACAGCAGAAACCATTTGCCATTCCACTGGGAAGTGCTTCCCTGTGGAGCTGCAGGTGGGAGGTGGCACGGTGAGATGGAAATGGGGATGGGGCAAACCCAGCTTTCCCAGCTCACAGCCTGGCTTAGCATCCCCAACCAGGAAGAACATTTCATCCCCTTGAGAGGGTAAGGACGGGATGAGCCCTTGGTCCTCGCCAGGCTCGATGCCTCCCCAGCACAGCGTTAGCTGGGACTAGGAATCCGCCCGCCAGTGCAGGCACCCCCACACATCTCTGCTGTCCTTGCCTTCATGGGGGTGACCTGTGCCAGGCTGGGAGGTGGCACATGGTGACATCCCCCCTCCTCCCCACCACCCTCCCACAGCCCTACGCCCACCCCACTGGCTCAGCCAAGACACGCGGAGGCTAAGAACATCAACTGGGTTTTATTCCTCAGGTCTAACGAGTAAAAGCTCAAATTCTCTTTGGAAATAAGGGGGAAAAAAAACCAACACCAAAATGCCAAACCAACGTTCAAAGCACGCAGACAGTTTCTCAGGATGGAGGCCACGCTATCAAGCTCTGCCGCTGGACACGTGTCCTTCGCAGAGAAGTAGTTTTAAAAAAACAAACCAACTCATGGAGGAGGAAGACACAGAGCTACAGGTTTCCATGTCAATTTTAAAGAAAAAAACCCCTTTTTCGTAAATGTTATAAATATCCCATCTGAGTGACTCGGAGCAAACAATAACCATGAGGAGGAACATCCTTTCTGCTTGGCCCCGTGGGCACAAAATCTCTACCGGCACCTCAGACCGCTACAAGCCCTCGGGGACGGTGGCGGGGCACCTGGTGTACGCCCCGGCTCTCAGCTGGGGTGGCGGGTGCTGCCATCCCTGCGAGCGGCACCCGTCACCCTGGCCAGAAGCTGTCAGGACGCCGCGCCGCAGGGGACCGGGGAGCGGGGGAAGGGGACAGGGGAGAGGGGTGCCGGGGCGCGGGAGGGCCGCGGGTGGCTGCTCAGGTGCAGGTGGCCTCCTGGCTCTCGACGGGGATCTCGCTGCCGCTGCTGCCATCGCCGTACTGCTGGTAGGGGGGGATCTGGGGCGCCTCGATGATCAGCAGCCCCTCCGGGGACAAGGAGGCAAACACCGTGATGGGATCCACCTCGTAGGGCAGCCTGCGGGGGGGCAGGAAAGATGGGAGGGGTTAGGATGCTGCATCCCTGGTGGATCCCGACCCTCCGACCCCCAGCACACCGGAACCAGCGATGCCGAGGCAGCAGCCCCGGCGCCCCAGCAAAGCCTCTGTTATTACTGGAGCGCCTGGGAATGTGCGGGGGATATTTAGAGCGGGCTCCTGGCCGGCCTGGCCCCCGTGGGAGCTCTGTTTAATCTCCCCGGCAGATGTGTTTGACGGGATGTCAGCGCCGCTGGTGCCGCCGCGGAGCGGGAGCAAATCCCGGCCGTGCCGCAGCCCACGTCAGCCGCGAGCCTTGCCCGTAAAAGGAGCCCGAGCGCGGGGCAGCAGCGAGCGCGGTGCTCGCCCCAGCTTTCCCGTGGGAGTTCGGGATGCACAGGGCTCCTTCAGGGTGGAAAAGCAAAGCTGGGCTGCTGCCAGCCGAGGAAACCCTTCCCATGCCCTGGGCTTTGATGCTTTTCCCTGTTAACCGTGCGAGCCCCGCGGGTGCGGTCTGCCCCCCACATCGGTCGGGGCTCGCCGGCCTCTGGGCTCGCCTTTGCGGTTGTTGTTGCCAAAGTGAGCCATGGGTGAGTCAACGCGATAGCGATCTCCCTGACATCATGGAGATGCGGAGATACGCAGGGATGGCTCGGGACCGGCGATGGTGCCAGCCCGCCGTGCCCGGCTGCACCCCGGGGGCGGCTCCTCCTCGCAGCCCTCCTGCTCCCCGCGCCCCGGTGGGCCCCAGACGCAGCCCCGGGCGCGCAGGAGACTGACAGAGCGCCTCCAAAAAGGCCTCCTCCTCCTCCTTTCCCCCCCTTGGGAAATCACTCTGTGGCCCGACCCAGCCAGGCACGTGCTGCAGAAGGGCAGATGTTGGGGTGGAAACAGTCCCTGCGAGTGTGAGCTGGGGCACGGCGACTGGCAGAGCTCAGCCAGGCCGACCGGTACCTACTGGATTTTCTTGGTGAAGTTCTTGGAGACGATCCCTCCTTCCACCTGTTGCTCCTCGTGTTTGCCTGCAGGGAAGGCCAACACCCCACATCAGCACCTTACCAGGAGATTATTTTTTCCCCAACAACCAACAACAACTAAACCCATCAGGAAAGTTTTCCGAGCAGCTGTTTCCCTGCCCCAGTGCAAACCCTTCCTCTGGGGAGGGCTCAGGGAGCCTCTCCATGTGGGAAAGCAGATGCTGGACACAGCACAGCCATATTTCCAGTGGCAAACTGAGGTCTCACAGGCTGCCAAGAGCTGGGGCTTAAGAAAATAAACAAATAATAAAACCTTTGTAGGTGGCAGCATCCCTCTTGGCCCCAAACCCCAGGATGGGCTCCTTTCCACCACTCTGTCAGGCTGGGGGTCCCTGTGCCTGGAGCATCAGCCAGAGGCTGCCTGGACCCCCTGACCTGTGGCTCTCCCCCTGTGGTGTAGTGAGCTCCAAATAAACACCCAGGGCTGTGTTAGGTGACAGCCCCCAGCCCTCCCTGGTGATCTCAGCCTGGAGGACCGTGGGACAATGGGGAATGTCAGTGCCAGGCTGATGGGACGCTGAGGGCAGTCGTGGGCACCCTGAATGTGCTGGACCCCACACCCACTGTTCCCCCCATTAAGTGACTCTTCAGGGATGTGTTTTTGGCCCACTCAGAGCCGGGCTGGGCTGGGGGCTGTGGAGCAGCTGCTCCTTTCTTCCCAGCCTCTCCCTCGGCCCCTTTAAAGGGAATCTCCCTCTGTGCCGGCCTCACCCAGGCTATAATTAACCGAGCAGAGCTGGGGCCCCTCTTGGCGGCTCGCTGCAGGGTGCTGCCAGCCAGGGCAGAAAGCAGGGAGATTTACCCCGAAGGACACGTGTCCTTTCTCATTTTGGCAGCAAACCACCATGGCTTGTGAGCCAGATCCCCTCACAGCACCCAAACTGCCTCTGGAGATGCCCCAAAGCCCTGCTGCAGCCCTCCCCTGCTCCCGAGCACGGGGCTGCTGCCGCTGCCTTAAAATAAAGCCAATTTTGGCATTTTGCAGCAATTCCTTGAGCTGGCAGTGCCACCTCCCCGGTGCCTTGGCTCTCACCTGACACCTCGACGTAGCCGTCCTTGGTTTTGACCGTCAGCTCCTCGGGTTTGAAGCTGTGCACGTTGACACACACCTTCCAGGGCTCGCGGGGAAAGGGCGCGGGGCTGCGGCTCTCGGGGTACCCCCCGAAGTGGGTGCCGTAGGCGGGGGCCATGGGGGGCGTGCGGCCGAGACCGGGACGCAGGGGACCTGGCCAGGTGGTGGTGAGCCGGGGCCGAGCCCAGTCAGGCCAGTCTGCCGTCAGGTCCCCGGGGAAGGGCGACAAGCCGAAGTCATCGTCCAGCAGGCGCGAGGTCAGGCCGGCCTCCCGGAAAGGGTCGCGGAGGCTGCGCCTGCCGGGATAATGGCAGGAGAAGGGCATCTGGCTATCAGCCATGGCTTCCTTCGGAGGGGTCTGAGTGTGTCCCGGGGGCTCTCCAACGGAGCCTCAGCCTCTGTGTGGCTGCTCCTGGCTGCAAACTTCCCCCGGGAGCCTGTCCCGGAGGAGACGCATCCACCCCGGTGGGACGTGGGTGCGCGGGGACGGTCTCTCCTTCCCGGCACCAGGTGAAGGACGAAGAGAAAATCAATTCAGGCTGAATCACCGGGAGCTGGAAGAGCGCAGGAAGGACGGAGGGAGCTCTCTGGCCGCGAGAAAACGCTTCCTGTCTGGCTGCGATCCCAGGACTGGGGAGAGGAAAATAAAACTTCTTGTCAGGAGAGAAAAAAAAATAATAAAACCAGATATCCTGAGATTAAAAAGCTTCTCTCTCACTTCTCACTCTCCAGCACTTTATGTGCAACTTTCCCTGCTGGTCCCGGGTGAGAGCTGCAATAAATGCCTGAGCCTGGAGCCCAGAAACTTCTCTAAGCTTCCAGCCGTTGGGCGAGTACTATTTATACGATTTCAGAGGAGGGGGGTGTGTGTTTTGCAAGTCCTGCCCTGTCAGACGAGTATTTTGGAGAGGATGAAACAGCCGTGGAGAATTTGGGCAGTGGCAGCTGACCTCTCCTGCTGGCCCGAGGATCCTGGCTGCCAGGGGGCCACGGCGCTTCGGCAGGTGCCCCAGCCCCTGCCGCCCCCTCCTGCTGCTCTTCCCGCCCAAAATAGCCCCCAAGCTCACTCAGAGCTGGCTGCTTTCACCCCAGTGTCACCTGTTAAAAATACCGTGGTGGGGCTGACCAGGCTGCTCCCCTCACTGTAAAGCCACCTGTCCCCACGCCACCGAGTGCCACTGTACCGGGAAATGGGTCACTGGCGGCACCCCCAGCGCAGCACGGGGAGGGTGGTGGGATCCCCGGGATGGGTGTTTGGTGAGTGTGGGGCAGGGGACAGGGTGACACTCTCCAACACGACTTCTTTTGGCCATCTTCACCAGCTGGGCCCGGAGAAACATCCCCTAACTGCAGGAAGGAGACGGACCCCGGGCAGCAGGCAGGGCGCTCACGGCGCTGCTCAGCACCTGCCTCCTCCTCCTCCTCCTCCTCGCCCCACCGCATGCCCCGGCCCTGCCGCAATCGCGGTGCGGGCAGGGCGAGGCGTTAATCACAGCCGCGGCCGGGCTAATTACAGGGCCGCGGCGGGAGCGGGCTGCGCGCTGTGGGAAGAGGCACGGCAGCAGCGCTGGAGGGGGCGCTCCCAGCGAGCATCCACCCGGGAGGCACGGCCCCGAGCCGGGCTACAGGCGCGGGTACGGCTGGCAGTGACGGGGTCCCCATGGACGGGATCCAAGCACGGGTCCGGTGGGCAGCGGGGTGTGCTGGAGGATGGGATGTGATCCATGAGGGTCATGGTGGATACGGAACCACTTCCTCATGCCGCATCCTGGCTCTGCATCATGCTCCTTCTCTCCAGCATCTGCAATTTTTCTAATGGACTCTGTGGAAGTAATTGCAGCAGGAAGACTTTAATGCAGCACAGGCTGCGCAGAGATCCAGGCGCTGGTCACTCCATGGCATTAATCACGGCAACACCGCTGGGAGCAGGGAGGTGCCTCTCCCTGGCCAGGGCAGGGCTGCCCCCCGTGCACGGAGACACCTGGGCATCACAGGGGTCTCCCTGGTGTCCGAAGGGATGCCTGGAGGTGCCTGGGGAGGTCCCAGGTGCCAGCTGAGTACTCCTGGTGCAGGGTGGCAGCTGCTAGTGGAGGGACTGAGCATCCCCCTCCATTCCCTTGTTCTGCCCAGCTGCCTCTGCCTGGCTGGGGGCTCCTGGTGCCCGTGCATGACAGTACGGGAACAGTCCTGGGGGCCACTGCCAAACACAGCCTGAGCTCAGCTGGGCATCTCTCAGCGTGGCAGGGGAGCAGCATTGCCCCAGCACCCAGCTCTGCACACACTTGGGCAAACACTGGCGCACGGGGTGACAGGGACAAGCCCCGAGGAGGTTTCAGGCAGTCCCACGATCCTGCCCTGTTCCCAGGAGCCTCATAACATCCCCCATCCCACGTTTCCCACATAGCTCCAGGCCATCCTCCCTCCCCGGCCAGGAATTCTTCCTGTCGCCTTGTTCATCCCGATTAGTCACACATCCCCTCCTCCCGCCTGCTCTCACCCTCTCTGGGCCATCCCAATTTAGCTCCTGTTGTCATTCCAAACCTCCTGGCTGCCTCCCACCGCCGAGCCACCCCACGACATCAGCTCTGGGAAGCATGAAGTGCCCTTGCAGCCCCCCTTCTCCTTCGGTTGACCTGGGGATGCTGCCCCGTGTCCCCATGACCCATCTGTGCCACATCCAGACCTTTCCTGGGTGCCCATCTGGGCCCCATTGAGGAACATGGGGACATGGCCCAGTGCTGCTGCTCTCCTGGGGGGCTTTCAGGGTGCTGCAGAGTCCCCGTGGCCCCCGGCTCCTGCCAAGGAGGTGACCATGGCAGGCCCCTGTGGCATGGGAACTCTGTGCAGGGCTTGGAGCAAGGGCTGTGCAGGAAGGGAGGGGCACAGCCCCAAGGAGAGCACTGGTGAGCCCAGTGTGACCTCCAGGGAGAGACGGATGCATTTCTGGCTTGGACTCCCAGTGCCTGAACAAGGTGGGGGATCCAAAGGGCCTGGCAAAGGGCAGCAGGAGCCTAGCCCAGCAGGGATAGGAGAGCTGCCAGAAATACTAGCCCACAACTTTTTTTGCTTCAGCCAGTGCCTGGAGGAGCCAGTCCTCAGCAGCTGGGAGTGGAGGCACATGTCCTTCCCCGCGGAGCAGCTGAAACAACCCAAAATATCCCACCGCACACACTCGTATCCAAAAGGAACATGATGCAAAGGAAATACTGTCTGAACCTTTATTGGAACCTTTTTCTAACCGGGCTAACAACTCAAACACCCAGGAAGACTAAAGGATACAGAACACATGTGGATGGAGAGCAAGGGGAGCTTTACAATGAACTCAAACAAACAGATGCACTGGTGTCGTTTGGGGTGGAATCAGCCAGCAGGCAGAGAACAGAGACACCGTTTCCCTTGTGGCTTTTCTCATGTCTTGGCTTGTGTTCTAAACCTTCTCATTCCTCAGGTTTCAAAGGTGGAGAGCTGCCCTGGGCTGGTGAGGGTGTTGTTCTCTAGGCAATAGCCCAAAAGCTGGGATGCTTGACCATGATACTGTTGCTTTGGAGACCCTCCCAGTCATGTGCAAACTGCCAGGTAGCAGCAAAGTCATGAGAATTATTTATTCTCTGGTTAAGAGGTAATAAAACCCCACTGGATGCTAAAGGGCAAACCTGAACCTGTCCCTTTCTCAAAGCAATACCCTGATAGCCCCGAGGCTGAGCACCCAGCAGCTCCTGGACAGTGCTGGGCACTCGCCTGCTGACGCTGGAGCCGTGTCCACACTCCAGCAGCGCAGGCAGCTCTGCCCAAGGAGCATAAACACCTCCCACTCGAGCGAGCAGAACAACAGCTGCGGCGTTGGTGGAATGGCACTGGGGCAGGGTGGGAGTTTTAGCACATCTCATGCTCTTCTCAAAGTTGGGGGAGGATGCCTGCAGCAAGCTCTGCTCATGTTGGGGACAACAGGAGAGGCCTCCCCAGTCCTGCCCTGGCTACTGAGCTCGCATCAGGGCAAAGCTACTGGCTCTGGCACAAAGTTTGGGGAAGGAGGCAAAGCAGGACACGGCCTGAGGATCTCAGGATGGGGCAGGGTGGACATCCTTGCTTGCTGCTGGAGACCATGGCCAGTCACTTCAATCCTATCCCCTTCCTCATCACTGATGCAAAGGGCGACAAGTGTCCCTGTCCCCCAGCAGGGGAAGATCGGAGAACTGCAGGGATTTTTGGTGATGGCAGCCCTATGCCATATGGCAGAGGAAGAGCAGCCGAGTTATTCCTCCACCAGAACTGCTCTGTCACCTCTGAACTCCCCGCACCTTTCCAGGGGAATGTGATTTGTCAACAGAAGCTGGTTCAAGGAGATAGAGAGTTTTCCCCTGCCTTGCCCATCTCCATCACAATGAGGTTCCTCTCTAAATACTGGTGGTGAGGTCCAAATGAGCCAAACTTGCCTTCCTCTCTCTAACATATCTGGCAACACTTCAAAGGCTCCTGCCTTCACAGGCCCAACAGGATGACCAAAATAGCTTTTTTTAAAGTAATGCTCAATAAATAGAAGAAATAAATATTAGAGGCCAAGTCCTCTCAGCCTGTTCAATATATGTACAATGCATAGCAAAATAACAGTGGTTGGCTGTTGCAGACAAGTTTAGTACAAATTCAGTCCCCAAAACAACAAAAACATTGAGAAAGTTGCAGTGAACATAAAGCAAAGCTCAGCTGAGTGCTGCAACCAATGAAGAAAGAACAGAACAGTGCTTTGAAGCATCCCTTATCTTTGCTTCCCAGCAGACTTGCAGAAATGGTGTTGGATTTTCTGGAGCCTGGGATTGGGAGAGGTGGGACAAGCCTCCCTTGGTGGGACAAACCCATAGCTAAGGCAGGTCCAGTGATGGGGAGAGTTGATGGCTCCAGGGGTCAAGGAGTGGGTGCTGTGACAGGTGCTCTGCCAGGGAAAGGCAGCGGGGATGCTTGTGGGATGAATCAAAATTATGGGTGGGAAAGAGCCTTTGAGCATGACACAGGGCTTCCAAAAAACAGCCAAGATATTATCCTGATGTTGTGGCCAGCCCTGAACACCCCTTGTGTGTCTGACCACAGCAGCAATTCACCAACACCAAAAAAAGACCGAGCTGCCTTTCCACCAGGTAAACCTGCTCTTTGCAGAGAGCACCTCCAGCAATCTGAGATGTTGGATACAGAGCAAAAATCCATAAAAGCAGTGAATGAGAAACAACATTAAAAAAAACCCCCAAAACCGCTGGCAAAAGGCACAGAGACAGAAAAGCTCACAGGCTTCACACAAACCCACAGAAACCCCAGTCATCCACTAACAAGGGAGGATGTACTAAAGCTTGTACTAAAAATATTAAATAAGTTAAAAAATAAATAACACCGAGGGGAACTCACATGTATATGCACCTGTGCACATACACACGCACACGGACTTGGTCAGGTCCGCCACCACGGGCTGGATTTTGCAAGGACCTTCCGCAGGGATCACTCTCTCACAGTCTCATCTCCTTAGTTTTCCCATGGGTGGGTCACTGTGCAGGGATAAACACGGCAGGGGAGTCCTGGAGACGGCATCCTCCCAGGGAGAGCGGCGGTGGCTGTGCGCAGCAGCCGGGTTTCGGGCTGAGCGCTGGCGGCGGAGCCAAGGCAAACAGCGCGGGGCCAGCTGGCTCCCGGCCGGAGCGCAGGCGGCACTGCCCTGGTGNTTTCAACATGAAAACACGCAGCTCTGCCCTGCGTCCCTTTGTCCATCCCATGCTCTCCGCCCTGCTCCGGAGAGCGCAGAGAGACACAGCGGCAGCGGAGTGACTGTCACTCCTCCGGCCACCTCACTGCGAGGGGCCAGAGCTGTAAACCTTTACACGAGAGCGGCGGCATGGATACATTTAAACAAACAAACAAACAGATCCAAAAATAACTTAACGTTAGAAAAAAAAATAGAATAAATAAATACTGGTCCATTCTGACATACAATTAAAAATAGAATAATTAAATAAATAAATAAATAATTTTAAAAGGTTTACTCCAATGCAAGTCTGCTTGGGAAAACCCAGGAGCGTTTAGCTGCCACAGACTCTACAGGCAGAGGCAGTCCTTGACGTGGGGATCAGCTGGACGGGTGCAGGAGCTGCCGTCAGTCCCACACAACCCTTGGGGTCATCTCCTGACCCACAGGGGGTGGATGCTGTTAACCCTGGTGTGGTGCCTCCATCATCTGTCCCCAGCCATGAGGACTCCAGTCAGTGTGAGTTTGGTATTTACACCAGTTGCACAAAGCCCTTCTTCTTTTCTTTCCTAGTTTTGGATCTTCGGGCTTGCTGCTTCCTTGCTACGGTGCCACGTGTGCGTTACGGGGTGCTGAGGGGCAGGAGGCTGCTCCTGAAACACTGGCAGAGCTGGGTAGATCTGGGTTCCCATCACTGCCTTTGGTTCTTCCCAGGGAGCAGAAGGATGGGGCATTTCAGCATCAAACTGGGAGAGACTCTTTGGGGAAGAAGCATGAGGTTTCCAGCCCTTTTGGGAGGGAGTTTGCTGCAGAAGGTGGCCAAGGGGCTGCTGTTAGGGTCAGCACAGGAGGGAAGGCAGTGGCATCCTGTCTTTGATCCCTCAACCACAGCCCTGGAGCATTTGCCCAGCCCTACCAGGAATGCTTCTCTCTGTGTCCTAGAAAGGGTCTTCCCAGAAGATGGACACATCCCCACTAAGCCACCAACCATACCAGTGCCCAGCTCTCTGCCTCAGCCACCCTCGTCCTCACATTGCCTGCAGAGTGCGAGGCAGGGGAGGAGCCTCTGGGAAAAAGGGGAGCTTTGGCCATTGAAGGCACAGGACAAGGGGGACCAGTACCAGGAAAGATACTGGGAAAGAGGCTCCTGACATAAAACTTCCTTGTACCACCCAGATGGAATTCCAGCCTGCGCTGCTGTACTTTCCAACAGATAACAGATTTACAGGCTTGCTGAGGCGATCATCCATTTCCACCACGGCAGCTCGTGGCACTCAGCCTTCCCCCACTTGCTGCTTTATCCCTTTCCAGCTGCCAGGGGCCTGTAGGTAACTCTTTGTGGGGGGAGGTGGGGGGTGGGTTGCATTCCTTTCTACCCCCTCTCCTCCCGCAGATGGTGGCTCCACTCAGCCCTTTTCTGTAACACTTAAACAACACACCTCCTTGACTCATTAAGCCCCAACTCATTAATAATCATGCAGGATGGAAGGGGAGGGGATGGAAAAAGGGAGGGAGGGAAGTCTTAAGCCCAAATTAGCGTCTCTAAGCACCCAGGTGTTGTAAGAGAAATAAACTCCTCAGCACCAGCTCAGCCTGTGCTGGGAGAAGCCTTTGTTACCCGGCAAAACACAGTAATTGCGCAGGCAGCTGGGCTGGCAGGGAGACAAAACCCCAGGGCAGCCTGTGGCTCCCTGGAAAAACAGGCAATTAGTGGGGGGCCCTTCCTGTCCCCCTGCACTGCTCCAGCCCCCAGTAACGAACTGGGGCATGAGGGCGTCCTGCTGCAGCCTGGCACTGGCCCTGCAACTGTGCTGCTGATCCTGCCCCAGGGCAGCCAGAGGGGCTCAAGGAGGAATGATTTCCTGGAATCCTGCTTGAAATTGCTGCGTGTTTTGAGGAAGGGGAATTGGGGTCCCCTGGCTCTTGCAATGCCCTTTTAACCCTGTGTGTTCTGACTGCACCCCACAGCTGGGCTAGCTCTGCACCTCCGTCTGGCCCCACCAGCAACGCGCTCCAAGGGCAACACTCCCTGAAGAAAAACCTAAACCCAAACTGCTTGAGGCTTCCTCCGAGAAGGGAAGCCCACGGCCCCTTGTCTCCCACACGTGGCCTGGCCCTCAGAGCACAGTAGGGTGCCACCTCCCCCTCCTGCCTTGTTCCCCACAAGCCCCAGGTCTGATTCAGACCTCTGCAGGTTGTTTGCAAGCAAGTCAGTGCTGGGGGGATAAAACAACCCTGCAAAAGGTGGTGCTACCTGGTAGGAAAGGGCAGAGAAAGCGCAAACAGCCTATTTTCCCCCAGGAAGTACGTCAGGAGAGATTTCTAGGCTTCTATTTATAGCAGGGACTGGCTGACCGGCAAAAAAGAAATATTTTCTCTGCAGAGTGGGCAGCAGTTCTGGAGAAGAGACCCAAAGGGCCTGATATTTGCATTGGTGGGGACAACCATCCCCCCCCATCAGCGAAGCTTTCCAGCAAACTCCTCCCTAACTGGGTCTGTCCTTCCAACAGAAGTTAAATTTGTTGGTTCCTGGTTTGTTAGAAGAGCAAGGAGCAGAATTAATTCCTTTGGACCCGCTGGTAGTGCTTTGGAGAGCAGTGGCAATGGGGAGATAGGAGCATCAGGGAGGATGGAGCAGGTCTGTCATGACAGACCCTCTATAAAGCACCGACCCCCCTTCTTCCAGCCTGGCCTGGGGAGCTGCGACTGATCCACCCACTCTGCGCTGGGGCGAAGGGGCTGCACCAGGCGCTCCAGGGCTCTTACTCTGAACCGGGGAAGGGGGACCCGGCACCGCCACCACGTCAGTATCGGGGATGATTGCTATCGATGGCCAGTTAGGTGGGAAGGAAGCAGAGAATGCCAGGAATGTGGCAGTGACGCCGGCACCCGGTGTCAGCCAGCAGTGGCACTCCCTAACGACGCAGGCTGTCGGAGCTGGCTCCTGAGTCATAGCTCCTGCTCCTGCTGCGGCTGCTCCTGGGGCCCGAGCTCCGGCTGCGGCTCCTGCCCTCGGCGCTGCTGCTGCTCCAGCTTCGGCTCCGGCTCGTCCGGTAGCTGGAGTAGCTCCGGCTGCGGCTCGGGGAGCGGCTAAAGCTGCTGTCCCAGGAAGAATAGCTGCTGGCGCTGCTGGAGGAGGAGGGGCTGGGACGGTAGTAGGGGATGGGGCGTTTGCGGGCACTGTGGGGACAGAGAGATGTGGGTTACCAGCAACACAAGGACAGATTTACTGCCAAAATCTAAATAAGCGCCGTTTACTCTGCATAACACTCCCAAAAATGTAATTGTGTTTGCTTAAAAGAAAAAAGAGATCAGGTAGCCGACGGGCCTTGGGATTCAAACCACCCACCCCCACAGCCCTGGGGAATATCCCGGCCACTAAGTCTGCTGGGCTCTACTTGATCTTGTCCCAAAGAACCCTCTGCATGAAGGTTAGAGTCAATATTTGACTCTCCCCAGTGTGGGACATCTACCACAGGGCAGGATGAAATAAAGAGCCTGTGAGGGAATGCTCCTGGCACCTGAGTCCCTGCTCTGACTTCATCTTCTTTTTTGCTTCAGCCACTGTAAATTGAGACACACACACAACTCCCCCCCGCCCTCCCTCTGCCTCCAGCTGGAAATACCCAAGCTCTAGAGGAGGGGTGGAAGGGCCTGCTGATCAGGCTCAGGGAAGCCAGTCTCCTGGAGAAACCTCCCCTGGCAAGGGCTGGGACCCAAGGACAGCCCGTATTCCCCCCAGGAAGAGCCAGCTGAGCCTGTCTCCAAAGGATGGGACAGCATCCCCTTGCCTTGTGATGCGCCGAGCTTCGAGGTGGCTGGGAGAGTCTCTCCGGCGTTTCCTCAGGGGGGAATAGGAGCGGCGCCGCCGCTGCCGCTCGCGGTCCCGGTGCGACTCCTTCTCGCTGGAGCTGTACTTGTGCTCCCGCTCGCGGTCCCTGGGGACGGCACGACATGGGAACTGTCACTGCAGGGGCTTTGTGGGGTGGGTCGGGGATGGAGGGGCAGTGACCTACGAAGGCACAGATGAGCAGAGGCCGCTCAGCTCCAAAAGGGACAACTCTAAGCACTCTGGTGGCGTCACCCCTGAGCACTCACATAGCTGGACAAAGAGACCGGACAGATGGACACCACTAACTGCATCCAGGGGTTCCGGCAGTGTCTTCCAGTGGCTTTGCACTTCCAAGCTAAGATGGCTTCCAGGGACCTGTGTCTGTAGTCTGTATTTAGCTCTTGCTGGCTGTGCTGCTGGAGCTGGCAGGGACAGCCCCACAAGCAGGCCCCACATGAGCCAAGGGCCTGGTAGCCCTGCAGGGCTCCGCAAACCTCACCAGAAGGAGTGCCAGTGTTGCTATGGTTTTCTCTTTTGTTACATTCCCATACACATCAGCACAGGCCCTTCGGTGCAGTGTGGCTGACTTCATATACCCTGCTCAGAGCCATCTGCAAAGCAACACGTTACAGGTCAAGGGCCTGCCTGATCCCTGCATGCAGGAAGTGTTCTCCTCAGCAGCACAGGGATTGTCAAAGCGTGCAAGAATCGACCCTGGGAATGTAAGATTTTGAGACTGCAAAATGTTCACAGCAGCAGCAGAGATGCTACCAGGAAAACCTGCCAAAGGCATCTCTAGGGTTGAGCTGTGAGACTGTTTCCTGTGGTGTGTGGAGGGAATAGAGGTGCCTGGACTGCGTTTCCCTCTGCAAGGCTGTGAGTGCCAGCCTGAGGGTACCTGGCATCTCCCCTCACAGCAGGGGCACATTCCAGGGCCTGACAACTATGTCAGAGCTGTGACTCTAAAAAGTAGAGTGTCCTTCCTTGCTGCAATCAGATCCTCTCTGACAGGGGCTGCAGCCCTGCTGGCTGTGTGGGCAGTGAAAACCACGGGCAGACCCAGCTGGAGCCTAGGGATCTGCCCACCACTCACACCAGCACGACAGGGACAGAGGCAGGGAGAAAGTGTGAGGCAGCAGATACCACATGAGCAGACAGCTGTACCTGCTACGGCTGTAGTGGAAGTAACTGGGGCTCCGGCGAGGCCTTGAACTCCTACTCTCAGGACTTTTTTTGCAGGATTTGGAGGAGTAGCTGGGGGAACGTGAGAAAGACCTGGAGATAGGAAAGAAACATGACAGAGTTAAAGATGCTGGAGGGTGAGGCTGTACCAGACTACTCCAAATCATGAGGGGAAAGAGATGTCCCATTCTCCAGGGTCTCAGCCCAGCTCTGCATGGCCAGTTCACCCCAAGCCTTGTGGATCCCTAGGCACCCCCAAACTCTTAAACGTCCCCCTGCAAGGAGCTGGCAAGAGCCAGACAGTGCCCAGGCTCACAGAGACAGCCGTTTCAGCTGGCCTTACCTCCTTCCCGAGGAGCAGGACCTGCTTCGGGAGTACCTGGAAGAGGCCTTGTGGTGTGAGGAGCGGGAGCGGCTGGAGCTGGGGGAGGATCTGCCCGTGCTGGTGTAGGACTCGCTGCGGGAGCCAGGCCTGAGCGGGGAGCTGTGGGGTGGGGATGGGAGGAAGTTTCGCATCTTCTCCTCTGAAGAACTGAGACATGAGGACAGGCACGCTCTGTGAACATATATTTGGACACTTCTTAAAGCTGTGGCTGAACTGGGACTGGTCCCTGGCTGAGGGGAGCACCATGTTCCAGCAAAAAAATATTCCCATCTTTCCATTCCCTAACTAGAGGTAAAAAAGATTTCTCAGCTCCCCAGGCTGCCGTTGTAGGAGACCCCGTGTGTGTGGGTCAGAGTCCAAGAGCTCACCCTCTGGGCTCTGCCAGGGAGAAGAGGTGTGGAAGAGCTCTCAGGTGGCACAAGCAGCAGCTCATCTGCCCCATGCCCAACACACCAGAGGTGTCTGGCTGGCAGAGCCTGGGTCACGCCAGCGAGCAGTGCTGGTCCTGGGCAGGGAGTGAAGTAAGAAGTGCTGGAGTAAGGGAAAGGCGGAGCATGGGAGGGCAAGGGCTGTGCTCCAGCCTGGCTGTGGAGCAGCGTGAGTGGGCACTGAGCAGGCATGTCCTGTTGCCTTTGGACAGTGCTGCATGAATTCCTCCTTTTCCAGAAGTGCTCTGGGAATGAACTGGGGTCAGAGCCCAGCAGCCAGGGCCAGCTGCAATCCCAGCTCCACCCATGTGAAGGCAGAGTTATCCCACTGGAGTCACCACGTGAAAAGTACATACAGACCTAAAATTTTACCCTCTGACTGAAAGATTAGGCTTGTTCTTACTAACACCGGTTCCCCTGGCTCACTCCTGTCACATTCGGTGCTCCAAACCATGTCCTGGCTCTAACTTTCAGCCTTTAGGACCCAAGGGCCTGAGCTGGAAGAGCTCCCTACAACCACTGCCTGAGCACAGCCCTGGGTACCAGCCACCACGCTTCAGTGCCCTCATTCCCAACATCCCCTGGCAAACCCCCAGGAATGGGAGGTGGTGATGGAGGCTGGCAGCTACTCCCCTCTCCTGAAAATGACCTATGACACTGAGTGGTGGCTGGATGCCCTGCGGCCCCAGTGCAGAGCTGCTGCTGTGTTATCCTCAGCCAGCCAAGTACTTGCCCCTCCCTGTGCTCCCCACTGGCAGGAGATGCTACCTTGTCATCCTGGACCTGTGCTGGATGAGCTGGGAAGGGGAAGGGGCACGCTGGATTTGGCTCACTGGACAGGTGAAAGAACAGCCCATAATGATCTTAGTGAAAACAAGCCCCGCTCCCCTTCCCCACAGTAGGCAGAGAGGGAGAATTAGCATGGCAACCTCCCGGTGCCCCTTTCAGTTGTGCCCAGAAGGGCCAGAAACTTTTTTTGACGTGGCCATGCCCAGCTGAGCAGGGATGTGCTGTGGACACGGCCTGACGCAGGCCCGAACACTGCATTAGCCACAGGAATGCCAACGCACTGACACGAGCAATGTCCAGGCATGGGATAGCTGGGTTTTATCTTCCTTCTCAGGCTACAGTACTGGTCCTTGCTGGGTTCTGGACTCCAGACTGGCAAGACCGTGGGTCTGATAGGTACCTGCCTGCCTCCAGAGCACAGAAAGCTCCCTGCCAGCTCACCGCAGCAACTGGCGAGCGGGCAGGAGACACAGAGCAACAATGTACCAGGTATTGGGCTGCCTGCAGCAGCTACTGGTAATCACTGACCTTCGGTCTTGTCCCTGGGCATCTGGAGACAGATTTTCCAAAGCTGTTCCCTTGGTCTGGGAAAAGCAACTGGTGAAGGAATTTCCTGAATCAGAGCTGTTATCGCTGTTGGCCAGTTTGGGCTTCCCGGACGAGAAGGCATGGCCAAAGCCATCATGGACTAGACTTCTTTTCTCCTGGCTGTCCTTTGACCTGGATGAGCTCGTTTGAGTGGAGGGAGGGGAGGAAGTATCGTTTCCTGAGTCATATTCATGATACTCTCCATTCTGGCTGTCTAGGTTGCCAGGCGGGCTGTCTGTTTTGGTAAAGAGGTCAGCAGAAGACCCTGACTGAGAGATCTGAAAGCAAAAAAGCCATTTGGCATTGTTTGAATGGTTTTTTGGGGGGGTTGTTTTTGGTTTTACTTTGCTTTTTTTTTTTTTTTTCAAATAAACTCAGAAATTTTACCATCATGATGCACTGAAACAAAAGGAAAGGAAAGAAAAGAAACAAAGTAAGAAAGAAAGAAAAAAAAAAGAAGAAAGGAGAAGAAAACAAAAGCACATATCCCTAAAAGAAATCCACAGTAAGAAGAAACTTATTTTCCCCCTGCTATAATAACGGGAAGATTTAGAGACCATGCAAAGAGTATCAGCATGCAGTTCATGTTAAACAAAAGAGTTCAACAAAGTAAGCGGGCAACCAAAGAATTAAAATAAATAAATAACTAAATAAAAAAATGTAACAGGGGACAAAGCCCTTATTTAACCTTAAAGAGGGAAGGGAAAAAAAGGGGGTATATACATATAAAAAACCTACATAATCCTTGCAAAGAAAACAAAAATGAAACAAAAACTTAGTGATTTTTTTAAGCTTCCTTAATAAAGTGGCTGAGCAAATGTCACTAAAATAAGCAACAAAAAACCAAATCAAATCAAATTAAGGGCTTCTGTACAAAGCAAAAACTGGCAAATGAACAAGTTTATAGCTTTGAAATTAAAAAAAAAAAAGAAAAAAATAAAAAGAAAAAAGAGGGTGAGGGGAAAAAAGAAAAATCCCTTTGGAAATAAAAGGTATACAGATACTTCTTTGTGTGCTTTTTACCCCCTGAAGAAGATATAGCTAATGCGCTCAAGTGACCTCTAATAAATTCCCTGGTGTCTTGCGGATAGCATCCACTTACCCATCAAGAACTCCTCCTTTAGTAGGTAAGGTGTAAGAAAAAAGGAAGAGCGGGCAACATAAGTCCATCATTAGAGTCTCAAATTACATGAAAAAAACATAAACCCTCTCTTCAATCCACACTGCCAACTGTTTGCTGCCTCCTCTATGCAAATGTCATGACTGCTTTTTGTCTGCTTGCTTCTCTCCCTTATTACTCATTTTTGTTTCCTTCTGCTTTAAATTAGCCTGTCCAGCCCGTCCTAGAGGCTGATGGCTTGCGCTGAAAAGTCGCAGCTTGCACTAAATCCCCGTGGGTTGTATGGAAGTGACAAAGGGAACTCGAGTGAGGGAAGAAGCAAAAGAATAGAGGAGGAAAAGTATCCTCACGCTGTGTATCAGAGACTGTGGGGAAAGGGATGGCAGCCCTGCTCCTGCCAGCCTCTGCAAGGAGGTCCAGCCACACCCTGCCTGGGTTGCTGAACACAACAGGGCAAGCAAGGACCTCAAACTCACCTAGGCTGACCTGGGCAGGGCTATTTTCTGGGACCCTGAGCACCACCAAGGGGATTTACACCATTTCAGTATTTTAGAGTTCAGTTTTAACTCCACTGGCATTTACCTGAGCCAGCTCAGGCATGTGTCAGCACTGGGAGCGAGGCTATGTTAGTGCTAACGTCTGCCCGTGCAGTGGGGTGAGAATTAGGGCCACATGCACATGTCTGCATGCTCATGTGGCCTCCTCCTCTTTCACTCAGAGCCTCCGCTCTCCTCAAACCCACCCAGGAGATTTGGTCCAGGGTTCTTAGGGTGTGGACACACAGGTTTGGCTCCCCCCACTCAGGATAGTCCTCCAAACATGTTCCCAGCAAGCCATGCTCCCTCAAACACGTGCACATGCCCTCATCCCACGCTCTGGGGCACACAATGCCCCCATCTATGCCATGCTCTCCACACTGGGGACCTGGGCCATGCCCTCACCAATCGGGGACCTTCTGAGCCAAAAAACCACACTGGAATGTTGGTGCTATCTCAGGCAGCAGAGGAGACCTGGATCACCTGTCACAGAGCAGGCACAGGGCCAGTCCCTTTGGAAAGTTTAGCTCTGGACTGGCTGGCTTTTTCACCCTCAGAGGGGCTGCAGACTCAGCCTGTGTCATGTTTCACAAGGATCTCCTTCATCCTATCAGGTGGTGCCTCCATATCCATGCTCCTGCCTGTGGCATTCAATCTGTGTCCCCAGGGGGAGCCGCTATCGACCCAGTTCAAGGTGCTAACTGGGGACAGGGACAGCTGACTCGGACACAGGTGCTGAGCCAGCAGCAAGTGAAACCAGAGCAGAGCTACCAACACCCACAGCAGCTCTCAGCACAGTCTGCAGAAGGATGACTGCCCACAACACTCTGGTGCTCTGAACACACCTGGAGCTGGAGGATCTCCAAGTACTTTCTGCGTTGCCAGGGAGAGCAGCATTACTGCTTCTGGGATAAGGGATTGGTTCATCCCAGCAAATCCATAATGGAGTTCCCCATCTCCACCCCACACTAACTTCTAAGTGATGCTCAGTCCCAGCTCAAAGGAATCAGAATACTCAGCAGCAGACATGGGAAATGAAATGATCCTTCTTCATTAGCCAACTTGCACCTTCAGTGCAGAAGCCCTGAACAGAGCAGAAACATCTCCCAAATGTTCCCAACTAGGAATGGGTGGAGGCACACATTGCAAGTCCTCATTTCAGCATCTGGTACTGCTCCTTGCTTCTCCTCAGCTCTACCAATTCTCTACCAGTCCTTGCTTACTCCAGCAGAAACTGGAATGTCACAGGAGCCTAAAGGAGCCAAATAGGCAGCTCTGCTTTTCACTAGTTCTTCCTGAAACCTTGATGCCACATCCAGAGCCCCAAGAGATCTCAACTCTGTGCTGTGGACCACTGGACTCAGCCCAGTCACATTCCAGAAGATACAGGATTGCACTTTCAAATATGGTACCAGATATTTTTCTTAAAAGATGGCTTATGGTTTGCATTAGAGCTGAATCCTAACCCAGAGACAACCAGCTTTTCACCACCTTTCACTTACAGGCATAAAACCCTGTGAGCCATGTGAGATACTCCCTGGCTGCAGGGGTAGGATAAGGGACACTGACAGCATCACACAGAGAAATACCTTCCTCCTGTTCCTTCCCAGTTTAAACTGAAAGGCTGTTATTTCTGCCAAGAAATACAGCAGTTTCTTGGCATTTCTAAAGCAGCTTTTCAGACTGACTCTGGGACCTGGCATTCTTGCTTCTGCTCTGCCTTGGCTGACATCTACCTTCAAAGCAGCAAGTGTTGTCAGCACATCACGAAATCTGTCAAATGACCGGGAGGATCAACAAGCCCCTCTGTAGTTCAACATCTGTGGCAGCAATGCCTGGGAAGAGGCAGCGTGGATATCAGTGAAATATGAAGCTGACAGTCTGGGTAAGGGCTGGAGGGTATGGATGGGGCAGGGGAGGTGCCAGGGGGGGACACAGCAGCTTCTCAGCCTCACCACCCTGCAGCCAGTAGCTTCCTGCAGGCTCTGGGGTAGGTTCTGTCCTGCAGCAAGAGCCAGGACAAGTCTCAGGGTGCTCAGCTTGCCTGTCTGCTCAGACCACGTCCCCATATTCCCCATTGGATGACCTTGGCTTTGCTTGTGGTCCCATTCTACTGTTTCTGAAAGTCATGCCAGCCACCCAGGATGGAAACAGTACCACATCTAAAAACACTGCACAGAGCTCAATTGAATCACACCATTCTGCATGACTCTGAATTCTAATGGCTTTTTACTTTTCTAGGGTGGCTTAAAAGAGCCCGTTCTTCCACAAATCTAATTCTCTCTCTGGGAATATTTGGATTTTGCCCCACACACAACCCCTAATAAGTAATTAAATAATCTCAGTGAACTGTGCTTCATCCAGCTTTCAGCAGGGAACCTACTGCTGCCCTCAAGGGAACCCAGGATATGTATTTATTGGATTTTTTGTTTTAAATCATTATTTAATCAAGATGGGGGGGAAGAAATGAGGCCCTCACTCATATTCCAGACTGTAATTCCAAGTGCAATCTCAGACCAAGAGGCAGCGCGGTCTAATAGGTTACAAAAATACAATCACTGCTCATCTCCCAATTAAACTGAACAGCTCCATTTACTGTGCCACAAACAGCCCTGAGGCGAGAGATGACAATGCATTGTCTCAGCCATATGGGGACAGCAGCGTGGCACAGCCTCACTCAGAGCTGCAGGACTTCTTTCATGGGTCTTTTTTCTCTTGTTTTGCAACTCACTTCAAAGCGGAGTTAATTTCTCTTTCAGAGGGGCATAATGTCTGCCTTTCTCTCTTTTTCTAGGCATTGTGCTAAAGAAAGGAATAAAACACTTGTGTTGGTGACCCTGGTGAGCCCCGCTCTCGGCGAGGGCCTGGCCAACATCTGCCAGAACCGCCGGCACAGGGACAGCACCTGCTGGGGGCTGCTGGGGATGGGGCTCCGGGCCTGCCAGAGCTCAGGAGAAATGGGTTCACCTCTGCTGATAACCTACCCCAGCTGAAAAGCCAACTTCTGATTGAGTACAAAAAGTCAAAGTTCTGTAGGAATTCAGTACAACCCCTTTTTGCACAGTTATGAGTCCCTGACTCGAGGAACATTGAGTAGGAAAATACCCCTTTTTTTGGCGTGGTAGGGAGTTCAGGGTGAGGCTTTCTCTACCACAAGGGCTAAGCTGAGTCCCAGAGCAGGGAGACAATGACACAGCCGTCCCTGCAAGCTCTGAGCTTGGGTTATTTGGGGCTGGAAGGCAACCTGCTGAGCAGCCTGGCTCACCAGTACATTGCTGGGGGTAAACTCCAGAGAATGCCAAGCAAAGGTTTGTTCCTTCTCAAGGATCTTTTCAGCCTGCTGTGGTGCAGGCATTGTATCCTCACCTCAGCTTGAGCCAGGCTGGCACTACTTTGGAGCAAGGGTTTGTCTTCCACCACCTCCTTTGGTACCAGGGGCACAGCCCAGCCCTTCAGTGGATACAGGCATCGATCCTTTCCCCCCAGCTGCTGCTCCCAGCACTGAGCTGTGGATTTGTCAGACAATAAGCAGGGGTAACTTCAGTCCCCTGGCTGGGAGGGGAGAACAGGAAAAGAAAAAAGAGAAGAACTTCCATATTTATAGAAGGTTTTGCCTTTCTGCTCTTGAAGGACCCTGTTTGCTGTCAGAAACATGCTGCCTAGCGCTTGAAAGAATAGTTTTTCTTATGTAAGCTAAAATCCAGGCTAGAAAACAGCAGCAGCAAGCCAATATGCAGGTCTGCCATAAGGTTTCCTGAGCCCTCCAGCACACGCTGTCCCAGTCCCTGCACAGCATTTCCCCATTCTACCTTCCTGCAGACATGAGCACAAAGACAAACAGCATCATTTGGACCAGCTGTACCCCACTGAGCTTCACTGGAAATCTGGCTCAAGCCTGTGATAATTTGTGGCATCACAAATGAGTTACAGCGAAAGCAAAGGAGCTGGCAAGGAAAGTGTATGCATGGTGCAGTTATCTTCATCAGGAACAACAAAGGCAATTAGGTCTGTGCCCTGCAGGTATTTATATTGCACTGCTAAAGGAAAGCACAGTGGCACAGTCATCCATCTGTGTTGGTGTGGAATAAAGTGCCTGCAGCTGGGCAGGGGTATTCTGTACAGGAATAAATGCTGCACATTACCCACAGCTTCTCTCTGCCTGCTGAGGCACAGGCTCGCAGTCCTGCTCTCCATAGGTGGCTATTGCAGCTCCAAGGGATTAAAGGATAATAAAAGGGAGAAGCTTGGAAATTCACTGCCAAAAAGAAAAGTAGCAGGGAACTTTGAGGTGTTTCTGCATGTGTACATGCACGCATGGGTGCATCAGCTTTTGCACAGAGAGGGGGAGAAGCAGCAAGGTAGATGCATAGGCAGGGAATTGTTTTGTGTGCTTTATCTCCCAGCAGTTCCAGGTAGACCTAGTTAGAAATTGTGGCTGTTTCTTTACAAAGGAATGAAGGCAAATAGGGTGGGGACGATAGCAGAATTTACCACAAAGCACTTCAAATTTTCAGAAGAAAGACAATGTAGAATAAAAAAACATCTTGAAAAGCAAACCCTTTGTTTTGGAAGTGCTATAGCATTATCCCATGGGAGTTTGTGTATTGTCTCTCTAGATTTTTCCCTGTAACTCTGTGTATTTTTCCTTGATCCTCCTTGGACAATCCCTTTCCTTTGGAGATATGAGTGCATCCCCCCAGGTAAGGACAGTTTGGAAGCCCAGGCCAGATGGAAGGATAGGGAGTGTAACATACCAACTCTCATAAAGAACTGAAACATGGCATTTTTGAATCCTAATTCTGAATTTTTTTCACAAAATCTTTTCTTTTCCAGCTTTTTTTTTTATTTTAATATGTGACCAACATATTCTGCAAGAGCCCACTTTCATTTCAGGCTGCTCTCAAAGTCTGACAGAACTAAGCTTATTCATAGAGCAACCATTTAACTCATGAAAAGAAAAGGCATCAAAGGGTTGTGTATAGTCATTAATAAATGAGACTAAAGGTTCCCATTCCATTTTTCCCTTGCCATTTTTGAGTACATGATATTTAATGACCTTATTCAGCAAAATTTCAGGGGCAGCTCTTAACCAGGGGCTTCAATTTGAACAAGTGCTTAAATGTGCTCTTGAATGGTGTCCCAAGAGAATGTACTTCTTTTGGGGACAGGAGGACAGTAGTGGGTTTCATCAGTCATTATGCCTTTTAGTCATTAAAATATTTGCCTAAGTTATTAACCTTACTAGAAAGAATACAGGAATATCCTGATGGCTTTTACTTTGCATCCACCCCCTGCATCTGGAACTGTCAAGCTCTTGCCTTCCCTTCCCTGCAGCTTGTGGATTCATTTACTGCGATTGAAGCAAATGGAAAAGGGAGTGCAGGATGCTTGAGTTTAGCTCATTTTAAAGCTTTTAAAATTTTAAATTAGAGTTTACTCTTTCTCAGGAAACAGAACAGCTGGCAGTTGGCCTCACAGGGCTTTGGGAGCCTGGCTTCCGAGAGAGGAAACCTAGTGCTAATTAAAAACTAGGCTTAGACTCAAAAGCATTTATGAAAAATATGCCACTTGAACCAAACAACACTCTGGTGACATGATGCAGTCTTTGGCTGGTTGTTTTTTTTTGAGGAGGAGCTCTGAACTCAGCAACACCCCCAGCTCATGACAATAAGCTTCATACCTTGTTTTTCTTCCTTTGTGTGTGCGTGCACGCATCAGTGTGTGGTGTGAGGTTCTGCTCTCCACGCTGCCTTATAAGGCTTTACAAGCACTGACTCATGCAGCCCCACACACTCTATAACGAGAGCAAATATGCATATCTATAATGTTGAGAGACAGCTTGTGCCTGTCTGTACCCACGTACAATCCCTGGGTATTTTGATCGGCGTGCTGTCTGTGTGGGTGAGTTGGTAGAGTCTCTCCTCTTGCTGGCACCATCTCTCTCCTATCTGATGTAGCTCCTGCGTGTGGCTGAGCTATTTCCAACTGATGACTGGGCCTGAAGGAGAAAACAACTTCGGGGTTTGGAGGACTCTGTACTCAAAACACCTCTAGCATTACACATCCACATGTGTGAGTATTGGATTCTGCACTACCTCCAGTCCTGCGTAGCAATTTATCTCTCTAGAGTGCCTATCTGATACCAACACCACCGTCAGGGCATCACACCTCTGCTTTGCTGCTGTCAGGAACAAAGGGGAAACATGCCACAGAAAAGGAAGACTGATATCAATCTCTATCTAATATTTCTCTCCATCTCTTGCTCCCTCAATTCATGTATTATATCACCTCTTTCCATGTATGTGGAAAAACATCCCAAGACACTGAGCCTGATTTTACCCTCAGCTGCACATGCAGTTCCCATTAGCATCAATGAGGGCTGCTCGTAAGTTCCAAATTTGGCCCCTGGGCTTGTCCGTCCAGAGCAACAAAGATCCTAGAAGGATCCTGATAGTCAGAAAACATCCCATGCCAATAATCACCAGCTCATTAAATGTAAATGTTCCTTTTGTATATGTTTGATACCCTTTTTCAGCCTGAAGAACTAAACTTTTGGATGTAAAGACCAGTGAATTCGGTTCACATCCAGCTGAGCAAAAACTGCATAACAAACACTTCCCTTTAAAATATCGTTGCTGGAGGCCACTTTTTTTTTGTTAAATGTCCTCAATTCATTATTCATAGGCTAAAGACTTTGCAAGTTTTTCCCGTCCCCAGCCCTACCCTTAGTGTGAAAGCGCTGAAGGAAGGAATGACTTCACATACATTGGAAAACAGCACCATGAATTAATAATACAGTTTAACCAAGTTTGTCTAACATCACTATAATTGAGTTATAAAAATTTCATATCAGAGTTCTTGCCCAGATTCGTCTGGCTAGTTCAAGCAAAGGAGGACAGTGTGTAATACTTACTACTTCCTTAGAAGACAGGAAGCTGTAGAGTGGGAGGGTTTGGCTGGCTTTTTGACTGGCCTGAACCTCTGCAGAGGAGCTTCTCTTTGCCGTGATCTTTGAGTGGTGCCAGGAGCGTCTTCGCCGTGTTTTACGCCCTTCCTCCCGAGACCTGGCTCTGTGCCTCCAGGAGACAGGAACAGTCAAAATGTTATTCCTTAGTGTTGCAGTAGTGCCTGTTACCAGCTCCATACAAACCTTGGCAGCTCTGTGCTAGGACACTGCATATGGGAGAATGTTCTTCCACCTGACTGCTCTGTGGAGTCATGGTGGAGAGAAAAGGGGTGTTTTGCTTTTCTACTTTAAAAGAAAAATAATAATTTTGCATGCAGGCTTTGGACCTTAACCTCAGATTTCAGCTCCAATGCATGATTTTATGGTGGCTCAAGGCAAACCATCACCTTCATGCACCTTAGAATGTTCCTACAGTGATACACCTCCAAGAGAAAATACACTCTGCTTTTGCATGAGCACCCCTCCAATTACTGATTGCATTCCTCCCCGCACTGATCCTCAGCTTTTCATTAGAAAATTCCCAGTACTTAGGAGGAGTGAAGTGGGAGAGTGGGGGTGGGTTGTTCAAGTGCTTTCAGAGAACATGAAGCATGAACTCATTATGTGTATAAATCTCTTGCTATTGCAGCAATGCTGGGTCTAGCACCAGCATCCACTTAGCCAGCCCCAGGATGCATCTGTCATCCAGAGGAGATATTTTAATCAGGTCAAAGACAATGGCTATAGATTGCCACGGGCAAATATATTTCCGTTGCTAAGACCATGTTTAAGGGTTTCCTGGGACATCAGCAGTACAAAGCCCTTGGGCTGGGGAAAGGACACTAGATTGGAATCAGCTGTCATGGGCTGATCATCAGCAATGGGGATTAGAAGTGACTGTCAGACCAAAAAGCTGCAGCCACTGCTTCTTGAGGCAAAACCCTTTCATGGCTGAGACCACAAACAGCTCGGCCCCCGGAGTGTGACACTGCTGCTACCAGAATGGGAAGTGGCTGAGCACAGAGAGCCTGTGGGTCACACAGGCTGTGGCAACCACATCCTCGAGCCCACCAGGAAGTGTTGAGGACACTGAGCTCGGGAGCAGTGACGTTACCTGCTCCGGCAGCGGGGGGAGTGGGAGTCAGAGCTCTCTGAGCGAGAGTGGCAGCGGCGATGCTGATGGGATTTCCGGGTGCGCCCACGAGAGCTTTAAGAAGCAGAAAGGAAAACCAGCATTAGGTTAGCAGGTGGGGGGATGCAAGAGCCAGCAGCTGGAGGCTGAAGTCGATAATGTTCAAATCAGAAGGGAGGTATGCATTTTAAACCGAAGAGACTGGTGTATGAAACACTGCACAGAACACCAAGGCATGAGAAATTCTCTGTCCCTTCATCAGTGCAGGGACATCTTCCCGAGATCTCTGCTAGCATTTTACACACGAGCTATTAGATCGGCTCTGTAGCCTGCTGGGGGAAGATCTGTGGACAAGCATGTAGGAGTGTGGCAGCCAGCACTAATCCTTTCAAGACTTTAAAGAGCCATGTGCTTGCCTTTCATCCTCCAGCCTACCGTGTAACAGCCAGGCAACTGCCCAGGACCTTCCTGTCACTGAGCCTTGGGGGAAGCACCATCTCTCTGGGCAGCCCATCACAAACCTCCAGCCCTCTCGGTAGTGGTGACTCCTTGTTAGAGAGCAGGTGCAGAAGGACAAACTCCAAGTGATACAGTACACTCAGTAGCAGCCAGCATTCCCCATCCTCTCCAGGTGGGAGCATTTAGCCAGTCCTGTGGGTGGCTCTCATGGTTGCTACACAAAGTACAGCTTCCCTAAGTACAGCCTGCCTCATGCATGCTTCCTGCTTGACAGACAGGACCATTTCCCTGGCTTCTAACAGGTCACCAGTGCTGCCTTTTCTGACAGGGCCTGAGGACAGTCCCCAGCAAACTCTGCGTAGAGGACAGAGGTCCAGTGCCTTGCTACACTTCCCTTTGCACCACCAGCCTGTTTCTCATGGATTACCTGGCCCTGTTACTTAAAGGCTATTGTTGCCCATGCCAACAGCCGAAGTCCTGGATGCAGAGAGCAGGGTGACACGGGTGGCAGGCTAGCTGCCACCTTCTATGCCCCCTCCCTCTAGAGGGCAATCACCACAGCAGTTATTTTAGATCTGTCAGCATTTCCATCTGCTCAGGCTGGCATGGCTGTGCCAGCAGGCAAAACTAACTGTGGGTGAGCTGGTTGGAACAGCCTGGCTTCACAGCCACACTACACAGTCACTGATGGCACAAATACAGCCTGCTTGGACAGCATTTAGCAACTTGCTAGTGTAAAAACCCAGCAAATAATTGCTTGAGAACAGCATCTCCTTTAAGACAAAAGGGCAACCTCCAGGGCAATTCCTTCAACTCTGCTTGGCTGTTTTCTTTGATGCTTTTCACACCCGATGATTATATTTTTTAAAACTTCTCATTTTGGGATCCTCCTTTCTTATTTCCATACAGCTGAAAGCAGCAACACTGAATGTCTTTCACTCATATGGTGGATTTGTGTGAAAATCCCCATGTTTGCTCTTCACCCCCTGCCCCAGTCCCTCCAGTTTGTTTTCCCTTCCTGCAGAAGGGAAAACTGGTCCTGTGTGATTTAGATAACCAGTTGCTCGATGCAAAGATAAGTCAAAGCAGCATTATACAAAAATCCTCATGGGATCCATCTGATCCACGCCTGGGAGCAAAAGGTTTGCAGAAACTGGGAGTGGCTCAGCTCTGATTTGCCAGCAGAAAGATGAGGCTAAAACGCCTTGGCTGGTTTATCCCCAAAGAGCAATTCCAGCAGCTCTACTTCCCTGAGGTCAGGGCACACCAGCAGGACATGGATTTTAGATTTAACTGCACTGTTAGGGTACTGCTATGTTAGGCTGTGGGGATGCCTCCTTTTACAGATAACCTAGGAAGCCTCTTTTACCTCTGAGGTTTCTAGGTAGAGGGCAACCCAGTCTGAAGGGGCACTGAGCTGAAACTGTGCCACTTCATGTGCAGAAATTTTAGAGAAAAGGGGACTGGCTTTCTGCATGCCATAGAGATGGCCTGTGCAGGCAGTATCCCAAGTCCCAGCAAAGCTGACCAGGGGATCAGTGCCCAAGGTTCATCCCCAGGACTGTTTCCTTGCTCTGAAAGCAGGTGAGAAGCCACAAGCTGCAGTTCCCAGAAGATAGAGAACGAAGGGAAAAACAGAGATGGCTTACAGTCCTTCCTTCCAGTCCTGAGGAACACCATTTTTTACCATTCCCCTTGATTATGTGCTCCACAGGACAACAGTTGTGCTCTGCTAACACTCCAAGGCTGATGGGAACCTCAACACCAGATTTTTGCAAACCCCATCCCCTCCGAACAATCCCTTCTCTTCCCCTTGACCCCATTCAGATACTTGGCTGTACTGTATCTCATGAGTAGGTCCCTAATGCAACCTCCTAGAGCAGCAAACCAGGAGTTGCTGAGGCCCTTCTCAGTAAGAATGTGCCAGCCTGCCCTTCTGGCAGGTCAGAGTTCAGCCTCTCATGCTGCCCCCACCAGAAAAGCTGGAGCCTTCTCTCTGGACTGGATGGACAAGACTCTGCACATCATTGCGAAATACACAAAGTACAGAAAGAGGTGTCACAAAAGAAAGGGAGAGGAAAGACCTCCAGCCTCTACAAACCCTTTTCCATTCCAGCAAAACCAGAATTACCGGTTTTAGCTTCAAAATAATCCTGAGACTTGCTTAGGGCTGTGAAGCAGGTGTTAGCTCCAGGGGCCCCACTACATCAAGCACTTCCTAGCCCCACACCGTGCAGGCAGGGCAGGGAACTCCATGAATCACTACTTACTGTTTTTTGTGTTTTCTTTCTTCCTTTCTCTTACTTTTGGGGCTTGAAGAACTAAATAAGAAATGGCTAATTAATTCGGAGATTTCTGTTCTTATAAAAAGCTGCACAATCACACGTCAATGTTACAGCTCGGTTGCCCAAGAGCATGCAGTAAAAATGAAAGGGATTCAAGATTGTCACAGCACAGGGGGTCTGAGTGCCTGCTGACAAATCTGCTTCATGAACTCGGCCAAAACCCTCAAAGGGATCAGCCAACTTGGTGACTTTGCCTTTTTCCATAGAGAAAATGAGTACTTCTTGATAATGGATACACACATACTGGAATCAGGAGAGTTCTCCCAGTCCACACCTGGGGAGTCACTGAGTCAGAATTGTCAGACCCACATGGAATGGGGGGACCCAAGGGGATTCCACAAGGAAACACAGAAGAAATGCCTTCTGCCCCACTCAGTGAACATCAACCTTGAAGAGACCATTAAATTCTTATTTCTAAGGGACCACCCACATTTGCTCAGCTCTTACCTGTGCCTTCTCTTCTTTGATGATAACCTGCAAGACACAAATATGCACATTGAATACAGGGTCTCACTAAATTGGAAATTTGAATCCAAGACAATGTGTTTAGGCTCAGACTGAGCACTGAGAGAAGACCTCATGCCCCACCTGGCCAGAATGGCCCCAGCTCTCCTTTAGCCAGCTGGTGAGGGAGCAGCTGAGAAATGCTGGTGTGGCAGAAGAGACCAGCACACTCTACAAGAAACTGAGAATATGGTCCTCAGGATAACAAGTCTTTAGAGAGATCAGATACATCCCCTATCTCTGGTGGGTCCTTTTCCTCTGCTACTGCCTCCAGTTTTGCACTGCATGTAGAGGTGAGTCTATTCCCTGGTTTTCTGTATGAAGGCCCAAAGAACAGTTGAGGGAAAAACCCTCTCTGTGTAACTCCAGAGCAGTCTCACAGCCAAAGCAGCATGATGCCCCTGTCTTGCCTCCTGGAGCACTCCTGGGATGACAAATGAGACACTTCTCTCATATAGAACACCCTGGGAGCATGGAGGACACGGCCTTGCAGCAAAACCTGGCCCCAGAGCACTGCACACCCCACTGTCTCCCATCTCAGAGCACAACATCCTGCAGAACACACAGCCTGAAGTCCTGCCTGGAGGGGCTGTGAGACTGCCTCTGGCAAAGTCACTTGGGGTCTGTAGCTGAAATGCTACCAGGTGTCTGAAAACAAACTCCACTGGTCACTAATCCTGAGTGGTTCGTATCATGCTGTCTTATGGGAGCAGCTCCAGCTTATCCTTGGCTTGCAGGGGCATAAATGGCTACCAAAGTTTCAAAGCCAAGGAGTCTCTGACCCAGGACTTCCACCAGGAGATGGCATCAACAAAAGAGCATAAGAATCCCTCCTTGGGAAGAAAGTGTTTTAAAGGAGTTCCTATATCCTTGTGTCTCCTTCTCCCTTGCTCTTCTTTAGAGATTCAAGCTCAACTTTTCACCCTATTATCCACTTTTGGTAGCATCTCTCTTTGGTTCAGTATATTATAAATACATGAACCTTCTCAGGGAGATGGAATCCACTGTTCTCTTCAAATATTGGTTTAACAGCTGAGAGAAAACAATGAAATATTTGCAATTTTAAAATTTAATCATGCTCTTTGAATTAAAAATGGACTTCAAAAGGGGAAGGTGGAAACAGTCACTGGGGCTGGGAGAGGAGACTGGGATGTGGATGTGGGGAGTTGGTCGGAGCCTTTTCCTGATCCTGACACTCTCTGCTGGCTGAGGGGCAAGGGACAGGGATGAGCACAAGCCCTAAGCACTGATCCCACTGACATTCCAGAGACGGAGACATGTGAACAGGACAGCAAGGACAGCAGCCTGAGGCTCCACAGGCCTCACAGTGATTTGGCTTGTCCAAATCTGTGTCCCCACACCCTGACAGCACATGTTTCTCTGTTTGCCCTGGGTGGACACCCCATTTCATGCCCTTCTGGCCCAGAGGGACTCTGGCTATGCCTCCCCTTGGCTGCCCAGTGCTCCCAGAGCCTGCAGATACCTCTCTGCCCACGGGGCAGCAGTGCCTCCCACCCCTTCTCCAAACCCCCAACAGCTGCTACCAGTGGGGAATTACATTTTCAAGGGAAAAATACCTGTTTCTTTTTCTCTTCTTGGAGCTTTTCTTCTTCTTCTTCTTCACAGGTGAAGGGCTGTAGGAGGGAGACCTGAAGGGGCGGAGGGGCATTAGGGACCACAGGGCTGCTCACAGCCATCCCAGCCACCCCAACACTCACCCCACCACCAGCGGCATCTCCAGGGTGGAGAGTGGCTGGGGACTCCTGGTTGGAGCAGGATGAGCCCAGGGATGAGCCTCAACCCAGCTCTGCTGCCCTGAGGGGAGGGTGAGAAGATGGCGGCACCTCCCTGGGCTGTGAAACCCCCAGGCCCTCACACCTCCATCTTACACAGACCCTTTTCCTTCACACCTAGCTGAGGGCTGCCATCCCCTCCTGCCCCAAACACCGCCATGGCCACCCTCACATCCTTCACTGATCCTCTTCCCTCATGTCCAGCCAAGGGCTGCCCTGCCTGTCCCCTCACACCCCTCATGCCACTATGGCCACCCACACCTCCTTCACTGACTCTCTTCCCTCACACCCAGCCAAGGGCTGCCCTGCCAGTCCCCTCACGCCACCATGGCTCCCTCATGGCCCTCCTCCCTCACACCCAGCCAAGGGCTGCCCTGCCAGTCCCCTCACGCCACCATGGCTCCCTCATGGCCCTCCTCCCTCACACCCAGCCAAGGGCTGCCCTGCCAGTCCCCTCACACCACCATGGCTCCCTCACGGCCCTCTTCCCTCACACCCAGCCAAGGGCTGCCCTGCCCTGCCAGTCCCCTCACACCACCATGGCTCCCTCACCTCCTTCGCTTCTTGCGGCCAGACTTCTTTTTCTTCTTCTTCCCCCGAGCTGGCAGCGGCCGCTCCCCATCACATGAAGGGCTGAGAATGGGGGAAAAGACCCAATAAACATTAAAAATAATAAAAATAAACCTTGAATTGGCTCACACGGGACTCTCCGCCATCCCCACCGCAGGGACATGGGGCAGCAAGATCAGTGTTCATCGTGGACCAAGGGTGTGGGTGTTGCCTCATTATCCTCTAACAAATTATTTAGTTACAGTTTAAATGAAGTGTCTAATAGAGATACAACAAGACAGCTACACCACAGCAATGCTGATTATCTAAAACATGTTTGTTGAGGTTAACGACTCCAAAACAGATTTATAGGTTTTGTTGCTCTTTGTAAATATGCTTTAAATAATTAATTGGCATTTAATTTGCATATAGTAATTATTACAACCAGATGCATCTAACTATAATAAAGACTTGACATGTGTTAAGTAGCAATTGATTAGAAATATCTATATATTTATTGAGACACTATGGTAATTGAAGGAGATATGCATCTCTTACACAGTTGTTAAACCTTGAAAATAAACCCTCCTGCAAATTAATTTCTTCTTTAAACATATGATGCTGAATCGTGTTATGTTTCAATGAAAAGCAAATACTGCGGCTAATTAATTCAGAGCATTGGACTGAAAAAAATGACAGACACTCTGTGGCTACTCATTAACTAAAGCAAATGCTTATAAAGACAGAGGCAGCTGGTGGCAGCCCAGTGGCATCCCTAAATCAGCCCAAATCAGCCATGTGGATCTCCAAACAGATCCACAGATCTCTCTGAATCCCCAGATGGATCCAGGACCAAGGTTTGTGGGGGCACAGCGAGCTCCCCAGGGCCTCTGAAAACTCACTGAGGGTGCTGGGTTTGTGTCTCAGTTTCCCCACTGCTCATCCTACCACTGGGAAAAGCCAGGAGCAAGGGATGGGTGGAAGCAGCCCCATGGTTGGAGAATGCTGTGAGATCTTCACTACAGAAAGAGGCCAAAATTTGAGCAGTTTTCTGCAGCAAGAACAAACATTATTGCTAATAAAAGTCCTAATGCAGAGCAAATGACACTTGGGGTGGGGGGGGGCACTGAGACTCCACCACCCCTCAACACTTGATCATCCAGGGCTTGAATTACCACTGAAATTACGCTATCATAAAAACTCAATTGCTTAGCGCTTTTAATACACTTTGGAAAAAAAAATAAAAGCTCTGCAGAATGGAACTGCAAGTTGATGCTTCAGTTGTGAGCTGTGGATAACAAGTGCTTCTGGTGCAGTAAATCCACTGTTCAACCACAGCACGACCCCACGGAGCACCTGGAGCACCCACATGCTCCTCCTCCCAAGCATTTCACGGACCAGCAGCAGCACCATTAGAGGATGTGGCACACCTTGGGCTCAGCGGGCCTTCTACCTCAACGCAGGCAGAAGTCGTGCATTTTCCAGGATGTCTCATTGTCTCTAGGCTCAGACACCTGCCCAAAGACACCCAGGGATACAGCTGGGCATTGCCACAGCCGAGGGAGAGCAGGGAGGAACATCTGACCATGCAGCCACAGGCTGTTTCTGCAGAGCCCTTCTCCCTCTCCCCAGATAAAGTCTTTTGTCTTTGATGTGGCAGCTTTCTCCCCTGTGCTGATCTGACTTCAATTGTTCCTCCGCGATTATAATCAAAGTCTAATTAAAAATGTGCTTTAGATTATTGTTCCGGTTGGCCTGAAATCTGAAGATATGAAATGTGCTTTCTTGGTCTTTCTTTCCAGCATCTTTAACCAAATGGAGAGGCTTTAATCCCAGAGACAGTTGAGCAGGCAGGGCTCAGAGACCCCAGCTGCTTAATTTACAACGTTCCATTCATTTTTCCCCTCTCAAGTGGTCAGGGACTAAAGACAAGCTGATAACGAGGCAGTGTCCTAATTAAGGCAATGCTGCTGAGCTGATCCAGGCATGGGGAGAGGGGAATTGCTGAGGGCGATTCCCAGCAGACCTGGTAGTGCAAAGGAGTGCTGGCAGGTCTTGGAAGACTCTGAAGGAAGCTGTAAGAGCAAGCCCTGGAGTAGAAACGAGCCGCAGGTTTGTCCCTGCGAACACACACAGGGATTTCATACAATCGCACACATTTTCTATGCACACGCTGAGCCATTTAAGCCACTCCCAGCTCTCACAGACCCCAGAGAGGGGCTGAGTGAACAGCCACGGACACCTCCCCTGCCACCCCCGCGTGCCAGGCTGGCTCCGCTCACGGCCCTGGCTCCTACCTGCGTGACCTGCGGTGGGCATGGTGCCGTCTCTCCCTCCCCTTCGCACAGCCATTGGTGCTGGAGGGCTCCCTGACCACGCAGCTGCTCAGCTTCTCGGGACGTCTTTCCTCCGCAGGGTACGGCAGGCAGCTGAGCGTCCCACTGCCGGGGCAAGAGGAGAGAAAGAGCCATCAGGAGCCGTCCCTTCAGCTGGGGTCATTCCCCACGTCCTGGGGAATCTCCTTTCCTTTTCGCAGCTAAGACCTGTGCTGCTGTGAAGGGGAGCTGCGGGTTGCTCTCAGTGCTCAGCCCTGCAGTGGGAAATGCTCCTAAAAGGCTCTGGAATGCCCCGTTTCCAAGCCAAGCTGCACCCCAGCCCAGGCATGCTGTGCTCATTGTTCAGACAGAGATGCCAAGAGCATCATGCAGCCAAGGAGCAGCTGGACAGCACAGGGCCAGATCCAATCCAATGGAAAGGGAAAACAGGAGCCAGTCAGGACATCTTCTGCACTGTGGGGTTTAGATCACCAGCTCTGCAGAGACAGCACAGATTTTGTACTCTGATAGAAAAAAACAAACAAACAAACAAACCCTTTTGCATTTCAAATGTAATTTTCCAAACCTGCTATTGTCTTGATAACACCTTGCCACACATCCTCATCCCTAGACTGGAAGCAAACTTCCCCACCCCTACAAATAAGGTGCTGGGCTAGTGAACACACCTGGTCCTGCTGACAGCTCGACCTTGAGAACCTGGGACAGCCCAGCAGAGCTAAGGGGAACAATCTGGGCCAGGTCAGTGCCTGCAGGAGCCCGGGGAGCCAGCAAGGAGCAGAGCAAAGGCAAGCAAAGGCTGGAGTGAGTGGTTTCTGAGAAACACTGGGGCTTGCGCAAGCTCAAATAGAGAAAAGAAGCCAAATGGAGAAAACAAACCCAAGCAAGTCTGCGTGCAGACACTTGGGAGGAAAGTAAATAGGTTTCCAGGCCCTGCAGATGTTTATTTCAAAGAATGAAAAGATTAATGAAAAGCCATAAACTGTACCCAGCGGGAGTCCTGAAAACGCTGGGGTTGGTGTCATCCAGAGCTTTATGGAATAGATAAAGCAAGCATGGGCATGTCCAGGCCCAACCTGGCTCTGGGGTGATACCAGGGTAGGCTGGGCTCAGCTGGCACTAAAGTGTCCCTGTTTCTTCCCATTATAATTTTAAAGCCAATCCCAGGACTGGGCTATGCCTGCCAGTTTAGGGTCAGCTCTGCAAAGTCCCATGGCTGTGTCTGCCACCAGACCCACCTCCTCTCCTTGGAAAGCAATACTCTGAAGCCCCCAGGCCATGTGGATCCCATGAGAGCAGGGGGAGGCTGGGATGTCCCCCTGCCAGCCCTGCAGCCACAGCGAAGGATGATGGTTTGGCTGCAGAGACCACCACAGCCATCACATACTGGCTGTGGAGATAGGAACAAGGGGCCAGGGCCGGGTGTGTGCTGCACATCTGGGGGTTAAATGGGGGCAAGAGGGTGGTTAAAGAGCAATGTGATGTTAAAAAAGGGCCAGTGAGGCATGGCCAGAGCCTTGCACGCCCCAGGGAACATCCTGCTGCCTGCCTCAGCCATGAATAATACTTCTTGGGGTTGGAGTTGGCACAGGAGCACCTGCAGAAGGGTCACCGCTCTCTTTCCACCTGTGTTTTCTCTCTCAACCAACATCCACTTTCTTTAATAGCCAGCTCCTTCTTGGAGCCCATTTTGTAATGCCTAAACATTTCAGGATATGCACAGCCAAATACAAGGGACAGGGATTGGAGGGGGGAAGCTGGGTGAAATATTTCTGGCCCAGAACATGCAGGAGGTGAATAGTCCCTCTTGCTTTAAAAAGTCTGTTTGTAATACATCCCCCAGTCGCTTCCCAACATATCCCCTATTTTTACCCATTCAGGAAGCTACATGGTTAATCATTTTCTGTGTGCCAGCTAATTGGCTTGCGGCCTTTCCCCAGCCCCTTTTAAGAACAGCCTTCTGAGGCTCAGTCACTAGGATCCATTAAAAACGTCCCTAAATTAATGACCTGTGCAAAGTCTGAGCTGGATGCACTCCAGCAGCGGAGGCAGCAGGGTTTGTCCCCAGGCTGGCAGCAGGCTGGAGCACCGCTGCCAGGACCTGGGCACAGCAAGTGACATCCTTGTCACCCAGCCTCTGCTCCCACTAATGGGATTTCCAGGTCCTGGGGTTAAAACATATTGGCCTCGAGGCAATCAGGGACTCCTGTCCTGCAACGTGCCAGGAACCATTTCTTCTGGGCTTGGAAGTAATTATTGATGGAAATAATTATTCTCCAATTCCATCAAAGGCTGGCTTCCATTCAACCAAATGTTCTCCTCTGATGGATGCTGAGAGTCACTAACACTTTAAACTGGCTGGTAATCCCCTGGCGTGGAGCTCCATAGACATTGATTGAATATATATATATACACACACACATATAAAAACATTTTCTTTTCTTATTGTCTTTTGTGTCTTTCATGACTAATATAAAAGTGATGCAGTTTGGTGTGAACGATCTCTGTGGCCTCAAAGGGGGGATTATCACACTTTCCCTGCTGCTTGTGCCTGCAGCAGGAAAGAAAAAGCCTCTGTGGGTGTTTTTGCTGGAGCTGGCCCAGAGTGAGCAGCAAGGATGCTCAGCAGGATGCTGCTGGAAGCACGGGATTCATGCAGCTCAGGGGATGTGCCAGAGGAGCCAGGAAGAAGAGGAGGCAGGAAGGATGCCCTGCTGGGTGGCAACACTGCTCCAGCACTCCTAGTGAGGACCACAGCCTCTCTCCCCCATGGACTGGTTGCATGTTTGTCCCTAAGGATGCACTCCTGGCCACAGGCAGTGGGACCAGGACAAGGCAGCTGCCCACCCATCCCACCTGCCCTCCAAGTTTCTCCATTTCCACTTGGCAATTTGATCACTTGCACTCTTTGGTTTTTCCTTTCTTTCTCCCATGCAGAAATCCAGCCTATCCATCAGACCTGTCCGGAAGCAGCACGGCTGCTCCTGATGGGAGACCCCCCACAGTAAGGCACCTGTGGGCTGCCTGCCACCAGCTCAGTGCAGAACATGCCCTGTGCAACCACCCACCACAGCTGGCTCATCCTGTCTCTTCCCATCCCAGCAGTCTCTGGTCCAGGAGGGGTTTTTTGGGCTCATGGCAATTTTTGCCAGTGCTGCAGTGGCTGGAAGAGAAGCAGCAGGCACACAGGGCCCTCAACTCTCTACCACCGCCAGCCTCTCACAGCCCAGCTTGCTCACCTCTGCATTGTGGTATCAGACGTGGGCTCTCACATGTATTCCTTCTTTAACAGAACATGTTGGCAGCAGAGGGAAATGATCTATTGCCTACCCTAATACAAAGGTCACTGGTGGGAAGGAACCCAAATATTCCTTATTTGAAGCGGGGTTAAACCACCATAAACCACTATGGCCGCATGGAGGAGAAGGGATGGGTGGTTCTTTGCTGCTGGCAGTGCCCTGCAGAATCCCTGAGGCCAACCCATTCTGCCTCCCTTCCCTGGGGAAGGGATGTGACCCCTTTGTTTGTGGGGATACCATGGAGACCAGTTAAGCACTGCCCTTGCTGCCCACAGACAGATCCTGGCACTGTCCACAGAGGACGGGACAAAGGCACAAGGCGTTTGCTGCCTCAGGGAGCAAACTCCCAAATCACGCCCATCCCTCCATCCTGGGCTGCCGTGCTCCATGCCATGACCAAATGCCATCTCATCAGGCCATGAAATGTGGCCCTTGGTGCCGCACGCTGCTCCGGGAGCTGAGCCCGGTGACACCCGTCCCCGCCGGCCCCGCGGTGACAGCAGCCAGCGCGGGTTTGGTGTGCCCTTGACATTCCCCGTGTGCTGCCATCCCCGGGCTGCCGGGGCCAGGCACTGCCCGCCCCTGCCCACAGGCTCCCGTGTCCCAGCCCAGCTGCCCCGGCCCCGCAGCAGTCTCCTGCCACAAAGCTTTCATCAATCAGCCTTTTCCCCGCAGTAACTCATCTCAAGAGGAGACAAAAGCAGGAAAATTGTCTTTGTAGTGCTGCCGGACCCTGGCACCAGTCCATCTCCCCACTCAGCCACACTGTCCCTCAGCTCTACAGGATGGGCCCCAGCAGTTCCAGCCTCGGTGGCCTTGCAACCCCTGTGCCCTTCCCATCCGCCCTGCAAGCAGCAGTGTAAGCAAACTGGGGCTGGATCATGCTAACCAAGCCGTTTTTGGGGGTTTTTATCCTTTATTTTCCTTTGCACACGCAGCTGTGTTGGGTGCTGGATGCACAAGCATTTCAGAGGCCCTGGGCACTGACTGCACTTGGCAGACCTGCACTGGCAGAATTTCCAAGATCAGAGGATTTGGGATAGCTAATACAAGAACTTTACTACGTTCCCTGCTTCAGCCCTGGCTGGCTTCATGTTCCCATCATGTCTACACCCCCCAAGTGAAAAGGCAGGAGCAGCTTCAGCCGACTGGAGCCCCCAAACAAAAAAGGTTAAAACATCTCTGATGAGCTTAAAAGCTGTGAATGTTTCACTGGCATTAAATGATGAAGGATGGATATCTTGCCTGGAACTGGGAACATCAGGACACAGGTGTCCTGAGGGGAGCCTGGAGAAACTCCTGTGCCTGCAGCCACTTGCACCAGGGATGTTCTCGCCACTTCTCCTGAGTAACATGCAAAAAGTGCATGGACAGGTGATGGAATACCACATCTTTCCTCTCCTTTCCTCACCTGGAGGTTTTGGCTGTGCAGGAGAGGGCAGCGGTGGACCAGGATCCCCATGTTCCCACATCCTTGCACTCTACGCCACAGCCATACCACGTGTGCTTCTGCCCTGGGCTCTAGTGAGGGCTGCTCAAAGTGTTTCTAAAATCCACCCTTTGGGCTGAGAAGTCTTTTGGCACTGGCAAAATGAGCCTGTGATTTTCTCTCTTGCTCTCCGGCTTTGCTCATCTGATTGAAAAAGAAAATGGTCAGACCATCCCTTGTCCCCTGAGAGCGAGAGGACACAAAAGAGTGTTGTAAAGACATTTCCCAGCAAAAACTCCAGCAGATGTGTTTATGTAAAGCTCTTTGAAATACACACTAAAAATACCTCTTCAAAATTAGGAGATGGGGAATATTGTAAGTGCTTCCTACAAGCACACACATACACACACAAACACCCCATGGCAGGTTCTTTCCCCACCTCATTCAACCCGCTATTATTAGTGCAGCAGGAGCCCTGCAGTTTGTTATTGAAAATTATAATAGCAAATCACTGAGATATTTTCCTTGATTACACAGACTCCAAGCCAGTTCAATTTTAATCTTCTCCCTGCTATTTTTTTCCGTGCATCAGCAGAGGCACCAGCTGCAGAAAGACACGTGGGTTTCTCAAGGCAGTTCAAACACAGAAGAGAAATACAATTCAGTACTATACATTTTTCATCAAATTTTTGCCAGCCGTGACTCTCCTGCCCCTCCTGCTCCCGGGAACCCTGTGTCCTGGCACAAGCCTAGATGTGGCTCCTTTTCCTTCTGGGACTCCAGAAAGGTTTAACGACCACTCTCAGCACATCCCAGGCCAAAAAAGCAGCTTGGCTCTTTCTTTCCCCGCAGTTGATTTACTATGCATGGTTGGATCAGAACAGAGGAGCTTCCCTGCTGGAAGAGGCCCCGGTGGCAGCGCAGGATCAGTGCCAGATGCTCTGGGGGATGCTGTGAGGTGGCAGCCCACGGGGAGGGCTCCATCCCGGGCACCAGCTGGCAGCGGCGGCGGCTCCTGCTGCGCAGCATGGGATGGACAATCCCTGCAGAGGGAAAACTCCACGGCGGAAAGCGGTGCCTCCATGCATCATCCTTCTTAGGCAGGTCAGGCACGAAGGTGAGCACAGCCTCTCCCTGCTCCCCACGGCTCGTTCTCCTCCTCCCCAGGGGCACCAAGAACCCCATCCCCTGTCCCCCTTCCTTCCTGAGCACCTTGCAGGGCTCAGTGTTCCTCTCCCTCGCTGCCAGCAACCCAGGACGGCTCTGCTGACTGCCTGCCAGCGACAGCAGAGAGAAACCTCAGGAATATGGCACATGGTCACCTTGTTTCTAAAGGAAACCTGGACTGCTGCCCCATCTCGAACGGTTTCTACGGCATCTTGTGCCTCCCACGCTGCCGGCTCAGAGGTCCCTGCGGAGCTTCCTGCCCATCAGCACCTGCCCGCTGCCAGGCCAGGCTTGCTCTCAGGGGGACAATCCTGTGCCTTTCCTGTCCTCAAATCCTCCTCCTCAGACAAATACTCTGCAGGTTCCCGTGTCTGTACAGGAGCCAGTTTTCTCCTCCATCAGGAAATATGAAGAAAAGAGCCTTGGCTGTTTCAGGTGCCCGCAAATGCAGACGGAAGTGCCGACATGACCATGCTGCCCCATGGCACAGCCATCTGGCACATCTTTCCATGATCCATGTTTTGGGGGACTCCAGGCTCCTGAGTGACCCAGAGGACTGGGGCTGAGAGCTTATGCTAAACCCCACCATAGCCCCACAGCCACTCTCGTCCCAGACTGGCCTCAAGCAGCACTCCCAGATCCTTTCCTTGCCGTCTCCCCCAGGCTGCCTGGAGCAGCCATGAAGGGGGTGAGCTGACAGCCAGGCATGGGGGCAACCTGAAACAGCCCTTGCAGAACTTGTGATTAGGAAAAGTCCGGATCTGAGCTCACATTTCCCATTAAACCCTTGCCCACATGCAGCACAGGGCAAAACCAAGCTGGGCAAAGGTCAGGACCAGTGGCTGGGAGGGAGCCCAGAGGCTGTGGTTGGGCCCTTCCCAACACAGCACAGGGAGCCAGAAGCTGAGGAGCACAGGTGGATGATGCTTAACACTTTAGGAAGGGTTTAATAAATAAATGAACCCATGGATGTCCTAGAAAAGAAGCACTTTGGCACTTCCTGCAATGTGGTCAGCCCACAGGGCTGCACAGGGCCAGCCCCTGCTCCAGGGACCATCAGATGTGCCCGTTCTCCCCACTGTCCAAACCCCATGTTATTTAGCATGGCAACCAGCAGTGAAATAGTGTATTTGCCAATAACAACTTGTTAAATTTTAATCAAATAGGGAATTGTAAGCACACAGTTACCCAGAGCTCCTGGGAGCACTGAGAGATCACTTTAAAAATTAATTAGTAATTAGGCACGTTGGAAGCAGCAAGGAGAAGACGGCTGGAGAAGATCCACTTGGAGCAGCAATGCTGCCTTTGCCACTCACATAAAGTTTTTCCTCCTCTCTCTTAATTTTCTTCCTTTGAATTGTCACTGGAAAAAGGGGAGAACACACTGGAGGTCCCAACACTCAGATAACTCCAAAAACACAACCTGTGCATGCAGCTGCCACCTGTCTGCAGAGCTGCCCTGGGAATGACTCTGGTTGATTCCTGCCCCATCCATCCATGCTGGGAACAGGGACGCTCAGGTCACCCACCGCACGTTGTTAATGAACCAGCCCCTGAGCCACCCCATGTGCCAGAACACAGGCATGGTGCTCAGTAGCCTCTGGCTCCGGAGCAGTGATCCCAAGGGCTCAGCTTGAAATGACTCCAGCATTAAAAAATGCTCAGCCCCCCCAGGACAGACCCACGGGTGCATCCAAATGGATGTCCCCAACCTGCGTGCCAAATGGGTGTCCCCAGCCAGAGCATCCCCTGGGCAGGGTCTGGCAAGGAGGGGTTCCCTGGACATTGTCCTGTTTGGGACTTGTCTCCTGAACATCCGTCCCTCGTGATGCATAGGGCTGCACTGCCAGGGCCACGCGGGCCAGGAGGGCTCCGTGACACCGTGAGGAGCAGATGTCCCCACGCAGGGAAGCACGGCCAGCAATTAGCTCCCATGGAAAGGAATTAACCAACAGATTTCTGCTGCTGAGCCACGAGCCTGCAACGTTCCCAGCCCAGCAAGGGATGTGGAAAGTGGGCTTTAAACCCCCACCCTCACTTGCTGACAGGGGCTTTTAATGGCCAGAAGGGCCCTTTGCCTCCCTGTACGTGCAGAGTCAGCTGAGCTGGGAAGCTCCCAAATTGCAGCTTTGTGGGTGGGAGGGTTTGGTTTGACTCCAACCCTCTTTCCCTACAACACCCCCTGGTCCTGCGGGAAACACCTCAGTGGTCATGCTGCCTGCCCAGGAATGACTGGTGAGGAGGTCCCGAGTTAAGGAGAGTTTCTGGAAGGGAAGACAGGGCCTTTTCTCCTCCCACTGTGCTCCAAGGAGGAAAAGGTTGGTATAGCTGTGCCATCCCTGCCACACAGAGGGCTGTGGGGTGCTCAGTGCTGTGGGGGAGTCAGAGCCAGAAAGAAACCTCCTATCTGCTCTCCAGCTCTTGTCCCCAACCATCCACACCACCCTGCAACTCTGAACATTGTTTTAATCATCCCAAAAAAGAAAGGGGGGAGATATTAGTCGGCTTGCTGGTTCCTAAGGGGAAGATTTGGAAGAGGCAGGTGGGTCCCCATGGCAGACCCAGCCAGGAGGAGCTGCAGAGAATAATTTCAGTTTCCATCTCATCCATCTTTAATTGGATGTAATAATAATTTTATTGCTTGCTGGGATTTGTGAGGCTGAACTAATATTTGTAAAATGCTTTGCTATCCTCAGCTGAAAGGCAATCTAGAGTGGCAAAGCCCTGGTGTTATTCACATTTGGATAATCCAGAATTATTCATAAACAAAATCAAGATTATGCAAATATATTCATTAGTTCTCAGAATACCTCCAGGAAGATAGAGGAATTAGTTTTGTTAACAATTATGTATTATGTAAGCGTGTGTCTAAGCATGCACAGCCCCGGTGCTGGGGCACATTTGCCCGGGACTCATCCTGGGATCCCAGAGTGCTGGAGCACAAAGGTTTGGCCTGTACAAAGCAACCACCTCCACTTTGGGATATCCTGATGCCCCACAGCAAATGACAGCACACAGCACAGACCCCTGTGCCCTGCCAGGGTCCCGCTGGCTGCTCTGCTGACACCCCAGCATCCCCTCTGCAGCCTCACACACAGCCCACACAGGAGCACCAGCACCTTATCCTCCCCAAACCAGCCTTTCCTCCCCAAATGAAGAGTCTTACAGCACATGCAGGATCAAGAGGCTGTGGATTTGGGATCTGGAGGCAGCGCCCTCACCCAGGGCCTGCCCTTTGTGCCCAGCACCAGCCCTCACACGATGGCAGCTCGTGCCCAGCCTGGCTTTCCGCAGTGTGTGACCGTCTATTTGGGATGTGCTGGGAAACGGGAGATAAAGGTGCAGTGAAAATACCGCGTGGTTTAATTAGTGCCACATGCCTTTCACTCTATAGGTTGTGTGGATGGTTAATTATTTTTATAAAGAAAATAATTAGTCCCAATCAAGGCAGAAGCTCTCCAGAATTACAGCTCATTAACTGCTCTCACATTTTTCTGTTCTATAAAAAGTCATGTGGTGCTGATGAAGATTACAGACCCTTGGAATCAGCATTAAATACAAATTCAGACAGTGTTACCATCCTATTACCATCAACTGCATCGACTTGGCTTTGGTAATTGCAGCTGGAGATGAAGGGCAGGGATTTCTGCTCTGCACAATCTCTGGAAACAAGCACCCTGCCCATTAGTTTGCCAGAAACAACGTGACACCAAGCCCTGACTTGGCTAAGTACATCCCTGAGGAGATGACAGCCACCAAGGAGAAAAGGGAAAGCTTTGCTGGGGATGTGAAGATGAGTTCTCAGGCTTGGTTCAGCTCCTGTCTGCAGTGGGGGCTGCTCCTGCACAGAGCAAGAAGAACCCTGAAATCTGCCCTCTGGCAAAGCTACCAGCCCAGTGCATGCAAAGAGCTAGGAAATGCAGGGGGGACGAGGAGCAACCTTTAAGCAGAGGGATTATCCTCATGGGACATGGGGAAAATAGGGCATGGAGGGATGCTCTTGTTGGGGATGGGGGAGCATCTGCAAGCATCTCCCTCTGGGCCGTGCTGGTCCAGGCACTGGTCCAGTTCTATTGAACGTCGCAGAGGCCTCGCTCAAAGCCTAATTGGAAGAAATCACAGCACATTAAAGGGAGTTCAGGTCAAATCAATACTGACGTGTTTGGGAGGGCGAGCAGGGGAAGCAGGGCAGTGGCTGAGTCCCAGTGCCAGCTCTGCAGGCAGGGCACAGGCTGTGTCCACAGGCTCCAGTGCCTGCTCTTCCACCGTGGGGAGGCAAGGTGAGACCCGCTGTCCTCTGCTCTGTGCAGGACAAACCTGGCAGCAACGCAGGCCGAGGGTTGGCGACAGCAGCCAGCAGTGGGGAGGGGGCAGGGGAGCCACGGGTCCTCAGGGTCCTGTTTCTCAGTTTCCATTAATCAGGGATGGGTGTGCCCTGGGTGGCATTCACAGCCCAGAGAACTGGCAGCCAGCGCTTTGGACCACAAGCCTCCACAGCAAAATTGACCCACCCGTCCCCACGGCACAGCTCCCATGCCCTGAGCCCTTGAGCATCTGAGCCCTCTTTGGAGGGATGGGGATAGAAAAATGCATTGTGGTGAACTCCTGGGGCAATGGGGTAGTAACTACTGCCACAAGGCAGCACACAGCAGGAGCTAAACCTTCCACTGGCATGTGCTGCCAGTGTTGTGCCTCTGCCCCTGCAGGTGCAGAGATGCTCCACACTCATGGTGAGGGCAGGGATGGAGACAGGGACCCTGGCAGGCCGGACTCACCAAAACAACCAAAACCCCTCCAAAAGACAGGAAGAACATCCTGCACCTTCACTGGCTCCTGACCCACAAGTGAGAAGTGTTTGAGAGAGCACAAGGACTGGTCCAAAACCATGTCAACAACTTCTCCAGCCACCAGAGAGAACTGAACCCCTGCTTTTGGGGATGTCCTGGGATCCTGGGGGTGATGCAGCCAACATATCCTGTTTATTTCCTGTAAGTTGCCAGTCTTGGAATTTTCTGCAGAATAAAAACCCATCCCTTCAAAGAAGTGCTGAAGCCACTTGTCGTGCTTGTCCCCATCGTAACAATCCTGACCAGGCTCTGATCGGAGCAGGGGGATTTGAAGAGGGCAAATGCTTTATAGGCAGTAAGTCCTCTGAGTTAAAGCACCAGCCTCGGGGGTAGGTCTGCCCAAATCCCAAATTGCCTCCTGCACTCTCTGGGCCACAGCTGTGTCCATGCCCTCTCTGGCAGAGCAGGGTTGCTCCACTGGCTGCAGCTGATGGAGCTGTGGAGAATAAGTCCTGTTCTATTTACATGCTGTTATAGATTGGTGTTACACTTGCACGGCTTTGGCAGGCAGGGGGTTGTACAGCAGCTCCAGCTGCCCCACAGATTAATGCAGCAGGAGCTCTTTAACTGTGAAATCTCTCTTAATGCAAAAATATTTCTCTTGCTGGGCAGTAGCTAATTCTTCATCCTGACAGTAATGTAGCTCAAATCCCAGCCTCCTGCCCCACTCTGTTGCAGTCACCCTCCAACACACGCGGGCACAGAGATCAAGTCAATACAACCAGCCCATTGCCAAAGTGCCATCAGGTTCCAGCAGGACGATGCACTGCTGGAATTTGATGTTAGTGGCAGAGAAAACCCATTTTCTCATCATAGCCTGTGGGTCTCAGAGCATTTCAGCCACCCACATGCGAGACAGGCACCTGACCCCGGCCCTGGAACCCAGCAGCAGAAAGCCCCCACAGCCCATAACAGCAAGTCACAGCCTCCCCTGCCCCAGGGAGAAGAGAGAAGAGCAGCCCCACAGGCAGCAGGACCCTGCCCACAGTGTCTCCTCTGCCCACCCAGGCACCCACTCGTAGGTGAACAAGGAGATGCCCCCGGCTGGGGCTGGCCAGCAGTTGCTTCTTCTTCCATTAATGATGAGACATAAATTAAACATGTAGAGTTAAACAGGTCATCAGTGGAGCCCCAGCTTCGCTGCCTCCAGAACAGGGACTCATTTCAGCCCACCTCAAACACCAGTTCAGTTTTTAATAGAGTTTTTTTCAGCAATTGCATTATTTTTTGTAAGCCCTTCCTGCAGTCCCCGCTGCGCTGGCAGGGAAAGCGTTCCTGCCGCGTGTGAAAAAAACGGCTATTTTTAAACTCCCCGTGTTTGTCAGCGCTTTCGGCTCGAGTGGCTGAGGGAGAAGCCAGTTTTGCAGCACCCGGTGTCCTGCAGAGGGTCACACGGCCTTTGCCAGGAGATGGTGGCACAGACATGGGCACTGTGCCTGGCCAGGCTGCCACCAGGGGTGGTGGTCCAGCCCGCTCATCCCCAGCACGTGCCAGATCCACACCAAAGCCTTGTTCTGGGTGTTCTGCTGCTGGGACCCACCACTCCCACCACATTTCAGGCATCAGAACCTCTGTACCTTTGCACGCACCTATGAAATCATCAAGCAAGGCTGCAAACACAAGCTGGCTCCCGGGATTTGGCCTTTCTCCCTGCCCTTTGCTGGGAATGCCAAAGGGCTCCAATCCAGGCATCAAACCCAGCCCTATTTTCCAGATGATGGCACTGCCATGGATTTGCGGCCAGAGGAGGACCCAAGGGGGTGGGAGCTGTGTGTGGGTCACAGGGAAGAGCTGTGGGTCACAGCAGACCCAGTCTCAGAACAGCAAAGAGCCCCTGGGGGTTCATGCCAGAGCAGGGGCTGTGGCAGAAGCCCTGGCACCCTCTGCAGCTGCAACACTGGTGGGATTTTCTGGCCCGGGTCAGGCTTTGCAGTGATGAAAAGGTTTCAGTGCCCACAAGGAGAAAATGAAAAAAAAAGGAGAGAAAAGGAAAGGGTGGTCATGCATGAAATGATTTCATTTCAGTGACGCGGGGTTTGCATTTGATAAGTCCGTCTTACAGAGAAATGGATGTATAGAAAGGTGCAGCCACCAGCCGTGGAAATGTGGGAAGGGGCAGGAATGGGGCTGAGCAGAGAAGGCCAGGGAAATCTCCCACGCCCAGAGACCCCAGGGAGAGAGGGGACACAGTGAGAGTGGGATCTGCAGAGCCCCTTTCTGGGGACAAGCTGCAGCAGGACAGGCTGTCCCAGGTGATGGGGGCAAGATGGTGACAGCAAGGAGGCAAGAGCAGCCACAGGACCTGGCACAGGGCAGGAGCTCCTTAGCAATCCCTGTCATCAAGGCCGTCATTGCTATTTATTATTTAGGGCCTCACAGTCCTAAATATTCATTAGCTGGGCTTTGTGGAGGGGTATGAACACGTGCGTGGGGTTCAAGTGTCCTTCTCTCCCACTTCACCAGGGATGGGTACAAGCAGGGATGGGGGCTGGCTGGAGCTGTTGCTGCTTCCTGAGCCAGGCAAGGATGAACCCCAGCCCTGCAAGACCTTAAACTGTCATATTTCACCCTGGCCTGGTTCTCCACGCTCCATGAAACAGCCTCACCCAAGTGCTGGGATGCTGCTGAGCCAGGGAGGGACCCCATGGTCAGCACAGCCCCCCGAGGTGCCAGTGCTGCCCTTACAAACCCAACACCCCCAGCATCTGCAGACGTGGGGCTGCCTGGCAGCCAGGGCAGTGTCTTCGGTGGCTTTGTTCAAGGATGAAATCAAATATTTCTACAAAATGATCCTCCAGCCAGCCAGTGGAATTTTCCTCCCTTTTGCTTCCTTCCACCCGATTTCATCCCTCATCTGAAGAGATCAGATACGGTGCTTCCCCTGGCACAGCGTGGATACCACAGGGTCCCCCTTCGCCAGAGGTGGGGTAGCAGCAAACCCCGGATTCAGGGAGATCCTCACCCCGTGTTTCCTCAGCAGCTGCTGTGGCCCTTCACTCTCAGCAGCAGGGCCAGGCTGTGCCTGTGTTCTTGCTGGTGAGTGTGGGAACTGGACCCATGGTTTGGGCCCCAAGCAGAGCTCAGCAAAGCTCAAGTGGACTTTTACAGGGCTGAAATGACCTGTCCCCAAAATCACAGCGTTTCCAAGTGGGAAGGCCAGCAGGGTCACAGTGCCCAGCACCAGTCCAGAGGACAGGCAGATGGACAGGGCCAGGGGGAAGAAGGACGACGAGGATGATGAAGGCTCTGCAAGCAGCAGGTCCTGCGGGCATCCCCAGCTCTTCCCCTCACTCAGCTGCCCCCAGCCTCCCGGCAGTTCCCGAGCTGCCTAATTAGCTCTCCCTGCTCCCAGCGCCGTCCAGCTGGAGCTTCAGGGCAGGGGCAAACAAAAGCCTCGCTATTGACAGCCCCTCCGAGGAAGGGGCTTTTCTTCTCCCCCTCGCTTTTCTTTTCAAGCCCCTCTCCCCCCTCTTGGGCCGGGGCCACGGGCTCATTAGCACTTGGGCTCGCTGGGACGGAGGGAGCAGATGGCAGCCAGGCGGCTGGCGCGGCCGGCCCGCCGCCGCCTCTTCCCGCGAACAGATGCCGGGCCAGCGAGGGGGATTAACGGGAGTGGGGCCATCCGCACAGCGGGGCTGCCAGCGGGGCCTCCTCCCCGGCAGCGCACCCCAGGTCCCTGCCTAAGGGCTGCCAGCCCGCTGGGGACTCGCGGCCACCGAAAGGTGCCTGGGAAGCCAGAGGCTGGGATGGCCAAAAGTCACTGAGAAGGCCACAGGGGAACTGCAGCTGCTTTCTGCTCTCGCTGGGGTACTGAGACCTCTGACACTGCAATGCCACGGCTGCTCCTGCCCTGTCCCAGTGCAGCAGGGAGGACGTGTCACCCTCGTCCCAGCACGTTTGCAGCAGCACCCAGACTCGTCTCCGAGATCACCCGCAATGGCAAACCATGGCTTAATCCCACTTCAGCAGCACATCCCTCCCCCTCCGTGCACGGTGCATCCCAGGGGATTAAGGGTTAAAGCACAAATCCCCTGCGCTGCCCTGATGTGACCCACTTAGACCATCTGGCAGGGAGGGATGCAGGAGCCTCCTTTCCCCCAGCGCTGCCGGCGCTCACTCGGCATCACCAGCTGCCCCAGGAGCTGACACCAGCACCCACAGCCCGCAGTCCTGGAGTACCTAAAAGTGGATTTCAGCTGAGTTTCTGGGGACAGGGCAGCTCATGCCAACAGTACTGTGGCTGGCAGCATGGCAGCAGAGAACTAAAACACCCCCAGAATCATCTCACAAGCCCCTGGACTCCCATCAGCTCCCAGTCCCAGAGATACCCTGGAGCAGCTCCCGCCTGGATGTCCCCAGGTCCCGACACAGGTGCTGATGAAATTTGCAGCAGTGCTGGGAGAAGTCAGGCTTCCAAGTGGGACAGGGCTCCCGGCCCCGCTCTGCAGCCGAGGTCATGGCCAGGGAAGAGATGCAGACAAAAGCCCAGCCAAGAGGGAGGAAAGGAGATCCTGCTCTGGGGCTGGGGCCAGAGCATGGTGTTCATACCCATCCCCAGAGGCTGGGCAGAGACTGGTGGCACCTTAACACAGGAGATTTTAAAAGCATTTTCAGTTCACAAGAGCCAAAGCCCAATCCCCACGGTCCAGTGAGAGGGACTGAGGGCACCCCGGCTTGGCAGAGGGGCTCAGGGCAGGGTAGGTGGTCCCTGACCCCATCCCTCCCCAGCACACTGGACACAAAACCCCCTCAAATCCCACACTGGGGTTTTGCATATATTGGAGCAATTCCCCTGCAAAGGCGAGCCCTGGGTCAGCCCCAGCCTTTCCCAACCTCCCCACACCACCCAGCCCCTCACCCTCAGCTGCACAGCAAAGCCCCACCAGGCCCTGTGTGGGAGAAGGTCAATTGGAAAAGCCCCTTTCCCCATCACCTCGGTTTTTCCTTTCACACTGTAAACTGGTCAATAATCCATTTACTTTGGCAGAGCTCTGCTCTGGGCACAAAGCTGTCTGGGGGGCTGGATTTCATGCCCCCCCCAGACCCAGCAGGACCAGGAGGGAAGGTATTAATGTACTCTTTTGTTCCAGGATGAACTGTGGGTTTAGCAGAGCTTTAACCCTCCAAACGTCCAAGAGAGCTTGATGGGAATTTAGATGGAAGAGGCTTTATCTGCAGAACCAGCAGGAAGTTGGTGATGAGGGATAGGGCAAGGGGGAAAAAAAAAAAAATCACTTTCTGTCCAGGGAACCCCTTCACTGCCCCACAAGAATGCAGGATTGAGCCCTTATCCATGCACAGGGCACCCTGCAGGGATGGCTTTGGGCTGTAGACACTGGTCCCTGACAGGACCCTCCATGCTGCAGCTGAACCCCTTGGCACTCCACGAGGGCATGGGATCAGCCAGGAAAACTGATGGGGAGGTGGGCAGCATTGGCCTAGAAACCACGGCAGCATCTCCACTGCTGTGGGAAGCACAGGACCAGATCCAGGGCAGGGTGTTTGCAGAGGACCAGCTGTCAAGTGTGGGAGAAAACAGGAATCCAGATGGTCATCTTAATATTTCATTTGGCTAACTGGTCTCCCCATCTCCTCTCTGGTGCGCTCTGCTCGCTGCCACCACAGTAATTTGCTCTTAAATTAGCCGGGAGTACCGTCAGGGAAGAGAGGGTGATCCAAGCAGTGGCGCAGCGAAACCTTCGGGAAAAACAACCCAGAGTGGGGCTGGGCATGGAGACCACTACAAGAAGAGCTGCTGCAAGCCTTGGTTCTGCTCTCTCCATGGCTGGGGAGCAGGAGCCTGGCTCTGGCTATTGCTGGACTACGAGCCTAGTGCCAGCTTGGGGACATGTGTGCACCGCAACGGGGACCTGCTGCAAAGGCCCTGGGGCTGTGAGATCTGGCATCTCAGAGGTGTGATCCTGCCCAGACGGCAGCCTCGGGCTCCTGGCAGAGCCCTGTGGGATGCGAGCCGAGCCGGCAGCACCAACGAGAGGAGCTGGGAACCGCAGCACCTCTGTCCCTGCAGCCTTTGGTGGCAGCCCCTGGAGCGGCAGAGCCCCTCCATGCCCGGGGCAGGGTGAGTGCAGCACGGGCCCCACAGACCCCGGGGCGAGCCCCACCGGGCTGGCCCCACTCAGCACCTGTGTGCAGATGGCCACACCGCAGGGAATATCCCCGGCCGGCAGCACACGCTGCGAGGGGACAAAAGGAACCAGGCTCCGCTGACCCCACAGCGGCATGGCCAGGGCACAGCCGGGTGTGGGGACCTGGATCTGCTGGTGCCGAGGTGCAAATCACAGCAAAGCCAAGCTGGTGGGGCTGTTTTGCTGTGTGCCAAGAGCTCCTGGATGGTTTCCCTCCCACCGGAGCCATCACTACCAACAGCACGGAAATGTACACACATTTGGCAACTTTTTAATGGATCTGCAAACACTCCGAGCCACGGTGCTCAGCCCCACCGGGATGTCTGTGCAATCCAAACTGCTGGTTAGATGGAGCCAGGCATCATTCCTGGCACCCAGGCTTGCTGTATTTCCCCAGTACCCTAATTTGTTGCCTTATGACACCTCCAACTGCAAAGCAGCACGGCTCATTCGGGCACCTTCGGGCAGGAATGTGCATGTAAGCCAGCCCTCTGCCCTTCAGGTGCTGACCATACCTGGTGCAGGGATGGAGAAAAACACGGTGGTTCCTCTCCCCCACAAAGGCTGAAGCCCTGCAAACACTGCCTGTGGAAACAAGAGTTGCACTTCTCCGTTGGAGGCCGAAGCCATGCCTTTCCCAATTTCCTACCCAGAAAAATGGAAATCAGAAGCGCTGCAAAAATTCGTGCTCAGCAGCTGGGCTGCAGGGGCAGCAGGGACCCCCGCAGTGCACAAGTGGAAGGACCCCCATCCCCGTTGTTGCTGTGGCTCACAGCCTCCACTGGCAAGGGGAGCATCTAAAACGGCTCATTCCAAAGGGTCTCTCTGCTCCTCAGTGCAGGCTGAGCCCCTGACACCCAGCCTGCTGCAGACTGAGCCCCTCTCCTCTACGGACCCATCACCTCCACAGAACTTCAGCTGGTTCCCCACACCAGCTGGGCAGAAGCCGGCAGAGGAAAAACAGAGCAGAGAGGAGAGCCAGCAAAAGCGTCCTTTCTTTATAAAAGCAGCACGAACAGGGTATTATTAACCAATATTGAGACAGTCAGGAAAATAAAGCTGGTCTAAATTAGAGTGTGCATGGCTGCGAGGAAGCCACACAGACCCTTGCCGGACAGCCTGGTGGAGGGGCTCAGGGGGTACCTGCAGCCCCCTCTCCTCATTTCATGGGTTTCTCTGTTGCTCAGCCTCTGGCAAACATGGGGGGCACCAACTTTGCAGGAGCACGAGGACAGGACAGGTACTGGGTGAGCAAAGTCAAGGCTGCTTGGCTGTGGGGTGTGGGGGACACCGTTCCCAGAGCTGCCCCGGGCTGTGGCAGTGACCAGGCTCCTTGCGCTGCACGTCCCTCGGGGACACCGGCCTCCCCTCTGTGACAAAGCAGGGTCAAGCCGTAGGGGGGCTGTTTCACCTTCCCAAGGGTCCCAGGTGAAGGTCTGACACAGAGACAAGGCAACCAGCAGGACACACGGCCCAGGGCTCTGCACAGCGGGGAAGGAGCTGCTCACACTTTCCAGCTGATGCCCCCCGCCACCGCCCCCCTCTCCAGAACCCAGCCAGAGCTTTCCAGCCCCTCACCCTGCTCCCCTTGGGGCTCAGCCAGCTCCCGGGCTCCAAGCACCACCGAACCAAAGTTTCCCAAACCTGCTCTGCTCTGGAACACGGCACCTGCCCGGGCAGGGGGCATCCTCCAGCCTCAGGCATGGGGCGGGTCCCCCGGGTCCTCCAGCCACTAACTGCTGGTGGCGGGGGACACACTCAGCACCCTCTTTATGGTGGGAAGGAGACTAGAGGTGGAGAAGGACGAGGGGTCTCCTAGAGCCCCCCCTCCTGTGCCCCGGCAGCCCTTACCTGGGCAGCGGCTTGCGGGCGGTGATACTGGCCACGATGATGCTCTCGGGTCGCGGCGTGGCCACGGCTTTGAAGGTGCCTCTCCAGAACTTCTCGAAGAGCTGCTTCTCGCCCTGCTGCACGCCGGCCATGGCCCCAGGACCCACGGCCAGCCCCCGGCCGGCCCCG
>WEIT01014360.1:444905-476605 GCA_013389985.1 Dryoscopus gambensis
GCAGCTGAGAAAGGGCCAGTGGAGCACTGCAGATGCTCCTCCAGTGCTGGGCTCACCGGGACACATCACCTGGTGAAGGGACACTCATGGGCCACGGCCACCCAGCCCGGATCTGCCCCTGTCACTGAGCTGGACCATCCCCTGGGACAGCAGATCTCCATGGGGTGCAAGGGTGATGCAATCCCATCCCTGATCCAGCCCTGGCAGCTGCTGAGGAGGAAGCTCTGCTGTTCAGAACCATCTCCACTGGGCCGGTTCCACCGTGCAGGTGCGAGGTGGCTGCCCCAGCAGGCTCTCAGCTCCCTGCCTGCTGCCCCTGGAGGAGCTGGCTGCTCAAACTGCACTCAGGCACTGCAGCTGCCGGGCTGTGCAGCGTCCCCGTGACACCAGCCCTGCTCCCAGGCACTTGAAAAGCCTCTGTGTAAAAGAAATTAATAACAAAGTGAATTGCACTCGAATGCAGCTTCTGCAGAGATAAAGCAGTGGCAGGGGAGCGGCGGAGTGTGAGGGAGGAGTTTAACCTCCCCTCCCTACGCCCCCCAGGCAGTGATGGATGATGACATTATCACAAAACCAGGTCAGATTAAGACCAAAACAAGCTGCGATCCACCAGGCTTTCTGCTGGGGTCCTCACCGGCGGGGATGGGTGTCAGAAGGCTGACAGCAAATGCCAAATGATCGCTTCCTAAGCAGGCTGAGCTTCCTTCCCAGCCCAGTGGTTGGAAGCTGGGAGGGCTGGAGCTGCCTCCTGACACCGGTGGGGGTCTGGCTGGGACTCACCCAGCAGCCAGCCATCGATGCTCCCCCTGAGCCAGCTGCCTCCAGCTAAGCTGGGCTGGGGGTGTTTGTTTGCTTTGTGATGGACAGAGTTTGGGAAAACTGCATCCTAAAAGCTCTATGGCCTCGTCTGGAGGCTGTGGGGTTTTCACCCCCAGCCTTTGCCAAATCAGTGCAGCAGCAGATCAACCCACCATGGAGCTGCCCTCGATGCTGACGAACATGGAAAAGGAAAAATGTATTTTAAAAAGATGCAGGTTTGCAAGGGACAACTCAATCTGTGTGCCATGGGCAGGAATGAGAGGCTGGCACAGAGAAGGAGCATCTTCCACCAGCTACAAGTCCCGAGGAGGACACAGTTTTTTTCCCAGTTTTCAGCTGGAGTTTTCAGGGAGCAGCATCTGCAAAATATTCCCGGCTGGCGAAGCAGCAGCCATCGAGACCTCGGCGCCACAGCTCCATCATCTGCGGTGATTAATGAGACGTCTGAGCTGTCCTTCAGCACCAGGAGATATTAGGGAAAATGCCTGCGGGAGAAGGAAAGGGCTGGGCTGGTAACTCCAAACCTCACAGACCCACCCAGAGGCTCCTGGTGGTGTCTGACTGTTGGGACAGGGAGTGTCCCATCCCGAGGCAGTGTCACCCCGGCTGGCATCCCTCCCCAAGCACCACTGTGCTCCAGATTCCCAAGGGGATTTGTCTTGCAGGGCCCCTGCAGGTGCTCTCAGGAGAGGAGTCAGGAGCCTGCCAGGGCAGAGCAACTTAATGTCATTCAGAGCTGGGATCTCACCTCCAAATCCCTCCTTCTTTGACAAGAGCAAAAACCATCCACTCAAATCTTCAAACAGCAGTTCAAAGCCTTTACATCACTCTCAAGATTAATTAGCAGCTAAATAATAATCCAGGATAAGTCTTATCAAGGCATAAGAACCACGACATGGTCAGTCAGTGATGTGTGGGATCCAAGGCAGGAGAAAGTTTCATGCTCCTGGTTAAATCCAGTGTCTCCCAGGAAAATGCAGCCTCTTCCCATAACAAACAGCTGTGTCAAGAGTCAATCCTCACCAGAGGAACATTTTAAAGCAAACTCACCTGGGGCAGAGGGTCTGTTTGCTTCACCTGTGTTATCTTAGGCAAGGCAGCAGCAGCAGAGCTCTGGTCACTGTGGGCCAGCCCAAATTCCCACCAGTGGGTTGGAGGGCAGATTCTGGAGGGTCAGAGCTGCAGGGTCAGGCAGGTCCTGGGGCAGGAAGCTCAGCAGAGGCACGGGCATGGCCTGAGGATGGACATTAAATAGAGAGACTCTGTGTCAGACCTGGGACATGCTCACATGCAAGCAGTGGCAAGAGGAGAAAGGACGGCTATTCCCTCATCCCGATCTGGCCACTGAGCCCAGCGACCTCTGCCATGGCCCAGAATGATGCTTTTCCTGCTCCTGACTCTCACCTGATGTTCACATCCCACTCCAGAGGCCATCACTGCAGGGTACAGCCCAAAGCACAAGTAGAAGCCCATACCCCCCACCAGCCTGGGCGTGCCATTCCTTTCCTACCGAGCTCCCTTTTCCCAGGCACCTCTGAACTCTAGGTAAAGAATAAATAAATAAATAAATAAATAAATAAATAAATAAATAACCACCCTCTGCAGCAAGCTGGCTGCACCAGAACATTTATTTCATATAATGCATCATTTATTTTCAATTATCGTGGTGCTTCCCCCCCCCCATCCCCTGCTCCCTGCGCATCTCGCTGGTGGAAAGTTTGCAGAGTTGCAGAAGAGCCGTGGCAGGAGCAGCGGCTCCAGAGGAGGGACAGACAGACAGGATGGGGACAGCACTGGCACCTCTCGCAGGGGCCAGGAGCAGGCTGGCAGCCCGGCGGGAGCAGGGGAGGAGGGACACCTCGGGGCTGGGGTCAGACAAGGAGAGGTGTCCCGGCTGTCAGCTCACCTCCGGATCACCGCGGGAGGAGGTGACAGCAGCGAGCAGAGCAGAGGCGGTGACAGGGACACGGCAGGGGAGGGCAGAAAGAGGGATGAGAGCAGCGCTAGGGGCGTCTCCTCCCTCCAGCGTCACCCTCCCAGCCCCAGCCTTCTCTCCCTTCCCCTCTCCTCCAGGGACCTGCTCTCAGTGCCTGGGTGAGCCAGAGCTTGGCGCTGAAGCCAAGTCAGCCTTTGGCTCACAGGAGACATCCAGCCCTGACCTCTGGGACGCAGCTGGAGATGCAGCTTCCAGAGCATCCCAGATGGCTGAAGACCCCCAGACCTCCAGGGCCCAGGCTGCCCCTGAGGCCGGGGTGCTTGTGTGACACCCTGTGCCACATCCCCATCCCACAGGAGGTGCTGAGCTGTGACCCAGGCATGGAGTTCAGTGTCTTCACCCCACCCTTGCACACCAAGCAGCTTTTTATTCCCAGGCCTACCTCAGCCAAAGCCATTTGAAGATCTCCGACACATCATGAAGGATTTTCTAATGGGGCTCAGCAGACTCTTAAGATTTATATCAAAAAGGCCCAATTTATTGAATTAATGCTGCAGAGCAAAGCCATGGCTGCTTAACAACTGGAGTATCAGTATTTTACAGCAACATAACTAATAAGGCCATTAATACAGAGTGGGCTCACTCCTGACATTTATATCACTGTAAATCTCGCTCTCAGCACCGGAATTATTTATGCCATCCCAGGCACTCGAGAAGCGCTGTCATCCTTTATCAGGCTGAAAGATTTGAGCCAAGAAACAATGAATATAAACACAATAATAAAAAAAAAGGACCTCGAGCAGAGCTGGGACAGGTCCCTGATGCAGAGGTGGGTCTGTCCCTTGCTTCCCAGCAGGGATGGGGCCCGGGGGGACCTGCAACCCAGCCAGGTCTCCTGAGACTGAACCTGGCTGCAGCTCCCCACGTGCACCAGGTGTGCCCTGAGCGAGGAAAACTCAAAAGATTTTCACAGAATGGGTTGGAAAGGACGTTAAGGATCATCTAATTCCAACCCACCATGGGACTGCTTTTGCTTAAGGCCCTGGGTGGAGAACACAGACACCAACCCCACTGTTACAAATTTGAAGCAGGGGTTGTGGATGCAGCCAGGAAGACTGCACAGGGTGTGCCCCCCCCCAAAAAAATCCCCAACCATCCCCAGCACTAACCAAACCCCTGGGAAACTGCAAATAGGAAGGAGATGAGGGCAGGGGGGTGGGAGAGCTGAGGAGTCCGACAGACCTCACCGAGTACTAATTATTCCCGGCATTATCTGCGCAGACAGATAAGGTTTTCATTAATAAACTTGACGGAGATGTGGCGGGGGCAGAGAGAGCAGCAGCCGCCGCTGAGAGCCAGGCAAGAGCTGTGGATGAACCACCAGCACCAGCGAAATGCAATCAGGACAGGGAGCAATTAGGGGCCCGGCCAGCAGCGGAGGCAGCGGGGGGATGTGGGGGCAGTAATTAGCAGCCGAGCCTGCTCCTGCTCGGCATTGTTGTGCAGGCTGTCTCCTAACTCACAGCACGCTGGGAATGAAATCGTTAGCGATCCTTCATAGGCAGGGCTTTTGTTAAACCCGATCCCTGGAGAGATAATCCCCGGCCGGCACGGGGAGGAGGGTGAGGGAGAAGCATCCCCCCTGACAGCCTCGCTGCACCACCACCTCTCTGCCCTTCCCGTACCCAAAGCTCTCTCCGTGTGGTACAGTTCCAGGGGAATGCCTGGGAAATAGATCACTCTTACCCTGGAAAGGTGAGAGAAATGTCACAGGGGCTGGGTGTCTAAGAGGATCAGAGCTGGGACAGCAAGCAAGAGGCCAAGGTGGGAGCTCAGCCCAGCCCCAGCCCGGGAATATGTGTTTTAAGTTCAGGTTACATCATGAAAGACTGGAAAAGGGGGAAAAAAAAAATCCCATCCCTAACTTTCTAGGATTTCCTTTCTCATAGTTTATCTCCCAGCTTTTCCATAACCCAAACCCAACCTTTCTCCAGCTCTTCCAGGCAGCAGCAGCAATTTGCTCTGCTTGGCTGTAATTAGCTGCAAAACCACCTCAAAAATTGCCTAGTTGAAGAACATTTAAGAACTGGAAAAAAAAAAAAAAAGGAATGGAGGTGCAAGAAAGCAAGCAAAATCCATCATAGCTAATTATTTACTCTTGATTGTCAAAAAAAGAGATGGATTGATGAAAGGAGTTGGTAAGCAGGATGACAGCGGGTGTTGTCGAAGGCAAGCACTGCAGTGGGATCCAAAAGCAGGAATTTTCATAATCTATGGGCTGTTAATTATCTAAACTGAGGTCTCTTGGAGCTGCCTGAGTGAAGATTAATTAGTTTTTGAAATAATAGCTAAATTGATACTGGGAAGGAGTTTGGGTTCCAAAATAATGGCTGAAAATTAGCCAGCCTGTTTCTCCATTTCTCTCTGCCATGTTCAGGGGGACATTTGTCTCTGTTGCTTTTTCAGAAAAGGGCCATTAATCAAATCAGCAGATGGTTCTGCCCAAGCCTGGGGTGTTGCAGAAACACAAAAGGGAGGAGGAGGAGGAGGAAGCAATCACCAACAAGTGCTAGGGAAAAAAGTCCTCCAGCCCAGCGATGAGCAACTCCAGAGTCCATTTCCCTTGAAAGAGCAGGATCTGTTCAACTGGAGTAACTCTTCTGGAGACAAGGAACGTCTCCCATGACAAGCAGGCAGCTCCAGGAAAGGGATTTGTCTGTCTTTAAAACAAATTACCTGCACTAATCCTAAATACCAGGATTTATGTCTCCTGGCTGGCCCAGGTTTGATGTCCAGGTTGTCAGTGCCTGCTCAGGCCCCTTCACCCATGAGTGGGCCACATACATCAGACTCATCGCTGCGGGTCCTGGGGGTTTGTGTGCTGGCTTGTCCCCCCGCAGAGGTGCTCAGCACCACCCTCTCCCAGCTGGCTGCATGTTCCAGAGGAACATCTCCATGTAGGAACGTCTCCTGTCAGCACCGGTGACAGCTCTGCTGTCACACACGGCCAGGACCATCCGAGGGGCTCAGGAGCTGTCAGATGAACACGCACACGAAGAGTGCCGTGGCACACGTCTTGTTCCCTGCGAAATCAGCCAGTGGGAGCCTCGGCTCCTTGGAGAAGCCCCCCAGTGGTCCCCGTCTTCCTGGGATGGCATTGGCCACAAAGCACTCTTGCAGGAGGTGCCCTCACAGGTGGGACGCTGCTCCTGAAGGGACCCCGCTGTCCCAGCTCGTGGGGAAGCAGGTCCGTGTCACAGCCAAGCCAAGGCTGCCCTGTCAATCACCAGCCCCTTGGCTCAGAGGAGCATCTGCTCCATCACACACACAGAGCTGACACGTGAAACCCATCACAGCACGCACCGATGCGCCTTGCCTTGGATTTTATGGCACGATAAATAACGGGGCGGAGGCAGGCACCCATCCCCTCAGCACCACACCCTGCCATCCATGGTGCTCCCTCCCAGCCCTGCAGATGTTCCTCCCTGGCTGTCGTCACTCCACACACGGCTGAGCGACAGGAGGTCGTGCTCCCAAGGCCTTGTTCCCTATCCAGCAGCCTTTAGCGAGCAGGCAGCACCAGCAAAACCCATCCTTCCGAGCTGCTGGCGATCTTCTCACAGCCCAGCCAGGGCCACGTGGCCCGGTACGGAGCAGCCTCCTCCAGCACCTGCCAGAGCCAAGGTGCACTGCTCAGACCCTGTCCATGAAGCCGACAGCCCCACCCTTTGCCACCGGCACGGCCAGAAGCCTCCTGGAGCCCACTGCCCTGCTGCCAGCTCAGAGCAGGGACCAGCCGCACTCAGAGCCACCCCCAGCTGACACCTCCCGGCAGGAGGACGGGACCTCAGCAGTTTGTTTGCTACACAAGAGGCAGAAGCAGCGCACAGAGCAGAGATGCTTTGGATAAGAGGGAGCGGGTGACAGCCCTGCCGCAGGAGGAGCCCCTCGGTTTATCAGTGCGGGTCTCAGAGCACCGCGGCGCAGGCAGCCGGCAGCAAACAGCCCATTAGTCACGGGCGGGCTCCTGCTGCTCCGCCAGCCCGGCTGAGCCGGCTCCCGGCCGGGAACGCTGTCCCCCACCGGCAGCAGATCAAAGGCGAGGCAGGGAGAGGGAGGGGGAGCACACCTTGAGGCTGCTGGTCCAGCATCATCCTCAGCTCCTGGAGCGTGTGGGCTGGGTAACCTTGTTGTCTCGCCCGGCTGCAATGCCTTAACTGGATTTATCGCTCTGCCATGGGCAAGAGAAGTCAAGTGGATGCTGGATCCTTGGCCATTACTTTGATTTTTCATCCTTCACCTGCTGTGAATAAAAAAAAAAAAATTGACAGTGAGAGCAGCAGCCCCCCAGGCCAACCCCCACCGTCACCCCCAGAGCAGGGTGAGGAGCACCCACTGCTCACTGTGCCCTTCATCGTCCAACAAGACGCTGATTTATCCCCAGGTGCCAAAAAGAAGGCAGCTGGCCAGCAATCCTTAATCAAAACAGAAGTACCTCTGCCTCGAAGAAGGGCCAGGTTCTGTGCAGAACCCAGGAGTAGTTTCCTGACTCCGGTGTCAGCCTTGCATGGACACACTTTGTTGCCAGAAACGCACACAGCTGAGAAGATAACTTGAGTTGCCAAGTTTTGGGGTGTCTCTACTAAGAGCAGAAGTGGGGGAGAGCCAGGGCCCCGGGGGAAGAGCTGTTTCAGGAGCTGTTATAGAGCTGGCTTGCAGAGGCTTGGGATGNCGCGGCGGGCCGGGGAGCAGATCCAGCTCCGAGGCAGGATGCCGGGGCTTGGCTCCTTACAGATATCTCCATGTCCGGTGTTTTCAGCTCTCCAGCCCAGCCCCAGGCTCTCTGCCGGCGCTCCTCTGAGCTGTCCAGCCCAGCTAACACGGTGGGGTGAGCACATGGTCCCTTCTCCAGATTCCCTTCCAGTTATTTCCCAGCCGCAGGCAGGGGGATGGTTTTTCATCCCCTTTTTGCAAGGTGATTAAACGCTGCGCTTGTAAAACACTTCATTCTGGGAAACAAATTATGCAAAACACACTCAGTGGGATCTCACACAAATGGATACAGCCGGCTGACAGTGAGCTACTCTGCTCCCAGGATTTACTTTCTGGGGACTGTGGGAAGCTGCCTGGCCAGCCTGCTCCATCCTGGGAAAGGGTGTTCAGCACAGAGCTCTGCTCCATCACAGCCCCCAGGGACGTGCTCTGGGGAGGGCTGGCTGGTGGCACGCACAGCACAGGGACAGGCTGGTCTGGGGGAGGCTTGAGCACCGCAGAGAGCAGCTCTGGAGGCCCAGCACATCTGCATCTCCTGGTGTTCCTTATTTTAACCCTCACGTGGGTTTTTCAGAGCACTTCTGCTGCTCTTGGCAGGGCTGCAGCACTCATGCACCGCGCTGGGATGAGAGCATCTGGATGGATCTTCACTCACTGTGTTTCCAAGCAGCTCCAGGGATGCTCTACGTGCCCACAGCCTCCGCCAGCACGAGACCTTGCTGTCAGGCACAGCTGCCCACGTCTTGGGTCACTAAAGATGGGCAAGGAGGCTGCTCGGCTGCAGACAGGCACTGGCCACGGCAGGCATCAGAGGACAGAGCTCACCGCTCTGGAGTGGCTCAGGGATGCTCCAGGGGAAGGGATTGCAGGCAGGTACCGCGCTGGGTTAGCACCAAAATCAATCCAATCCAGAGCCTACCTTGGGCACATCCCTGTTACAAAGGGAAAAAAAAAAGGGAACAAAAGAGAAATTAAGATTCCCTCCCCCGAACTGCTGACTCACGAGCGAGCCAGGGGCTCAGTTTAGCTGGCCAGCTCTGGCAGAGGGGCGAGCACTGCTGGCCTCTCCTTAACCTTCTTATCAGACCTTTCAAGCAAACCCTTCACCAGCTCAGCAGAGATCCCACTCACGCTCCAAGGGGATTACAAAGCACCTCTGAAGGCTGGGATGGAGCACGTGGACATCCTGAGGTGTGCACACAGCTCTCTGGTGGGGATGCGAGACCCGGGAGTGGAGACACAGCGCCGACAGCATCGCGCCTGGGGAGTCGCCATGGCAACAGGGGATTCTAACAGCAATTCGGTGTGGGGTCCTCCACATCGCCCCGAGGGACCTGGGGACAAGGGGCTCCTCTGGTTCACAGGAGGTGGCACTGCCTGACCGCAGTGGACAGACCCCAAATGGCTCTGCAAGCCCTGCAGGTGTTGCTCCAACAGCTCAGCCTGGCCTGGGCAGTGGGGATGCCCCGGGGAAGGGCAGAGCTGTGACCCGGACCAATTTCCACAGCAGGGTGCCACGTTCAAGACTTTCTGATCAAAGAAAACTCTCAGTTTCTGAGCAGTGATGATATCAGCACCACAGCCTGACTCGGCTGGGAGCTGAGCTGGCTGCCCTGCCTCAGTGAGACCTGCTCCTGTCAGGTCAATCGTTACATAACCTCACACTAAACTTTCATCAAGCACTGCCCAGGAACCCAGCCTGGAGAGCAGCCCAGGGCTCATGGCTCATCCAGAGAGCTGCTCCTCACTCTTCTCCAGCCCCAGGCAGGAGCTGAGGGACCTGCCTGCCCCGAGCCCCCCACGCTCCCAAATGCTGCTGCCCTGGGCCATGGCAGGAATGGGGACAGATTCCCACAAAGTCACTGTCAAATGAGCTGAAGGCATCATCCCTTCTCCACAGGGAACACCACACACGCAGCTTTTCCAAGTCCAATAGCATTGCTGAGAGCTTTTTTCTTTCCCTTTTCTTTTTCATATGCTAAAAATCCATTCCTCCTCCTCACCGCTAGTAATTCCACTGAAGTTTCTCATCCCATTGTTTCCTTCCCTTCACAATTTCTACATTTTCCAGGCTCTGTACTGGATGAAGTGCTGTCCATTCCCTCTTTCTACATATGTTTCCACATTTTTGGCTCGTGGTGGCCACTCTGGCCAGGAGACATGCTCTGGCACTCATTTCCCTGGCTAGGGACATCCCCTTTTCATCAGACAGCTTCCAGGGAGCCCTGGGAGCCACAGAAACTTGGGCAGTGCTGTGTTCATGCCTTTCTTCAGCATCCAAGCTCCCCTTTTATTTATGGGTAGAGGAGGGGTTGTGGCATCGATTCGGCTGCTTCCTCCCAGCCTGGAGGGAGAGGGGAGCAGTGCACATCTGCAGAGGGGAGATAAGGGAATGGGGCACCTCCAGTGCCTGCGATCTTATTAAAGGAGAGCTGGCCAGCGAGATCCTATCGCTGCCCAGAAATATCTGTGACTTCATCCTCGACGAACGCGGACAAATCAAGAGAGTGGGGTGAGCAGGCTGGGCACTGCTGAGGGGCAGGGTGGGCAGGGAGCGAGGGGAGGGTGCCCCCTCTCCCAGGGAGGCCGAGTCACTGTCCCCTGGCCAGCGTCCCTGGTGATGGATCAGCCTGAAGCAGCTCGGACCTGGCTCGAGCCACGGCAGCCCCAGACCTGCTGCCCACGGCTGAGGGCTGGGGCTTAAACCTGCCAGTCCCTCACTCATTCAGGGACATGGGGGACAGGGACGGCTCCTGGGCGGCCACGGCACCACCTCCCAGCCCTGCAGCCTGGCTCAGTCCGCCCCACCTCCCCCTGCCAGCCCCATGGGTGCAGCTGGTGAACCATGCCCCAGCATTTTCCCACCCCGGGCTGCTTCCCCAGGAAGAGCACTGCCACCTGTAAGTACAGCTTTGTAAAGGAAAGGCCGTGTAGAATCATGGCTCGGGCCTGTTACTTTGATTGGGGGAGAGTGTCTCAGCTGGAACAGGGGTAGAGGCGTGCTGCGTGGCTGCCCCGTGTTCACCTCGTGGTGTGTGGTGGTTGGTCAAACTTGGTTTGTTGTGCCCTAAAACCATGTAAACTGATAACCGACTAACGGCACGAAAAGGCCGGGTTTTTGGCAATAAAGGTTCCTCCTTTGCACCTGCCTGGGGTCTCCGCACCGCTCATTATCGCTGCAGAGCACGGCTGGTTTGCCAAGGTTTGTTCCCACCTCTCTGTTCTGTGGCAGAGGGATCGGGCACCGCAGCAGCTGATAAGCAGCTGCACAGAGCCAGGTCTCCTTCCAGCAAAGCCCAGAACGAGCTGCAGCCAGGTGAAGCTCAGATTTCCAGAGCCTTTACTTCTGCCCTGACACCTGGAGCCCGATTTGTCTCTGATGCCATCATGTGCAGCTTGTTCCTCTTCAGAACAAGCACGAGGCAGGCAGAAGTGCAGGGAGGGATCCCTGCCAACAAACACCACTCGTGCTGGACACGGCCAAGAGGAGCCACAGGGAGAGGACTCGGTGCCAGAGGCTCCTTTCTGCCAGGGCAAAGCTCACTTTGTCCCTGAAGCAGTTTGTTAAAGGGGTTTTGGAGGGCAGCAGGAGCCTTACTGATGCTTGTGGGGCACAGACAGGAGCAAACAACAGCCAAGCAATGCCAGCAGTCTTCTTGTCAGACTAAACACCACAAAAGGCACATGAATAACCACAATAAATTTTCCCCACTCGTCGAAAGGGAGGGCAGGTGAGCAGGAGCCTGCTCCTAGCCCTCCTGGGAAGGCAGAGAGGATGCAGCTCCTCACCACAACCACTCCAAAAAGCCTGTGCACAGCTGCCAGCTCGTGGCAATCGCCTGAGTCACGGGGGGCTTGGTGCCACCTCCCACCTCATCCTCCCCTGCACCGCATGTGCCCTTCCCACTGCTGCAGGGAAGGGGGGCAAGCACGGAGCCCCCACAGCTGGGCACGCGGGCAGAGCATGACAGGGTGGGCTCTGCTCCCGGGGAAAGCTTCCCAGCAGTGCTTGGGAACGAGCTGTGCTGGCCAGGAGAAGTCTGGGAGAGGGTGGCTGAGCTGGAGACACCTGAGGGAGCAGAACAGGCCAAGCATGGCAGCAGGGAATGGACACGAATGTCACTGGAAGGAGTTCAGAGGAAGGAGCACTTCAGCAATGGGGAGACAGAAACGGCTGCCAGGAGCTCACAGAAACACAGAATGGACTGGGTGGGAATGGACCTGAAAAATCATCTACCTCCCACCCCCCTGCCATGAGCAGGGATGCCACAAGTTGAACAAGGGCAGCAATATTTGGGGAAACGAGCAGGCCCAGGTATGCCAAAGCAAAGGATGGGGAAAAGCTTCTGTCAACTCCTCTCGCCCTCTGTAAACAGCACCCTGGGAGCTCCTTGCCTGGGATCACAGCCTGCCCAGCTCAGTGGGGCAGGAACACATCCCACATGGTGGAAAACACGTTTCTGGGAAAGCACAACACATCCAACCAGCCAGCAAAGTGTGTCAGCAGCTTGTGGCTCCGAGGGTGACAGCCCAAACACCACCAGGATAGCTCCCAGAAAAAAAGGCCTACCTTGAGAAGCAGCCCTGCAGCTGGAGAGAATTCCTTGTGCTTCTTGGCATTACAGAGCAGCCCTGCTCCTTCTGGACTCCCCAGTTCCTCACTCAGGCATCTCTGCATCCCACTGTGGTGGAGGGAGGCGAGCCCCTTTGGGTGGCACAGAGAGCTGGCCTATTGCCATCAGCTCCCCTCTGCAGGCCCACAGCTGCCGCCATGCCCCAGCACATGCCACCGGAGGGCATCAGGGACATTCAGGGATCCAGGGATGGTGGAAGAAGAGCAAGGTCCTGGCTTGGTGCTGAGTTTTGCACTGTGCTGCACTAACACAGACTAAATTATCATTTACGCTGCTCTTTTCCAGCTAATAGAATAAAAACCAAAACTGGCAAGCAGCAGCAGAGAACTTCTTCCTGTGACAGCTGCCAAGGGAACCCAGACCCTTTTCCTTCAGCCCCTCTGCTCTGACACAAGGGCAGGTTCCCAGATACCCCAGCTGGGCATTTGTCACCAGCAGCAGGGTGGCAGGGAACAGCCAGTGCTCCTGACGCAGCTCCGGGCTGGTTATGGAAGGAGACTCTATTTAAAGGAGTCAGAGCCTTTCTCACCTACCTTCCTTTGAAATGAAAAAGCCCACCTAAATATATCCTCCCGGAATTAGAGCTTTTAACCTGCCTGCCTCCTGCAGCCCATTGTCCAGAGCACCGAGAGCTGTTTCCCTGGAAATGGCAGCGCAGGCTAATTGCTGTTTGAAGCCTTTCCTCCCGCGGAGCAGAGCAGCAGCCTCGGAATGCTGTTCTCCCTTCTCTGACAGCTCTCCGTCAGAACAGGCTTCCCAACCTATTTCTCCCCAGTTTTCTCCCCGGACAAGCAAGATTTACTCAGAAGCATTTGCCCACAGAAGGCACCCGAGAGTGTGTGCGAAGGGGGAGCTGCCAGGGACACACAAGGGGAGCGACAGCTCCAGGGGAGCTCAGGGGGCCCTCAGCGGTGGGATGAACCTGAAGCCTTCCCTGCAGGTGAGTCAAGGCAGCCAGGCAAAGAAGGAATGTAAACAGGAGGAAAAGCACAAAAGCACATCTGATGAATGTGGTTTTTTCACCTGAGCTCCTGAGAAAAGCAGTTGTCTGAAGGCAGGACAGGCATTGCAGTGACAGCTTCTTATTCAATGCAATTGCTACACCTCAGGGGGGGAAAAAAAAGCCTTATCATGAACCAAGATGATTTTCCCTCAAGAAATCCTTGAGGCTCGGTGTTTCCATTGAGGTCTGCAGAGGAGAGCCCTGTTCCCGGTCAGCAGCTGGGGCTGGGAAGGCAGTTCGTGGGAAGGGAGGATGCTGGGGAGGAACGTGGCCCGGCAGTGCCCTCTTTGGGCACAGCCACGTGCGGGGTGTGCAGCCACATCTCTCCTTCATCGGCGGGGACACGCCAGGGACTTTGTCCCTCGCTGCAGCAGAGCCGGGCTGGAGGTGCTCACACACAGCAGGTGTTTGCTCCGGCAGCCTCCCCCTTACCAGCCCCAGCCCCAGCCCTGCCTGCTGGGACACACCTGCCACGCCCAGGCACACCGGGAATCGCCTGCAAGAGGAGCCACCCAGAGCCCCGCGGCTCCTCCTGCCTGCAGCTCCTCACGCAAACCCCACAGAGGGCAGAGATCGGGTGTCTGGAGAAGCTGGGGCACTCGGATCCATCCAAGAAGCACTTGGAGGGAGGTTTGAGGAGGCTTTGCCAGCTCAGGAAAGGGACCTGGAGCTGCGCAACAACATCCCTGCGGTTTGAATCAAACGTCTGCGTGGGCAACATCCCCACAGCCTTGCTCTGCTCCAGCCCTTCTTGTCTGCAGGTCTGGCCAGCACTTCCGAGGGGACAGACCCCGATGGAGACAATTCCGGGGCTCTTTGCTGGCACACGACAGCACTGTGAGCAATCACCTCCGAGGTTAATTAGATAAGGTTCTCCAACAAGGTCTCTGGCAGAGCAGGATTTCCTTTCCTCTGCATTAAACCCTTTTTTAACCCTCTGACAGGTGTCAGCCTCGCCGTGCCCCCACAGCACTGCTGACCATTACAGGGGATCTGCTGCAGGACATCAGGGGTGAGCTCCAGAGAACCACGAGCAGCGGACAAAGAAATAAGAGCTGAACAAGTTTAGAAATTGTCAGCTCTAGCAGCAGCACCAGAGTCCAGCTGTGCTGGTGCCCAGAGCAGCATGAACAGTATATGGTATTGGAGTCACTCTGGCTACAAGCCTGACACATCCCACAGGGTCTGGAGATGCCTCAAAGCTTTGAGAGGCACCACACACAAGAGAAAAAAAGGACAGTGTTCTCTGTGTAGCACAACAGGACTATGTGCTTGCAGAAATTATGTGGTTTCTCCATCCCCGGTCCTTGCAGGTGCTTGGTTACCAGCCTGAATGGGCTGGGGGCAACGCCAGCCCTGCAGGTGAGGAGCTGGGAGGACACAGCCTCGTTTATCTCCAGAGCAAGCTGAGCTACTGCTCCCGAGGGCCAGGGCCAGTCTAGACAGCCCTAAACAAAGCAGCTGCTCTCTGCCAGCTGCAGCCTTGTTGGGGAGAGGTGCAGGACAAGATTGAACAGGATTAGTGACAAGGAAAAGAGATCCCCAGAGCCACCCGTACCTTGGCTGCTGCCAGGGATGTGCCCGGGGAAGGGTCTGCCCTGCCCATCCATGCATTGCTGAAGGCCAGGAATGGGTCCACGGGTCTGCCAGGGAGTGAACAGGTCTCCAGCCATATCCCTTCTGATCTCCTAGCACAATGCAAAGGGAGGTGGGCACCAGCGGTGGCCAGGCAGCATCTGTGGAATCTGCTGCCTCATGCATCCATGTGCCCCACAGCAGAAATGATGGACTCGTCCTCATGGCACGGCCAGCGCTAATGGTTTGTGGGCAGCTGTAATCATTTTGGATCAGACTGACATTCCCACTGACCAGCCCCAGGATAAGGTCACAGGCAGGCAGCAGTAAAACACTAACCCCCCACCCCACCCCGCACTCGTTAGCCAAGAGCTCCCACCAGCCCATCTCCCTGGGGAAAGAATCACACTGGGAGGAACCAGCCCCTGGATTCTCTCATTTCAGTCTATTCCAGCCTCACACTTCCCCAAGAGCCCGACTCCATTTCAGGGGTTTATCATGCATGTGGCTTAACGCTGCTGAAGAACACAACGGTCAGAGGCTGTAAAAGCCACCCGAACAGCACAGGCACTTGTTCCTGTAAAGTGCAGTGAGCTGCAGAAGAGCTTTTTCATTAGTGACCCACATTTACAGCGGAGCTCCAAACCACCACAGCACAGAGCAGCACAACTGTGCTCCATGATCAGCCCTTTGCCAGGGAAATATCCCCTCCCTGGAACAGCCAGCACAGCCCCCAGCCCCAGCCAGGAACCAGCTCCCGGCTGAGGTTATTCCTGCATGATTCCAGAGGATTCTAGAGCCCAAAAGCAGCTCTCAGGGCTGGGAGATACTGCAGGGGCTGAGGTCAGGACGTAGCTGGGCTGCAGGCTGTGGGGTCAGCTGAGGCTGGAACAGTGCAGCCCGGCAGGGTGGGGGTGATGGAGAGGGAGAGCTGGGTACATCCCTGCCCAAGGGACAATACACATCTTGTCCAGCCACCTCCAAGGCTCTCTAAAAAAGTCCTCGGAGCATGGGAGCACAGACACTTACCCCTGCCACCCCTGGGCCCTTAGGAGCATCCACCTTCGTCATCCCCCCCCGTCACCCTTGTCAGGAGACCCTGCCCTGCACTGGTCATGCACACAGAAAACAAACCAGGCCGAAAAGGGAGAAGGAGGAAAACAGCCTGCTTTCCACCCCCGTGCAGACCCTGCTGACCTGATCTCCCCACCAACTCATCTGCACCCACAGCCTCTGCTCCTCAGCTGCCTGCGCGGCCCAGGGGCTGGCAGAGAGCCGAGATCCCGGCTCCAAGACATTAACCTGACTCCTTGTGACTGGGTAACCCTTCCTCAGCCCGCTCCAGCCTCCCCCAGGGCTGGCAGGGCTGTGGTGCTGCACAACTGCACAGTGCCACAGCTCCTGAAAGCTTGGGTTGCTCCCTCCTCTTCTGTGGCTTAATGGAAATGCATAATAAGATCTCAGCACAGGCTGAGGAAATTGCCTTCCTTTATCATGCCAGTGCCTTGCCCAGGCTAGCTGGGGAAGGAGAACATGAGCAACAGCCAGAACACTCCTCTCCTGCGGGCAGCAGAGCCCAGCAGTGAAGGAGTCAGCAGCCCCTCTGCCCGTCAGATTTCCATTTCATTTGCATTTTAAGTTTGGGCACTGCCAAACTCGAGCCCTACAAAGGGCAGGGGACGCTCCAGGGCCAGATTTCTGCTCTGCAGGTCAGTCGTGGAGAGGGGAGACATGCTCCCTGCAGCCCCTGCTCACCACATCACGAGGCATCACCAAGTGCACAAGGAAGAAGTCAGGATCAAGAAACAGAACCAGAAACCCTCTGGCAGCAGCCTGGCATGCTCAGCCAAGGAAGAAGGAGGTCACGCTTCTCCATGAATACTTGGACAAGGATATTGAAGAGGATCATCACAGCAGGCAGGCAGTGGTCCAAACTCACTGGTTTCAGGCATTTCAGAAGCCAGGACTTGGCCTGCAGGAGCTCCCAGAAATTATCCCAACAGCACAGAGTTCACTGCAGCACCAGAGGCTCTTCCTGCAAGATCCTCTGTAACAAATGGCCCAGGAGCATTCCAGATGGCCGATCCATCCTGGCTGCCATCTCTACCCGCTCCTGGGAGCGCGGAACACTTCTGTGCCCACAAACAGGAACTATGGATCAGGCTCAACCGGAGACGGTGGCTGGGTACAACTGCGTCCTTGGCAGGCTCAGCGGGGCTGAGGAGGAGTGCCTCAGGAGACTGCCACAAGATAAAACCGGAATATTTTGCAATAATTTGTCAAAGTCTGCAGGAAACATTGGAGTTTTGGCAGTGCCTCTGGAGCCAAACCAAAACCAGGACCTCACAGTCCTACACAAGCACACTCACCCCCACAGATCCCAGTCCCATGTGAGGGGAAGGGGAGCAGCTCTGTTTCCCCATTTTCCAGTGGTCCTTGGGAATCATAACCAGGTGAAGGCAGTGGTTTGGCACTCCAGCTTACTTCCCTAAAGAGCCACCAGGGAGCCTCTCCTGAAGGTGCTGCTGCTGTGGATGGCAAGACACAGCCTAGGGGTGCATGAGCCGGAGAAGGGAGAGCTGCTCACCCCCAAAACACAGGAGGCTGCTCCCTTCTCTCAAGCCAACCCCAGCTGGAGACAAAATGAAGATGGAACTGGATGAGGGTGGCAGGTGTTGCAGTCTCCTCATTCCTGTTTGGAGACTCTCCCAGCACGGGGCTGGAGGGCTCTGCCCCACAGCCCAGCTCATCCTGGAGGAGCCGGTGTCCCAGGTAAACAGCTCAGCCACCTCTAGAGGAATTGGTCACAGGGCTACATGTCAGCAGAGCTTCAGTTCAGCAGCTCTGAGCAGCAGGCTGTGCCAGGGAGAGAAGGGAAGAACACAGCCCGAAGCCATCACGCCGCACAGATGCCATCCCCGGTGCTGGCAGCCTGAAGGCCCAGCGCGTGGGGCCTCGTTTGCTTTGGCCTTGTTGATTTTCTGCAGCTCTGCCCTCAGATCCACAGCGAGCTGGCTTGTCCAGCCTTGCAGGAGCTCTGGAGCAGGATGAGGACAGCCAGATCCTTCCAGGACAAACGAAAGGGAACAACTGAGACAGCAAAGGCACCGTGAGACATTTGGGTTGGCACAGCCCTGAAGAGAGGATGGCATTCCTGCCCCTGGCCTGCTTCCATGCCCCAGGACAGGGACTGCCTTGAGCAAAAGCTGGGGTGTCTGGGTGAGAATCAGCTCCTGGTATCCCTGGGAGGCAGGATCCACCCAGAGCCAGCCCTGGCTGCCACATTCAGGCTTTTCAAGCCTCTCAGATCCCAGCCTGGAAAGCAAACTGCAGCAATTACCAGCTCTTGCTGCTGTGAATGGCAACACACTGTAAATAAATTACATCTCGGAAATTAATAAGTGTTGCCTAATTGGGGTTTAGCGTCTTAAATTCCTGAAAATCCTTGTAAGACGACAGAATAGGAAGAAGGGAAGATATTTACTTGGCTGGAGAGCCCTAATCCAGCCCCGGCAGTAGGCAGGACACCCGAGGAGACTCAGCCCTGCCTGTTATGGGGTTGTCATGCTCCAGCACCGGGATGTCCCTACATCCCAGGGTCAGACCAATTTTACTCCTGGCAGCAGAGCAGCAGTGCTGCAAATGGCTTTTAAATACCAAGCTAGAGCTCGAGTGCTTCCGAGGCAGAGCACCAGGAGTGAAGAAAGACCAAACCAGAGAGCAGCTGCCAAGCTGGGCCTTCGTACACGAGGCAGAGAACCTTTGCAATTCAGCATTTGCACTGGAGGAAGCTCAGTGTTCCTCTCCTCCTCCTGACAGCTCTTTGGTGTGTCCCACCATCACCATGGTGAGAGCTGGATGAGCTTTGGTCACCTGGGAGCACTCAAAGCCTCTGGTGCTGTATGGGGAAATCATTTTGCAGCCAAAATCCTGCACAGATTCCCAGCAGACAATTCCCCTGGCACCAGGCTGGCGGCTTCCTCCAGGCTGCCACCTCTCCCGTGCCAAGTCTGCTCCATCCAGCCTCCGAGCAATCTGTCCCTGTGCAGGGAGCAAGGTGCTGTCCAGATCCTTCCCTTGCCTGGAGCACACGTGGACTGGTGCCTGATGAGAAGCAAGTCAGAGCCACATTTCTGTGTGATGCTGATATTTTTGCTTTCCTTCAAATTTCTCCCAGCTGCCTCCCAGACACTGCAGGGTTCCCAAGGGGCTCCATCTCCCAGCCTGTTACTGGGAGATCAGGAGACAGACAACTGGGACAAGAGCACTTTCCAGACCCCCAGCTCCCTGGGGCTGATCCCTGAGGATCCCTCAGTGCCTGCTGATGGACACACATCCCACGGCACACAGAACTGGCACTGCTGTGGAGCCGCCGTCCCCCTCCCCACTCCTCACACAGCTATCCTGAAGGTTAAAGCACTAACCTCCTTTTCTCCTGCCCTCATCATTAACACGTCCAGGTGAGCAGCAAACACAGCCCCTGACACTGAGCACTGGTTTTCCTCTCCACTTGCTCCTGGGGGCCGGGCACCGGGAAACCTTAATGGATCCCACACAACTCCCAGCACAGAGCAGCTCCGCTGTTTGGTGCAAAGTTTAATTTGATTTCTCACTTGAATAGCTGAGACATCCTTGATGCACATCCTTCAGGGATGCACATCCTTCCAGATAAATCTGCTGCATACAATTAGCACCAGGAGTCACCTGCGATTCACCAGCCTCCACCAGCACTTCCCATGGCTGCAGAGCAACCCCACTCCCACCTTTGGAAAGGCTTTTCCATGGCATTTGCCCTCCTCTAGCAAGGGGAAAGATGGGGTTAAACAGTGGCAGCAATCAAGGAGAGCTGATGGAGGGGGCAGAGGCCAAGGCAGGAGCTGCAGCAGCTTTCCCAGCTCAGTCTCCAGCTGCAATTCCAGGAGCACAGTCCAGGGCAGCAGCATTTTTTGCTGCCCTGAGCCACTCTGTTCCTCCCCAAAAGCAGCTGCATTTTAACAAAGCTTGGGTCAGCTGTACAGCCCCTGAAGAGCAGCAGAGCACGATGCTCTGGAAACAGGGAGCAAACGCTGTGATTGCCAAGAAAATATGGGAAGCACGGGTGGGAACATGGTGTTCCTTTTTTTCTTTTTCTTTTTTTCTTTTTTTTTTTTTAAATATAAAAGTCTGGAGCTTGTCCTGGCATCAGTTTTCAGGACACCCTGAAACTTCAGCCTACAATCCCCAAAGCCTGGGGAGCACAGACCTGCTGAACCAGGGTCACTGTTGGGGCAGGAGGGAGAACCACAGCTTTCCAAAGAGAGAAAGCTGAATAAGGAGAACAGTGCTGTCCTGTACCAACCACAGTGATGCACAGGCAAAGGTCTTGCCCGAGACTGGAGAGCCCCCACAGGCTCTGGCTGTTTTCTGTCTGGTTCAAAACTCACTGGTGAGCCAGCTCGACTGAATCCATTCCCTTCCCAGAGCTCTGAAGCACAACAGTTGATTTAAAAACCTTACAGCAAACTGTTCAGGAGTGAAAAATGGATTTTCAGGCATTAAAGCACAGACCGAGGAGCAAACAGACACCTTTGATTGAGAAATCAATGCCAGGGTTTTACAGCACTTCACACTAAGCAGCAGCAGAGCCCTGCGTGCACCTCATCCCTGCAGGGCACGGGCGAGAAAAACCAGCAGAAAGCAGAGAAATTAAACACTCTGATGCTCCCCGTGGCCTTACCAAAGCCAAACATAACATATTTTCAAAAGAGACCCTTCAGACTATAAACTGACAGGGAAAGGGTCTGTGCCAGACCTTTCAGAGGGGGCTTCACCTGGCTGCTCTCGAGGCTGAGGGCTGGTCTCTCCTCACCCCCTGCTAACCAAGACCCTGGGACATTCCTGCCCATGGCATGGGGTTGGAACTAAATGGCCTTTAGGGTCCCTTCCAACCCCAACCATCCTCTGATCTCTTCCAGCCCACTTCACGAGGGGTGATCCCCACCCAGGGCAGCACACAGGAGCTCCTGCTGCTCCATGAATCAGCCCTGGGTGCAAAAAAAGAAAAAAAAAAAGAAAAGAAAAAACCTGAAAAATATTAAAAGCAGAGCCTGGGATTGATGAAGATGCCAGAGGGAAGGAGCAAGTCACAAAGGGAAGAACAGGAACAATCCCTGCACCCAACAGGGATGTTACAAGTGAGAGAGACAAGCTGACAAATTAAAACAGACCACGAGAACCCTTGATATGTTTTAAAGCCTTCTCTCAGCTTTCTTCTTCTCTTTTGTATGTTGAAAATTCATCTTCAATTGCAATTGCAATGCCCCCAGAGGAAAAACACCCGGCATAAGGCAGACTTCCCTCTAGGCAATGTAAATCTGTATTACCAGAGCAAAAAGCCTTTCATCTCAAAATCGTGTCTTTCCAGAGCACTTGACCCAAAAGGAAGTCTCCTTTATTTCTGTAAAAGTCACTTTCTCTCCCACATCCCGTGGCCTCAGAAGGGAGCTGGGAGGCAGCTCTCTGCACTCCTCAGAGCCTGGAAGTGGCTGCCCTGTGCCCCTCCACCATCCTGCTGCTGCCAGGGCACTGCTGGGGCAGGGACAGCCCCCGGGTGGCAGCAGATCCCCCGGCCAGCAGCTCGGGGACACCCCTGCTCCCCAGAGAGCTCCTCTGCCCCTGCCAGGCTCAACAAGCCCCTTCCTCCCAGAGAGAGGGACACAGGGAGACCTTCTCCAACTGTTTCCATCCCTCAGCAAGAGCCAACGCAGCAGGTGCAGTCACTGGCATCTGACTTGCTTCTCCTCAGATGCTCCAAGCCAGGAGCGCTCCCTTTCCCAGACGAGGCGGCATCCACAGCACCTGGGTGGTTTTGGACAGCTCGGGGGTGCCACCAGACATGGCAGATAGAAACCAGCTTGGGCAGGCAGCAGGGGAGCTGCTTGTGTCCCGGGAGCTGTCGTGACTCCCCGAGGAGCCAGGCGTGATCTGCGCCCCCAGCAGTTCCCACACCCAGGGATGTCCCCGTGAGGGCTGAAATGGAAGGGAAAAGCGGTACCAGCAGTTCACCAGGAGGGGTGGAAAGGCTGTTTGCCACAGCCAGCAGGTAGCCAGGAAGCTGGCATGGGGGAGACAAGAGCTCCTGGCTCCCACAGCCATCCACAGGGAAATTGCCACGGACAAGGATCTCTGAACTGAGGCTCCCAGCCCAGCTTCGTCCTGCGACAGGGGCTCCACGTGCCAGGAACGTGCATCTCTGCTCTGCCCTGCAGGACATCAAACACCAGACACCTGCCCGCACGGGACACAGCTCAGCAAAGCAACCCTGGGCTCAGAAAGCCAAAGGCCAGCACCAGTCACTGATTCCAGGCTGGGTTCTGCAATGGATCTGCAGTGTAATGTCAGGAAGGACAGCAGGGCTCACAGAATTACAGCACATGTCCACCCCTCCAAGCTGACAACCACCTGCCCCCCAATATGCTGGAAAAACCCAGGGACTGGCTGTGCAGAGCTCTGCAAATTCCATGTTTTTAAAGCAGCCCTTGGGGTTGCCTGCTGTTGGGATCCCGAGCACGAGCTTTGCTTTCTCCTGAGCACACACACAGAGCTGGGCCACTCGCAGGGCTCAGCCACCCTGGAGGGAGCAGGTTTATCAGGCAGGACTGGCAATAAAGATAACAGTGTTGGTGATGGTTCCTTGAGCTGAATTGCTCTCGGTGCACTGGGGGAGTGACACCCAGTACAAGATACCCACAGAGTTCTATAGAACAGACACAGCCTGCTTCAGTTCACACAAACCAGCCCCACAGAAACATTAAAACTCAACAGTGGGGCTCTCAGCTGCTTCAGGTTGGGCTGATTTCTGATTTTCTGATTTTTAGGGAGGCTTTCTTGAGGCTCTTTTCTTCAGCTGACAACTCCCTCAGCCCCTCTTTTTCTGAGAGCCCCAAAGAAAGTGAATCCTTGAAGGAAAATAACTTCCAAACCTCGGAGAGATAAAAAAAAGTCCTATTAGCCTAATTTTGAGGATGCAGGGAGGAGAAAGCTTAAGCTAAACAAACTAGTGGGAAAATTGATTTATTAAAGTAGTGGATGCTATCAGGGAAGCAAGCAATTTCCTGCAAGCACCATGGCCCATTCTGCTGGAACAGATCTGTCTCACCTTCCTGGCAGTGCTCCCTCTCCCTGCCCCAGAGCAGCTCCAGTGGTGCGATCCCCTTCAGTGACCCACCAGCAGCCACGGCACATTTGCCACTGTGTAAGTGGCAGCAGCAGCAAACATAACACTCTAAATAAATTTTTGGCGGCTGCAGAGCGGTGTAATTAATCACAGGGTGTTTCACAGGCAGCAGCAGGCAGAGGAATGCACAAGGCTGTGGGAAAAGGGACATCAGGTCCCCTTCTGACTGTCTCCACCCTGCCCTGCCAGAGGCAACACAGGAGCCAAGGGCTGAGACCGGGCAGCAGCTGGAGCTGGAGCCGAGGTCAAGCTCTGTTTCACAGCTCATCCCAACTTGTGAGCTCCAGCAAGTGCCTGTGTCCCCAGCCTGCTTCGTTTGGGCACGTCCTTGATCAGCAAATAAAGAGCCCTTGCTGTCAGTGCCTGCAGAGGTGTAAAGTTAATCCTGCTCCAAGTCCACTCCCTGCATCTTCCTTTTCCCGCATTCCCTGAGGATCGAGACCCGCTGACACAGAGCAGGAGCAGATGAGGAAGGAAAGCATTACACCCCCCTGAGCTGGATCCCTCCGACTCTTCCCTTGGCAGACAACCAGCCCTCAGCTCTCCCTCCCTGCAGTCTCTCCTCCTGCACTCCCCGTGAAGGCTCCTTTGGGATGCTGGTTCCTGCTGCCCACTCAGCAGCTGAATCACTGAGGATTGCTTGGTAAGCCTCAAGTTTTCCCGAGTTTAGGACATGGCACATGCTGTCAACGTGCCTTGCTGCCTGACTGCCGGATCCCGAGGTCATCAGCAGGAGCAAATGGAATAGCTTGGCCCTGGGAGAAACCTCACACCACCACCACACCACCTCAGGAAGTCATCAGGGACTCTTGAACTCACCAGGATGGCACAAATGGCAAGCTGGGAGCCTGCAGGACTTCTCCAGGGGGAGCTGGCAGATGCCTTGGCCCTCTGCTCCTCCCATCTCACATCCTCCCTCATCCAAGGACAGTGGCCCACATGGAAGTGTCCTTCTGCTTCAGAGGGGCACTGCCCTCACCTGTAGAGACAGAGACAAAAAAACAGGTTTTGTTTGCTGATCCTGAACAGAAAAGTAGAGACTTAAAGGCTGTGGTGGAGTTGAAGTGTCAGCATTCACGCTGAGCCCCGAAATCAAGAACCTGAGACGGTCGTCTTCTTCCTTTGCTTCAGCCCCACTCCCTGCTCTCTCCTGAAATCTGGCATCCCTCCTGCTCTGACTGGCTGCTGTCTCTCTGAGCAACACCAAAGCAGTGCTGAGCAGAAGGAAAAAAAGATAATATATATACAGCAGCCTTTGAGGCATGCTTTTAATATTTCATCTTTCTTTTTCTGCCAGAAGAAAGGACATTCCTTATGCTGGCTGGGCTGCAACCTCACCACCACACCCCTGAGCCTCAGACAACCCTGGCTGCCAGCCCCTCCGGGCAGGTGGAGAGTGCAAGGCTCATCTCCCACCCACCCAAACCTTTCTGCTCTGACATTCCCTGGTGCCAGTCAGGAGGTGGCACTGAGGGGACAGGGAGGGCTGGGCAGCTGCCTCAGAGCTACAGAATTCAAGACATGGCAGAGAATCCCTGCACTGAGCTCCACAGGCCACTCAGATGTCTCCACAGACCAGTTCTGGTGGAAACTTATCCGGGAGAGGTGACAGGTCAGCAGCCACTGGGTCACCCCGAGTGACACCTGCCAATCCCTGCCATCGCACTCTGTGCCTGAGCCAGCCACCGTCCCACCCGCACACCAGCTATCCATCAAGCATCATCCATGGCAACCCAGCTTTTCTTTTTAAATTTACTGTCTGTAAAGTATTCTGGCTTTAAATTATTCCGCAGCCTCCCCTCGGTTCGGCAGCGCTTCCCCGTCTAGACAGAACAATCTTGTTGTCAGTGAAACAGATTCGCCCTGACATCCCCGCCGAGATGCTGCTGCTGTTCTGTGGAAAGGAAAAGGGCTAAAAAGCTCTTTCTTTACGGTTTTGAAACGTGATTCCTGTCCATTCAACTTCAAACAGACACCTCAATAAATAATCCTGCCCTCGCCGGGCTGATCTCTCCGTGTCAGGAAGCGGCACGGATGGCTCAGCATCAGGGGGATCGCCCACCTCCCACTGCTGCTTCCAGTGTGCCTGCCCTCCCGGGAGCAAGGCATTCCCACCTCTCCTGTTCTTCCAAACCCACCTGCCAGGGCTCTCTCCCAGGCTGCAGACGAGGCTGGAGTGTGGAGATCCCTGAGGCAGCAAAGTCCCAAACACTGACCTGGATCCTCTGTGGCTGCAGGACAAGCCTTGGGTGGCTGGGTGGGAGATGCAGGAGAGGCATCAGCAGCCTGAAAGAGACATTAAACCAAGTCAAAACAGATCTTGCACACCAGCTTTGTTGCCAAGGCTCTGCCAGCATGAAAGACTACAAATACTTCCTTTATAATTAAAAAAGCACTTTTCTCCCTTTTTCACCAAAGCAAAGATAAACCAGAGGGAGTCTTCAGCAGCACCTCGTGTCAGCCTGTGGTACCTGGAGAGAGAAAACAGCCTGATCCAGCCAAAAATAGCAGTGTTCCCCTTTCGCTCTGCCAGTGACACATGCTTGATGTCTGCAGTCAGAAGTGACAAGTACCAGTTGGGCATCTTTCCACCTCCTCTCCCGGTAAGACAGCCACCCATGTGGCAGCGGGGAGGTGACCTCCACCTTGTGTGGGGCATTCCCTGCCTGGGCATCACCCGTTCCCTGCCTGGGCACAGGGGAAAGGCACAGCCCCAGAACTCGGCCCTTGAGGAGCTGGATGTGCGCACAATCACACAGGGACAGAGGGTGCCTGTGGCCGGGGGGGTTGGAGAAGAGCTGGGCATACCAACAGGCACATCTATAGGGTGGCAAAGGGCCATATCAGCTGATTTTATTCCCCAAATGCCTCTAGACCTCCAGGAGGCGCCCAGTTCAGAGCAGACGGCATCAGCCCTCCTGTGTTAACATTTAATCCCAGCTCCAGAGCGTCGCACCACAAATCAGCTGCAAAAGTACCAAGCACAGGAGGAGACACTCGCCTCTAAATAGTCAAGCAGAAAAAAATGCCTCTGAATATTCAAATGGGAAGAATGAAGTCGTGAAGGAAGAAGGGCTCTCAGTGCTCTTTGCACAGGCACCCACGTCCAGCAGCGCAGCGGGAAGAGCTACACCAGGGAAAGCTTCTGGGCAGCTCCACACCTGCTTCCCACCCTTCATGTGACGTATAACCTCGTGAATTCACCGCTGTCCTGACCTCCATGGAGATATGGAAGTTCCCTTCCCCCAGCTCTGGGAGCAAGCTGGCTCTGCCCCGCAGGGAACAGCAATCCTGGCTGTGCCACAGCCAAAGCCCCACATTTGGAGCAGCCCCCAGCACACCCACCCCAGCCAGGAGCAGATGGCCCCAGGATCCAGAGAGGCAAAGCAGAGCGGGGGAAGGTGCCACCATCCCAGAGATGTGCCGTGCAGAACCAGCCCAAAGGACGGCTTGTACCGGGGAAACTAGCACCAGGAACGCACGGCAAACAGCAGATGGATGTGGCCTTTCCCGGGTGCACAGATCCCACACAGGATCCTCCCCAAGCACGGAGCCCGTGGATGGCTGAGAGCGTCCTGCAGCAGCACTCTCTGCCTCTCCCTTTACCAACAGCAGCATTTCACCAGCTCATTAATTCAGCGAGGCTCAGTGAGATCTGGGGGACCAGCAATTGCTCCTTTGAGGTGCCTTGAGCACCTGCTCTCTCTGTTGATGGAGAGCTGAGAAAAGTCCTCTCCTCAGCCCCTCCACCTGCACCAGCCCTGCTGATGCCCAGATCCATGATAAATGGAGCTACAGCTCCAGTGGAGTGTTTGCTGTCCTCTCGGGATGGAGGTGTTAATGCATGGGCTGAGCTGGGGGAGTGAAGTGCTGGAAAATGATGCAGAAAGCTCATTAGCACATCCTTAATAGCCCTGAAATTGCCGTGAGGGCCTCTGGCAGCTCTCCTCCCCCTGGGTGGGGGGAGCCACTCCTGTTAGGGCATCTCTGTGCTTGGAGCCAGTGTCCCCACACCGGGCACTGGCTCAGCTCAGCACGTCTGCTCCAAATCCAGTGACTCCAGGAGGAGCCGCTGGCACCAAGCACCCAGATTTTACTGCTGCATGCTGCTACTGCTCTCTGCGAGGAGAGGCAGACTGTGCCTCAGTTTCCCTGCCTGTACGGAGGAGCTGTGACACCTTCCACCCACCCCAGTGAATATCTCCTGCTTTTTCTGCACTCACAGAGCTTCAGTGATATATTTTGGGGAAGTTTCAGGCAGTTCAGAGGTGCTGACTCAACTTCCAAGGTCACCCAAGTGCATCAACACATCAGCACAGAATCCCAGAATGGTTTGGGTTGGGGGACACCCTAAAGCTCCTCTCATTCCAGGGACACCTTCCACCAGACCAGGTTGCTCCAAGCCCCATCCAGCCTGGCCCTGGACACTTAACACATCCTGGGTGTCCCGGTGCCCTCTCCAGTGGGAGATGGATGTGGACACTGCTCCAGGCGGGTGTCCTCCAACACACACCGATCAAGCTCAAGTGCTCAAGGCACAGGTTGGATCAAAGGAGCAGTTCTGGTTCCACAGAACTGGGACAAAACCTTCTCTCTGATTTAATGAGCTGGGAAAATGCCACTCCTGGGGAAAGAAGGGGGCACAAGGCAGGAGCAGGTCCCGTGTCCCACCTTTAAGCGCTGCACCACAGTTCCACTTTTCATGGCACCAGCACCAGCACTGAGGGGTTTTGATGACTCCTGAGAAGTGCCAAGCCAAGAAGCTTTTAAGAACTCCTGAACTGCCTTTTTAAGAGGCAAAGCACATGTGCAACTAATCCAGTCTTAAAACTAATGATTTAATTTACCTTAGGAGAAGCAAACCAGCATAAATTAATATCTCCCAGTAGTATAACACAAGCATGTTTTATCTAGAGATTATGTTGATTAAATCATCAAGTGCCATAATCTTCCCTTCGTACCTCAATAAGTTGGAGAAAAAAAATCCCTAAAAATGTAGATACAGCCTTCTAAGCCACAGGAGGGAAGTGCACATTCAACTCCAAGCAGTCTCCTGGCTCAGCAGAGCGTGCACAGGAGACTCCCCACCCTGGACGAAGCTGCTCCAGCTGGTGTGGTACCAAGAGGTAAAACAAGCTCTGTGTTCCTCGTGGAACAGGTGCCAGGAGATGAAGGAGCTCAGAGGCAGCACAGGAGCTGCACTTCTGGGGTGCAGATGGAACTGAGGAGGTCAGATGTGGCTCCTGCAGGCCCTGTATCTGCTTTCAGGATACAAGACACCAGTGCCATTAGTCATGTGAGCTGGAAATTCCAGTGGCTCAGACCCACACTGCAGGGAAACAGCGCCTCAGCAGAGGGGGGAAAGCACAGAACCCCCTTCAAAACATCTCCCTCTCACCTCCCCCGTCGCATTTCTGCTTGTTCCCACTCACCTTGCGCTGCGCTGAAGGACTACACCACCCACCCTGATGAATCAACAAGACCTACCTGGACTTTTTCCACCTGCCGGGGGTGGTTTTTCAGACAGAGCCGGTTCCTGCGGGACTCAGCTGCAAACTGTCTCCGGGTAATCATGCCCAGGCACTTCAGGTTTAATGGCTTTGTGTGCTGGCTGGTTTGGATTGCTGGAGAGCCCTTGGGCCAGGCACTTCAGACGCACAACACCTTCCCTTCAGAGCCAATCCAGAACCTCAGGCGAGTCTGAAAGCTTCCCTGGAGAAGGACAAAGGAGCTCCTTAAGAGGAGGTGTCCAAGGCCAAAACAACCTCTCCAACAACAGAAAGCCCCTCCTGTGAAACAGCAAACTCTAAACACTGTTTGTGCTGACCCCAGGCACCAGCAGCAGGTCTCCAGCAAGAAACCTGGGTTTACAAGACAAACCTCAACGTGAGCAACAAAGACTCACCCTCACAGTCCCCGGTGCTTATGAAATAAATGGGTTTTGCAAAGAAAGGGCAATTAACAGATGTTGTTGTATTTGGTTGTTGGCAAATTGGGGCAAACAGCGAGAACCCGCCAGCAGTGCAGGCCCCGCAGCTCCGTGCGTGTTTCCTCACCAACAGTGTCATTTCTCCACTTCTGTAAGAGCTCGAGAGCCTTCAGAAGAGAAGTGGCATTATTTCAAAAAACATTTTAAAACCAACATGAAGTTGTCAGGAGGAACATTCTGCTCAGTGTCTCAGGCAGAAAACACATCTCCATCCAAACACTTTGTCCCTGGCAGGAAAAACACACATTGTAAAGGATCTATTTTCAAGTTCTGAAAGGAGGCACGTTCTGAACATGAGTTTTTCCTCAGAGAGGAGACACTGTGTTCTGACTTCCAACATTGCAAATATGGAAGCTTCAAGAAGTTTCCTGACTTTTAAAAAAATTATTATTACTCATTTCTATGGTCCCTCAGACCTGCCTGATGATTCAGAGAGCAGAGGTGGGTTGTGTTTCTTTCCATGAACACCTTTAAACTAAAACACAGACCTAAACCCTTTTCTCCCCTAGAAGCAAACCTCCAAGTCTTACTGACTTCCCTAAAATGATCCAGGCAGAGGAGTGTAATTTAGGAACAATTCTTCACATACTTCTGATGCTGTTTTACAGTAGAAATAACCTATCTGACCCTCTCCCTCTGAGAGTGTCTCTGCCTGCCCAGCTCTGAACAGCATTTCCCTTCCAGGCTTTATAACCTCTTCAGCTCAATTATTGGGGCCCCCAAAAGCCTGGGGACTCCATTACTCCTGAATGAAACATCTTCAAAGACATTATTGCCACTTGTCTTCTGCAGGACCCTCATTCCAGGCAAGGCTGACATTTTGACAGATCTTCACACTCTTTTTCACCGAGGAAATGCACCATTACACAAGGTTAATTTTTTTAGGATTGATAGAAAATCTCTTCCGCTAGGTAAACATAAGACAAACATCTACACTCTGTGTGGAATTACATGTCAAGCCACTCAGTAAAACCAACTTATCTGCCAGGAACAAGCTTGACAAATCCTTGGTACAGATGTCTTTCTTTCCCCACTTTAAATTGCACACAGAGGCCTCAAAGTTCAGGGGAAGGGAGGGGGTTCCCCTCACTGATCATCGCCGTCCTTCCTGTGCTTCCACCTCCCTGCTGAGACAGCTGCCTTGGGAAAGGAGGATTTGGAGAAGATATCCAGAGGAAAGCCTTACAAAAAAAATGAACCACGACAGGGAGGCTGCCCGAGCTCTCCCCTCCCTCCTGGGGCTGGAGGTGTGCTGGGAGAGAGATCCTGTCTGCTAATGGCACCTGTGCCACGTGTGGCCCTGGCAGAGCCCGTGGCAGAGGATGCTCAGCTCCTCAGTGGCAGCGACCAGCAGAGCCATGGCACTGCTGCTGCTCGTTCCCCAGGAGGAAATTCAACCGAGGGAATTGCTCCTCACAGACCTGACCTGCAAGCATTTGCTTTCTGGTTTTGAACACATTCCCCTCTCCCCCCAAGCTGGGGGGAGAAATCTTTCACAGCAGATCAAAGCTCACAGATGTCAGACGGTTTCTCTTCCTCTCATTTTGCAATCCTTTAGCTGCTTGATGCCCTGGGGGAGCCAGAGGTGTCACAGAGAAAGTCCATGATCCCTTCGGGATGGATTTCATTGGTTTTGGCTAATGAGTTCCACCTTGGAGAGCGAGATCCTCCTTTCCAAGAGGCACAGGTCCTCTCTGAGCTTCACCTAGAATCTGTATGGACATTGCCATGCCACACTCAACATCCTGGACAAACAAATGATTAATTATCCCCAGGGAGCCGCCATCTGTCAGCCGATCACGGACGGATCCGATGAACAGAACATCCCTGTGATCTCCACCTACTGCCAAGGGAAATGTGCTCTCTTCCAATGGTTTATGCAACCAGCTTCTCACATTCAACTACCAAACGTAGCTGGTGAGCTCAGTATCCAGAAATCACGCAGTCACCTGCTCCAGAGGGAGCCTTGGCCTGTCCAGCTGGATGGAGAAGGGACAAGAGGGTGACGCTGAAGAGACGATGCACTCAGAGGTGGAGGTGAAGTTCTGACATAGCCAAAAACCTACAGCAAAGCCTTAAGGAAGGTTAAGTTGCCCTCAAGCCCAGAGTAAAAGCTAAGTTGAGGAAGGAGAAAGTAATTTCTAGGTGAATTACAGAGGCAGCTCTCAGCCTTTGGCTGATCATTGCTCTCCTGTGCCTCAGCCTGCCCGACTGAGTCATCATGTTTGTTCTCATTTACTTCTCTCTGTAGAAACCTTTGAGATTTGCATTTCAAAACCACTTTGGGGGTAAAAGCAGTGGCGAGACAGGCAGCAGCAGGCACTGGATGCCCTTCACAGCCGCGCCCATGCAGGAAAGGAGGGTGCTCTGCAGCGATGCTGGGCTGGCTCCTCCCGCCCTCTGCTCAGCAGCCGGCGATTGCCACAGCAACAGGAAACAGAGGAGAAAAGTGTTTCTCCAGAACAGATTCGGCTGCTTTTAAGTGGATGAACATAGGAGAGTTTGTTTATAGACGTCAAGAGCAGGTCGGTGTGAAATTGGAAACGCGAGAGGGGTTTGGCTCGGTGAGCAACACGCGGGGTGAGGGGATGGAACACCTGAGCCAGGTGTGGGTCCGGAGAGCTGCAGAGTCTCAGCACTCAGGAAACCTTGTCACTAATGCGAACAGCGCTGTGGCTGCTCACCCCCTGTCCCCAAACTCCACCACAGGGCTGAGCTAGAGCGATCTGCCTTCCCCCCCACCCCCCCCCCCCAAA